>CM077166.1:50019938-50357265 GCA_039583875.1 Platanthera guangdongensis
CATAGCAAGAAGCAAACACCGAGCCACCTCCCACAAGTGTCTATTCTTCCGTTCGACGACCCCATTTTGAGTGGAAGTGTGGACACATGTGGTTTGATGAATGATGTCATGATTGGTAAGATAGGCCCCGAACGCCCCCCGGTCATCATATTCCCCACCATTATCACTACGAAACACACGAATTGTGACACCAAATTGTTGGGCCACCATCTTATGAAAGGACTGAAAACAAGAGAGCGCGTCACTTTTTCTTTTTAAGCAGATAAAACCACGTAGTGCTTTAGTGACAATCAATAAATGTAATAAACCATTTATAGCCAGATAAAGATAACACCGGGGATGGACCCCAAACATCAGAATGAATAACATCAAATGGACATAAACTAGGAGCAGACAGATGACTAATACTTTGACGAACATGCTTAGATTGTTGACATGTGTCACAAAAAAACGACTGAATTAAATGATGAAAAACAGGAAACAGTTTAGTAAGATATAAAGCAGAAGGGTGGCCAAGGCACTGATGCCAGCGCCGGATGTCATGAAGAGTCGGAGATCTGGTGGATGAAAGAGCACTGGTAGAGGTCTGGTCCAGCAAGTACAATCCGCCAACGTTCCTACCACTGCCTAGCGTCCGCCTCGTATCCAGATCCTGAAACACACAAACATCAGGGTAAAAGGTTACAGAGCAGTTTAAAGAGGTAGTCAAGTGACTAACGAAAAGCAGATTGCGAGGAAAAGACGGGACATGCAAAATAGAGGATAGTGATAGGTCAGGAGAACAAGTGACAATCCCTTTACCAGCAATGGCTGAGAGATAGCCATGAGCAGCAATAACCTTATCACGCCCAGAAAATGGACTATAAAGGTAAAACTTGAGGCATAAACAGTCATGTGGTCTGTCGCACCCGAGTCGATAATCTACTCGAAAAGAGAAGAGGACAAAACATGAGCACTGGACAGACCTGAAGTAGCAACAACACATGAGAACCAACAGGGGTAGATTCTGTGTGGGAGCGCAACAGACGACGGAAAGCCTCTAATTCAACAGCAGACATGCCCTGGGAGATGTCCTCCAGAACCTCAGTAGAGTGAGTAGAAGATTGAGAGTGATCGCCAGAGTGACGATCACCACCACGGTATCCACCTCGACCACGAGAACTAGAGCCCTGACCACCAGGGGCAAGGTGCGGGTGCAGACAAAAGCAAGAGTCTTTGGTATGGCCCTTCTTCCTACAATGACTACAAGTATGAGGTGGTCCGCGAGGCATCCTAGCGAGCGCAGAGTGATCAGTAGGGGGGCCAAGAGTGCGGCGACGATTATCATCACTGAGGAGCATGCTGAAGGCCTCCCGAAGAGAGGGAAGTGGTTCACGATGGAGGACATGCAGGCGAACAACGTCAAACTCCATGTTGAGCCCCATAAGGAAGACATGAACCCGGAATCGATCTTTATCCTTCTGAAGGGCCACCGCATCAACAGTGCAAGCCACAATAAATGTGTTGAAGAAATCCAGCTCCTGATAGAGGCGCTCAAACTCAGAATAGTAGGCGGCAACAGTCATATTTCCTTGCTTCAGCTCCAGAATACAGCGAGTGAGCTCATACACTTTCATCGAACAGTCGGCGTGAGAGTAAGTATCACGGGCCCTTGTCCAAATATCATAAGCAGAGTCCAACAACATATAACTGCGATACACCTGAGGGGACATCGAATGCAGTAACCACGAGACAACCAATGAATTGTCTGAATTTCATTTTCTCCATGAGGGATCAACACGAGGTGGCTCAACGGTGGTACCATCAATGATTCCATATAGCCGGTGACTGCGAATGGCATGTTGGGCCGCCCCGGACCATTCCAGATAATTTGTGTCATCCAAGGCAACAGTAGTAATCTTCAACGAGCCAGAGTGTCAATGAATCTGTGGAGGATCGCCAGAGGAACCAGTAAGAGTACCAGATTGATTATTAAGGGAGATGTCGGATTGATCCTCCATCAGAGAGAATGCACATCTCATATCAAACGAAAGCACATCCTACGGGTGTCCCTTAGATCTCGACGCCGAAAGGAACACTGGAGGATGTGAGCACGGTGTCTCCGGCTGCCCTCATGGAGGACAAAACAGCCGGCCGGAGATGCAAGGTCGGAAGAAGAGAGACGCGGTGGCGGCTGGTGCGGGTGACGGCTGGATCGGGCTACGGAGCCAGCAACTAGTGCGCGAGCGGGATCGGTCGGGATCGGGCTATGGAGCCAGCGACGGATCAGGCTATGGAGCCAGCGACGGATCGGGCGGGTGCGGCTGGTGAGCAAGCGGGATTGGGCTACGCCAACGACGGAGCGAGGGAATCGGGCCACGCCAGTGAGCGCGAGCGACGGGGCGAGCGACGGAGCGGGATCGGGTTGTCGACGGAATCAACCTGGCTCTGATACCAAGTGGAAAGATGTTTTTGTATTCAGATGCCCTAGAAACGAGCAATAACGTACATATATATAGGAGCACAACACGTGATATATCACATGGATTACATAAGTGCGATGACGGAAAAGAAACGTAAAAAATAATGCGTATATTCAACTCTATGCTCAACACGCCCCTTACATGTACGGTATTTGGCCACTAACACGTGGACATTTTTTTATTGAGTGACATGGGTATGGGCCGTTAGGTCTAGCCTGCTCTAATACCACTTTAGATCCCAAGAATTCAACCTGCAACCAATTGGTTGAAGGTGAAGAGGTATAGGGTCTATATTAAGGGATACATATACACCTTGTGAACATGACACACTCGCACCCGGATGATCAACCTCACTATGAGAGAGCTCTCTCAGAGATGCGTCAACCTTTATGTATTATCTTGTATTCTTATTTAATTATGTATTTGTCCTTTATGTATTTTGTCTTGTAGCTAGTCTCTATCTATATGAGCCCATAGTGTAAGAGTTAGAGGATTTTGGAATTAGTTGTCTCTGTCTCTCTAAGGAGAGGACTCTTAAAGGACCCTACCCTCAAGATTTGCTAACGAGCATGCCTCGTTAATTGTAACTCCTTTTGTTTCCGATTGTAATATTATGAGTTTTTGTTGGCGTTCTTGATACGTAGTTACATGTCCGTATCAATTGATCTGGCCTGCCTCTCACTGCTCCTTTGACTGCCAGGAACTTGCTACCTCCTGTCCCTTCCACAATGTACACAATTGCGGCCTCACTGCACGCAGACTTCTACCATATATACGCCACCCTGGCTGACCTCCTTGCTATGGCACACGAACTTCGTCACCGACTCCTTCCCCTTCCTTTGACACAAGATCTATTTTCTTCATCTGTCCCCACATAAACTCTCTTTCATCTTCCTGACTCCACCAAGGGGAATGTTATCGAGGCGACCTCCACATCTATTTCGGTAAGCCACCTTGCCACTATCTCCAACATCCACCACCCAACGCTAGACAATCTCTTCATTCCTTTCCATTTCCTTGGCACTCTTATTCCTTGTAGACGGTCGACACCAAGCATCATATTGATCCCACACTGGCCATTTCCTCCTTCAGCGCCACCCGCACGTAGTACCCCCAATCGGCCCTTCCAACATGATGTCATTACCTGTTATCGTGTGACGCACACATTTTTGGTATGCAATATTAATTCATGTTTGAAGTAAATAATAACTTATATGATGATGTGTAACGAAATTTAATTTATTACAGGTAACGTCCCCGATGATGAAAAGAGATTTGAGTAGTATTGAATCGTCGTCGCCATGAGCTGTGTTTCGGCGTCGCCATGAGCTGTGATTCGGCGTCGTACGGGTTATTACTATGAACATGTTATGCTATGGGTTGTGGGTTACTTAATATCGTTGTATGTATAACATTTTTCTGTGATGATGTGGACAGATCGCATGACTTGTTTAGTTATATAATATTTTTCTGTGAGTATGGCTGGCTGGTTGGATTGGTTTACTGATGATGCTGGTTTAACCCTATGTGGTAATGTTACAAATGAGTGCTATTGGGTGTCTATGGGTTGGGCTGGTTTGTTGGTTCTGTTTATATGCGGGCTGGGGTAACCGGTTGGGGCTGTCTGAACCGGTTTCAGCGGTGCCTTTTTGTCTTCCTTCTACGGGATAAATCCCGATTCTCTGCTCTTTATCTGCATTCGCGCTTCTTCTCTGCAGCCTGGCGAACCCCGATAGCTAGGGTTTGGTGGTTTTCTCTTTCCCGTCGCCTGGTATGGTGAAATCTTATGCTCCTTTCTTCTCTTCTACTTGTATGAGCCCTAAACGCCTCTTCTTTAGTTTTTTGGGGACTTTGGACCTTCGTTTGCTTTGCTGGGAGAACTTTCGAGTTTCTTTGGAACCAGGTACTTAATTCCTTTCATGCTTTTCTTTTCATTGAGGCTGAATTTGAGTGTTTTATCCTTTTTGGCCGGCTGTACCCTCGTGGGCTGCTGTTTTGGATTTGTAGCTGGATTGTTGGCCGGCTGTGCCCTAGTTTGACTGCTGTTTTGGACTTGTAACCGGTTGGTCTAGTTGTTTGTGTGGGCTGTTTGTGTGGGCTGTTTGGACTGTTGGCCGGCTGGTTTTGTATGTGTGTGGACAAACTGGTTATGTGGGCTGTTTGTGTGGGCTGTTTGGACTGTTGGCCGGCTGGTTTCGTGTTTGTGTGGGCTGTTTGGTTTAATATTTTTGGTATACTATGGTTTAATTGGCATGTTGGAGTGGCCGAATATATGAAAATTTGCATGCGTTGGCTTGAATGCGTCGTGTCGCTGTGTGAGCTGCAATCTCGTGGAATAAAATGTTGTTGCCTTATAAATGCATTATATATATACAGATATTGTGAAGGATGACATCTCCAAGTAGACGCGACGTTTATTCGAGACGGGGCAAGGAAAAGGAACGAGCCATGATGAGAATTTCTCTTTTTTATTTATGTTTTACCTAAACATTTCACTGATATACTGAACATGCCATATGTTGTAATTGCTATGAATGGCCTCAGATAGAGACAATCAAGCAAGAAAATATTCTGAAGGGACTGATTAAAATAAAGAACTCATCATAAATAAAAATATGTGTCGACACATGGAACTGTTAAGGGTAATGTAAAATGAATAATACTGATATTGTGTACTGAATTACCAAGCCAGTCGAGCCGAAAGGCACAAACGCGTGTTGTTGTTGTACGTACTGGTTTGGAGACTGATGACCTCAAAGGGGTGGGGCCCAAAGACTGAAAAACGGAATACTGTGACTGATACAGAATTCATTGAATTACCCTTAATAGTGTATATATGAAAAGAAATAAAAGCAAAAAGAATATTGTCTTATAGCTTAGACTGTAGCAGATGTTTACTGTTTACTGTTTATGATTTCTTATAGCCTATGTCTATACTAAAACAATATTGTTAGTTACTTATATTGATTTGACTGCAAGACGGAGTACAAAACATGCGCTAAATTGTTTCATTAATGAAATGAACTGTTATATATTGGCTTATTTAATTGCAACAACAATTATTTCTTATCATGTTTATACAACTGTACAGCAGATTAAAAGGTAAATTTTCACTTAGTCTTTATGAAAGACTAACGGTTGTATTCTCTAAATTTTTTGGAACCGGAAAGCCAGCGACCGGTCGTCATTAGAGCTCAGGTAGAAATTTACTGATTATTTCTTTTCTGTCCTTGCTATAGAACATTATATAGCAGATGTTTATGATACTTACTCGTTATGAAATGCATATGTATATTTTCGCTGTACCTGATTATATATGCAAATATTGATATTGTTAATTGTGGCGGACAAATGAGCCGTTACAATTTAGTGGTATCAGAGTTAGGTTTTCAATTAAACCCTGGCCATAATGAGTATGTATTATTGTCAGTAAATCCTTCTAAGTGTGATCTAGATGTTTACATGGAAGGAAATTGCACAGGAAGCCCGAGAGGCAATGTCTGAAGGCAGTGCATCGGGGCAGGCCCAGCAAGAGCTGCTGCAAACGATACACTCACAGGCAGAGCAACAGACACCACTGCAGTTAATGGATCTGACACGGATGTTGGCAGAGGCTATTAAAATGGTTCGAGATGTGCCCCCTCCACCAGCACCGGAAGTGGCAGGACCGTCACATTAGAGGCATTTGGATGTTGATTTAAAACAATTTCTGGAGTTGAAGCCGTCAGTGTTTCAGGGAGGTTTATCGCCCTTGGAAACAGAGGATTGGATCTCACGCATTGAGACAATACTGAAAGTCATGCTTTGTCCAGATGAACGGAAGGTGAGTTTGGTCACATTTTTACTGGAAGGAGAAGCGAAGCGGTGGTGGCTGAATGTACGTGGCAGACTGGCGGGTCGCGCACAAGCAAGTATTCCGTGAGCCACTTTCATTCAAGCATTTACCAATTGGTTCATCACAGAATCAGAAAAGAAGTTATTACAGGATAAGTTTTTGCGGTTGGTACAGGGTTCTCGATCAGTCTTGAAATATGAAACAGAATTCACCAATTTAGCGTTTTATGCAGCGACATTCGTGCCTGATGAGAAAGAAAGATGTCGACGCTTCCAGGAAGGACTGCGAGATAGTATCCGTTCGATTCTGATACCGATGGAGATCACAGACTACGGGGCTTTGGTGCAAAAAACTCGTTTGATGGAAATTGATGCGGAAAAAACGCAAAAGCGGAGGGACTTTGCGAAGAAAAGATCAACGTGGTCGTCCTCCAGTAAGGAATCATCGAGCAAGACGAGCACATCAGGGAAGTCAAGTGATTCAGGATAGCGGCTTCGTCCCATTGAAAGTAGTGGCAGTGCACCAGAAGTTGAGCTACGATGTGGCAAGTGTGGCAAAAGCCACAAGGGGCAGTGTCTAGTGGGGAGCAACGTTTGCTACTTGTGCCGTCAGCCTGAGCATCGACAGAGGGAGTGCCCTCGTAACCGAGGACAAAGAGCAGCACAGCCGTTTCCAGTGCCACAGGGCCAGAGGTTGTATTGGATGGGTCGTGGTACGGGAGGTGAGTACTTAGCCTCAACTTCTACTTCAGTGCCAGCAGGATCATATATAGAAGAACGTCAAGAACAAGAACGTCGAGTGCAGCCTCGGGTGTTCAATCTTAATCAGCAAGAGGCAAAGGCGGATGACACCGTTGTGACATGTATTATCCCTATTGGCAACTATTTAGTGAAACTGTTATTTGATACTGGAGCAAGTTATTCTTTTATTTCTGCAATAATATTGAATGTAATTGCGGCAAAACCATACTTGGTACAAGAGGTTCTGCACGTTACGTTACCAAATATCCAGATACTCACTGCACAGCAACGAGGGCGATTGTGTGTCCCGAATGTGAACAACTTACGAAGAGATATATTATATGAGGCACATAACACCCCGTATGCAATTCACCCAGGACGAACAAAAATGCATCATGACCTGAAGGAGGATTTCTGGTGGCCTGGTATGAAAAAGGACGTAATAGCGTATATTGCATCCTGTCACACATGTTAACTGGTGAAAGCAGAACACCAGAAACCTGGATGATATTTACATTCCCTACCAATACCAGAATGGAAGTGGGAAGACATTGCAATGGACTTTGTTTTCGGTCTCCCTCGTAGCTAATTGGGGCATGATGGTATTTGGGTAATTATTGATCGCCTAACGAAGAGAACACATTTTATTCCGGTGCGACAGGATGGACCGCCTGAAAAGTTGAATGATCTGTACATAGATGTTATTGTAAAATTGCATGGGATTCCCCGATCCATTATTTCTGTTCGCGACGGTAGATTCACGTCGGGAAACTGGAGATATATTCACAAACGTTTGGGAACAAAGTTATTGTTCAGCACAACATTCCATCCCCAAAAAGATGGGCAGTCGGAGCGAACAATCCAGTTCTTGGAAGATTTACTGCGTATGGTTGTATTGGATTTAAAAGACTCCTGTGAAAAAATATCTGACATTGGTAGAGTTTGCGTACAATAACAACCAGTGTTTTAAATGTCGGCCGACATGTCCGACATGTCGGCCGACATGTCTGTTTTGAAGGGAAAACGATCTAATTTTTCAATCGAACACAAAATTAGCGTTTTTAATTATTTCGGCCGACATTTCGGTAACAATCCGAAATGTCGGCCGAGTCCGATTTTTAAAACGTCGCCCGTTTTTAATACATGTCGGTTTTTTTTATTTTGTATAAAATCTAAGTTTTAGCAGCCCGTGCCCTAACAGCCGCGTGCCCTAAATTTCCTCTCGAGCTGTAGCGCGGCGCTGAGCAGAAGCAGAGCAGGAAGTTCGCTCCTCCCTCCTCTGTCGGCGGTGAGCTGCGAACGAAGCAGCCATTTCTTGCTCTTCCTCCCTCCACCTCCGTCGGCGTTGAGCAGCGAACGAAGCCCTGCTCCTTCCTCCTCCTCTATCGGTGGTGAGCAGCGAACGAAGAAGTTTCTGCCCCCGTCGACCTTCAGATCCTGCATGCTCGACTCCTTCATGTCCTAGATTTATCTTCTTCTCCTCGTTGGAAGTTTCTGCTCCTCGTCGGAAGTCTCCGCTCTCGCTGAAATTCTCCGCTCTCGCTGAAAGTCTCAGCTCCTTGCCGGAAGTTTCTGCTCCTCGCAACCACTCGCCCCCTTGGCCTTCGGCAGAGCATTTCAGGAGCTGCTCTTCTCCGCACGTCCTATTTCTAGCTTCTACCTCCTCAAATAGGTACCATTTTAAAGGAATACAACTATTCCTTTTATAAACATACAGTCATTTGTACCAAATTGCTTATATTTAGTTGTGGATTCCAGTATAATCACCTAAGATCTATTGTTATATGTGCTGGAAGTAATCAGAATTATTTCATAAACAAGAAACACTTCTTTATATATAGGGGTGACAAAATACAGACCACAAAGAGAACCAAAGATACAGGGAAAAACAAAATCAAAAAAATTGGAAACTCTAACATGTCTTGGAAATACACAGTTATAGACTTATAGTGTTGTAATTTTAAAGAGGTGGATAAAAGGCACACTGTGTATCGGTGTATCACAAGAAGGCATAATATATTAATATTACAGGAAATATAAGATATGGGAAATTTGATAAAGTTAAATAATTATGCCTTGAATATAAGAGAATATGTTGTGCTTTTTGTTTTTATAAAAACAGAGATACTATATGTTATAATCTGAGATATGAATCTGTAAATCTCAGCGCCTAACACCTTTTCCGATCTTTTGGTACATTTTTGTAGCACTTCGTGGAGAGACCTATACCTATTGACAAGTTATGTTGTTGACAGCTTACAACACGTTCCATAATTATCCAAAATGATGCAAGTGCGATTAAAACATAGCTCATGTTGAATTGATAAAATAACACTCCTTGTGTTGCAGGAAAAAACTTGAGTTTATCCTATGTTGCTAGGTTTACGTCTGAGAGTGGAAAGAAAGAAGAAACCTAAAGCTCTATTTTGCTTGGGTATCTGCAGTGGCGGAACTAGGATTTCCGCTAATCCCGGACACAATAAATTTAGACAGAATTGTTATTAAAATCTCCTGCCATGACATTCTACTGAGTCGTCATTTCTAGTTGTTTACATAAACATCTTGATAGTGAAGAAAGCGATTAATAATTTATTTATTTCATTGTAATTGTACTAAGGTAGTGAAGAAACTTATGAGCACATGAACCATGCACCCTTTTAAGGTAGTGAAGTGAACATTCAAAGGTGGTTGGCCTTTACATTTGAATCTTTCATTGCTGCACTTGCCAAAATAAATTTACTGTTCTTTATACCTTATATTTTTTTGATCATTTGATTTTTCCCTTTTAATTTGCATATATACAAATTGCTCAAAGTCAAAAGAGCAGGTGTTTATTTGTAAGTTGTAAGTTATTCTATTTTGGAAGTTTAATGGGAATGACGCACCTGATTTGAGAGATATGGCTGTACGTATTCTCGGATTGACTACTAGCTCTTCAGGTTGTGAAAGAAATTGGAGTACATTTGAGTTGGTAAGTTATTATTTATTTATAAGTTGTAATTAAATTTGTATATATTGATTATCACAAATTTTATATTAATTGCATTGATTGACTTTATAAATTACAGATTCATACAAAAAAGAGAAATAGACTTGATCATAAAAAATTGAATGATCTTGTCTTCGTAAAATTCAATGCTACTCTAAAAACAAGGTCAATGGAAGCTAAAAGAGATCCAATAGCTGCAAAAAACTTTGAAGATGAAAAAGTGACAGAGTGGTTGGTGGGCTTCAGTTCTTCAAAGAAATCAATTGATGATGAAGATGATGAGGTCTTTCCTGGAGAGGGGTTAACTTGGCAGCAAGTGGCAGAGTGTATGGATGTTGATACAGAACCAAGAAAAAGCTCTCGTGAGTCTCGTCAATCTTCAATGACTCCAAATACTAAATCATCAAAAAAGAAAGGCAAAAGAAAATTAGATTGTGTTGATGAAGAAGAGGAAGTAGAGTTTTCTACTTCATCAGAGGAGAACCTCATTGAAGAGGAGATTTCAGAAGGTGATTACGAGACAGATAACGATGAAACAAATCAAACAATGCATTCGGAAGGGATCGGGGATGACTAAGGTGAGACCGTGAGACCAACTTAAGTAAGTCATTCAATAGTTTAAAATATTCAATTTTTACTGATTGAAATTTACATAGACGCATATACTTGTTGCGCACAATAAATGTTATGTTTTCCAGGTTAATTAGTATACCTAGCACTTAACAAACCAGTATTGTACTATTGTGAGATTACATTTTCATCATATTCATTTGCTGTTGTATTTCACTGTTATATGTCTGCAGAAATATTTTCTTGATAGCCCTAAGCCCCTAACAAACATGCAAATAAAAGAAGTTAAATATTTATCATTTATCATTGTTTTAACAATATAAATAATAATAAAAAGCTGTAAAAATATAAAACCCGACATTTTCAAATGTCTCCGACATGTCTCCGACATCCGACATCCGACATCCGACATTTAAAAACCCAATCCGATATGTAACCGACATCCGACATTTAAAACATTGATAACAGCTACCAATCGTCTATTCAGATGACACCTTTTGAAGCATTATATGGCCGACGTTGTCGAACATCATTAAGTTGGGCTAACGAAGGGGAGCGAACATTGTATAACCGGGAGAAAATTGATAAATGACATGAAAAAGTAAAGCTGATAGAACAAAGAATGAAGGTAGCTCAAGATCGACAATAAAAATACTATAATGTCCGTCATCGTCTTGTGCAATTTCAAGTCGGTGAGCAGGTATGTTTGAAAATTAAACCGTTCAAAGGAGTTACACGTTTCCGACGACTTGGAAAGTTGAGTCCGCGTTATGTGGGACCTTTTTCAGTCATTTAGCGAGTAGGTGATGTTGCCTACCGCTTGGAGCTACCAGCAGAGTTGCAGAGGTTGCATCACGTATTTCATGTGTCAGCATTACGAAAGTATGTTCGTGACCCTGAAACGATTGTTTCAGCCACAAATATACAAATTGAACCAGACCTCTCTAGCCCGACGGAACCATATCAGATTGTAGATCGGCAAAACAGACAGTTACGAAATCGTGACGTAAATTTTGTGCTAGTTTGGTGGAAGGGTCACCCTAGGCACGAAGCGACTTGAGAACGTGAAGATGCAATGCATAATCTTTTTCCTTTCTTGTTCGATAATATGGAAGAATGATTTTCGGGGACGAAAATTATTTAAGGAGGGGAGAATTGTGACGCACACATTTTTGGTATGCAATATTAATTCATGTTTGAAGTAAATAATAACTTATATGATGATGTGTAACGAAATTCAATTTATTACAGGTAACGTCCCCGATGATGAAAAGAGATTTAAGTAGTATTGAATCGGCGTCGCCATGAGCTGTGATTCGGCGTTGCCATGAGCTGTGATTCGGCGTCGTACGGGTTATTACTATGAACATGTTATGCTATGGGTTGTGGGTTACTTAATATTGTTGTATGCATAACATTTTTCTGTGATGATGTCGACAGATCGCATGACTTGTTTAGTTATATAATATTTTTCTGTAAGTATAGCTGGCTGGTTGGATTGGTTTATTGATGATGCTGGTTTAACCCTATGTGGTAATGTTACAAATGAGTGCTATTGGGTGTCTATGGGTTGGGCTGGTTGGTTGGTTCTATTTATATGCGGGCTGGGGTAACCGGTTGGGGCTGTCTGAACCGGGGCTGTCTGAACCGGTTTCAGCGGTGCCTTTTTGTCTTCCTGCTACGGGATAAATCCCGATTCTCTGCTCTTTTTCTGCATTCGCGCTTCTTCTCTGCAGCCTGGCGAACCCCGATAGCTAGGGTTTGGTGGTTTTCTCCTTCCCGTCGCCTGGTATGGTGAAATCTTATGCTCCTTTATTCTCTTGTACTTGTATGAGCCCTAAACGCCTCTTCTTTAGTTTTTTGGGGACTTTGGACCTTCTTTGGCTTTGGTGGGAGAACTTTCGAGTTTCTTTGGAACTAGGTACTTTATTCCTTTCATGCTTTTCTTTTCATTGAGGCTGGATTTGAGTGTTTTATCCTTTTTGGCCGTCTGTACCCTCGTGGGCTGCTGTTTTTGGATTTGTAGCTGGACTGTTGGCCGGCTGTGCCCTAGTTTGACTGCTGTTTTGGACTTGTAACCGACTGGTTTAGTTGTTTGTGTGGGCTGTTTGTGTGGGCTGTATGGACAGTTGGCCGACTGGTTTTGCATGTGTGTGGACAAACTGGTTATGTGGGCTGTTTGTGTGGGCTGTTTAGACTGTTGGCCGGCTGGTTTCGTGTTTGTGTCGGTTGTTTGGTCTAATATTTTTGGTATACTATGGTTTAATTGACATGTTAGAGTGGCCGACTATATGAAAATTTGCATGCGTTGGCTTGAATTCGTCGTGTCGCTGTGTGAGCTGCAACCTCGTGGAATAAAATATTGTTGCCTTATAAATACATTATATATATACAGATATTGTGAAGGATGACATCTGCAAGTAGACGCGACGTTTATTCGAGACGGGGCAAGAAAAAGGAACGAGCCATGATGAGAATTTCTCTTTTTAATTTATGCTTTACCTAAACATTTCACTGTTATACTGAACATGTCATATGTTGTAATTGCTATGAATGGCCTCAAATAGAGACAATCAAGCAAAAAAATATTCTGAGGGGACTGATTAAAATAAAAAACTCATCATAAATAAAAATATGTGTCGACACATGGAACTGTTAAGGGTAATGTAAAATGAATAATACTAATATTGTGTACTGAATTACCAAGCCAGTCGAGCCGAAAGGCATAAATGCGTGTTGTTGTTGTACGTACTGGTTTGGAGACTGATGACCCCAAAAGGTCGGGCTCAAAGACTGAAAAACGGAATACTGAGACTGACACAAAATTCATTGAATTACCCTTAATAGTGCATATATGAAAAAAAATAAATGCAAAAGGAATATTGTCTTATAGCTTAGACAGTAACAGATGTTTACTGTTAACTGTTTATGATTTCTTATAGCCTAAGCCTATACTGAAACAATATTGTTAGTTACTTATATTGATTTGACTGCAAGACGGAGTACAAAACATGCGCTAAATTGTTTCATTAATGAAATGAACTGTTATATATTGGCTTATTTAATTGCAACAGTAATTATTTCTTATCATGTTTATACAACTGTACATCAGATTAAAAAAGTAAATTTTCACTTAGTGTTTATGCAAGACTAACGGTTGTATTCTCTAAATTTTTAGGAACCGGAAAGCCAGTGACCGATCGTCATTAGAGCTCAGGTAGAAATTTACTGATTATTTCTTTTCTGTCCTTGCTATAGAACGTTATGTAGCACATGTTTATGATACTTACTCGTTATGAAATGCATATGTATATTTCCGCTGTACCTTATTATATATGCAAATATTGATATTGTTAATTGTGGCGGACAAATGGGCCGTTACAATTTAGTGGTATCAGAGTTAGGTTTTCAATTGAACCCTGACCATAACGAGTATGTATTATTGTCAGTAAATCTTTCTAAGTGTGATCTAGATGTTTACATGGAAGGAAATTGCACAGGAAGCCCGAGAGGCAATGTCTGAAGGCAATGCATCGGGGCAGGCCCAGCAAGAGCTGCTGCAAACGATACACTCACAGGCAGAGCAACAGACACCACCACAGTTAATGGATCTGACACGGATGTTGGCAGTGGCTATTAAAATGGTTCGAGTTGTGCCCCCTCCACCAGCACCGGAAGTGGCAGGACCGTCACAGTAGAGGCATTTGGATGTTGATTTAAAACAATTTCTGGAGTTGAAGACGCGAGTGTTTCGGGGAGGGTTATCGCCCTTGGAAACAGAGGATTAGATCTCACGCATTGAGACAATACTGGAAGTCATGCTTTGTCCAAATGAACGGAAAGTGGGTTTGGTCACGTTTTTACTGGAAGGAGAAGCGAAGCGGTGGTGGCTGAATGTTCGTGGCAGACTGGCGGGCCGCGCACAAGCAAGTATTCCGTGCGCCACTTTCATTCAGGCATTTACCAATTGGTTTGTCCCAGAATCAGAAAAGAAGTTATTACAGGATAAGTTTTTGCGGTTGATACAGGGTTCTCGATCAGTCTTGGAATATGAAACAGAGTTCGCCAATTTAACGTTTTATGCAGAGGCTGATACGTATATGCTTTGTGAACTTGCCACATATGCGCCCGGATGATCAACCTCATTACACGGGACCTATCTCAGAGATGCGGCGACCTTTATGGATTATCTTTTATTTTTAGTTAATTATGTATTTGTCCTTTTGAAGGGGAGTCTTGGCGCACTGGTTGAGGTGTTGTCGTGTGACCTTGTGGTCACGGGTTCGAGTCCTGTAAGCAGCCTCTTGCAAAAATGCAGAGTAAGGTTTGCCTACATTTCACCTTTGTGGTGCAAGTGTGCGACCCCTCCCCAGACCCTCACTGCGCGGGGATGCGTTGTGCCCCGGGCTGCCCTTTTTTTATGTATTTGTCCTTTTATGTATTTTGTCTTGTAGTGAGTCTTCATCTATATAAGGAGCATGTCTGGCAGGGAACTCATCCACTACTTAGATTGAGAAGATATTGATACCGATTAATTGTATCTCCTTTTCATTTTCCATCGCAACATTATAAGTTTCTACTTGCATTCTTGATACGTAGTTACATGTCTGTATCCTTAATTGAACAAGGCTATGCTAATTTTTCGATGTGGGGCTATTCTCAACATGCCTTTTCACATGTAGGTATTTGGCCTCTAACGCATGGACCACTTTTTTTGGTTGGGTGACACGAGAATGGGCTTTTAGGGCTAGCATGTTTTGATACCATGTTAGAATCCAATCAATTCACCTTAAAATCAATTAGTTGGAGGCGGAGAGGCCCGAGATCTAATATTAAATGCACAAGATATGTTAATTTCTTTATATGAGATTATTCTCAACAAAATCTGTTGTTTTTTTAGGAAATACCTACTCTTTTCAACATCCGAGTTTTTCCTATTTTATGCTCCAAAAAATTCATATCATTTTCCCGGAGTTTTCAGGATCTAGTTTATTTCCTACTTTTAAGCACAACTATTTCAGCTACACTATTGCGTGGCAACTGGCAACAATTATTGACATGAAAATGATTTTGCTTATTTTTTCTTCTTCATTGAGAATATTATATATCCTTGAAATTGTCTTGTTTCCTTCTGCTCAGGTTAACTGCCTGGCATTCAATCCTTTCAATGAGTGGGTTGTAGCGACAGGTTCAACCGATAAAACGGTTAAGCTCTTTGATCTCCGCAAGATCAGCACTGCCCTACATACTTTCGACTGTCACAAGTAAGTGCTCTTAACTCTTCTTTAGGGAAGGGTCACTCTGTAGATACATAATCTTTTCCAAACTTCTTTACCTATAGAGAGGAGGTTTTCCAAGTTGGTTGGAGTCCCAAGAATGAGACAATCCTTGCATCTTGCTGCCTGGGTAGGAGGCTAATGGTGTGGGATCTAAGCAGGTAAATTGTCTCTCAATGCAGCATAAATTCTCTTGATTTTTCTGAGTCGGTTTCTCTAGTTGGCAGAGCTTCTTTTCGGTACCTTTGTTATAAGTTTTTGCAAAATGAGTTTGATATTTTATTTGGTTTTATGCATTTGAATGCTTTTTATTTTTACCTTTTCTATGGTCTTGTGCGTGCAAATTAATATACTGGTTCCTTTCCTATGGATGCAGTTAATCTTAAGATTTTCGCAATCCACATACATTAGAACATTAATGCTAGTGTTAGCTTTCTTCATGAAGAGTTAGTGATCCGTCTTACTCCCGGGGATTGCTTAAGACTGTTAAGAGGAAATGGAAAGCCCAATAGGAAAAGCCTATTCTTTGCGCACTTGTACATTCTCTTTAGTCACACGTCATAGGATTGGAGTTTCTCCTCCTCTCTCTTCCTATATATATGTATGCATACATGTACAAGTTGTAATACAAGTTTGAGACAACAACAACACTCAAGCCTTTATCCCACTATAGTGGGGTCGGCTATATGGATCCTTTGTTGTCATTGTGCCCTATCTTTTGTTATAATCTCGCTAATGCCTAAGTACATCATGTCTTTCTTTATAGCTTCATTCCAAGTCTTTATTGGCTATCCCTCCCTCGTCTAACATTTCTAGTGACTAGCCTCTCACAACGCCTAACAGGTGCCTCTAATGGTCTCTTTTGTACGTGTCCAAACCATCTTAGACGAGCTTCTCGCATCTTCTCTGAAATTGGCGCTATTCTTGTCTTATCCCTGATACTTTCATTCCTAATTTTATACAATCTCGTGTGTTCACACATCCACCTAACCATTCTCATCTCTGCAACTCTCATTTTTTGCAAATGTACACAATTCACCGCCCAACACTCAGAACCATAGAGTACCACGGGTCTAATTGCAGTACGGTAAAACTTGCCCTTAAGTTTTAGTGGTACTTTACGATCACGTAAGATCCCTGACGCGCCTCTCCACTTCAACCAACCCGCTTGGATTCTATGTGTCACATCTTTATCAGTACCTCCATCTTTTTGAATTATCGATCCGAGATATTTAAAACACTCACTACAGGAAATATCTTGATCACCCAACTTAATAACGTAGTCATCTGTCCTTCTTGTATTGCTAAATTTAAGTCCCATATACTTCGTCTTTGCCCTACTCAACCTAAAACCCTTTTTTCTAAAGTATCTCGACAAGATTCAAGTTTTGTGTTTACACCCGCGCGCGTCTCATCAACCAAAACGATATCATCCTCAAACAATAAACACCATGATATTGCTTGTTGGATATGTCTGGTGAGCTCATCTAAGATAAGGGTAAAGAGATAAGGGCTTAAAGCTGAACCTTGATGTAATCCAACAGTGATAGAGAATTCCTGTGTTAATCCTCCAGATGTCCTCACCCTTTTCCCTAAATTTGTACACATATCTTTGATTATGTCAATATATGATACATTTACACCTTTCTTTTCTAAGACAAGTTTGAGAAATTAATAAAAATTTGGATTATTTTTTTCTCTCTTGGCTTTTCTTTACATGGTATTAGAGCTATCGGTCTTGCGAAAGTTCTCCTCACTTTGCTCTGGGCGGCTAGCATTCTGCTAACCGCGGTCTCCTTCTCTCTATCCGCCCGCGGTCTCCTTTTACCTCCCGAGGTTTCCCTTTTTCTACCCGCTGCCCCCTCACCGTGGATCCACTCCTCCTTCCTTCAGCCTCCCCGGCTTTTTATAGTTGTTTGTGGGCCCCCTGCCAGTCGCGGACTCATTCTTCTATTCGCTAGTCGGATCTGCTCCTCTCCGCTATCCGCCGCAGACTAGGGGTGTTCACGAATCGAATCGAATCGAATAACTCTTCAATCGAATCCAAATTTGACATAAAATGCAGAGATTCAGATTCAAATTCTATCGAATATTCGATGTCAGATTCAAATTCGTTATGAAATATTGGATTCGAATTTGAGTTCGAATTCAGATTCGAATTCGGATTCAAACGTGGATTCAAATTCGAATTTGACTTTTATAATATTTAATTTAATTTAATATTCAAATATAATTATATTTAATATTAATTTACACACACATATATATATATATTTAATATATATTGCAGTATTCATGAACTATTCGCAAATTTTTTGAATAAGAATAAAATTATTCTGATTCAGATTCAAAAATTATTCGAATTCGGAATTCAGATTCGAATTTGAAAAATACAAATTTTAACTGATTTTTTACGAATCGAATCCCTAATTATTCACGAACAATACTATTTGTGAACGACCCTACTACAGACTGCTCTCTGATCGCGGCAGAGTGGTTCCCTCTCTTCTTAGTCGCGAACTCCTTCTGTTCGCTAGTCCCATGTTCATACCCGCGAAATGCTTTTCTCTGATCGCTGCAAACTGGTTCTCTTTGCTATTAGTCGTGGTCTCCTGCTCGCCGCAAACAGTTTTTCCTATTCGTCGCGGTTTGCCAAACTTCTCGAGGACTGTCGATCATTCTTCCCGCCCATTACGGTATGTTCGCGGCCTCTCTATTCGCGGCCTTCTCTAGTCACGGATTCTCAGTTGTGCTTCCCGCTTGTGTTGGCCGCTTGATCGCAGCCTGCTCTTCCCACCCGACTGTTCTTTGCTGTTCGCCAGCCTCTTCTCCTCTAGCCGTTGCGGCCTCTCAGGTCGCCTGCCTCCTGCGGACTCTCCCTTATCGACTGCTCTCTCAGGCCGTTCTCCTCTATTCGCCAGGCCACCCCTGCTCCAGGTACCCTTCTTCTATTCGCTAGGCCACCTAGTCTCCTCGCCCGATCTCTGCCGCTGCGCGTTCTTCTAACCGCTGCGAGTTGCGATCTCCTCTAGCCGCTGCGAGCTCTTCTAACTGCAACTCCTCTCCCTTGCCAGCTGCGAGCTCACCTTGCTATGAGCTCGTCTTGCTGAGAGCTCTGCCCGCTGCGAGCCCCTTTGTTGCCTGTCTCCTCTGTTCGCCAGGCCATCTTCCTCTCTCTTGCCGCCATGGACACAACAACTGTCTCTTCTCTTCCCGCTCGTGCCGCTGTTCCTTCTCCTAAAGTTTGTGATGAATTTCGGATCACAAACATTTCTCTTAGTGGGAAACCAAATTTTGTGGAATGAGTGCATTCTGTTCGTCACGTTCTCCAGACCAAAGGTCTCTTTCATCATCTTATTTGGGATGCTCCCACTGTCTCCACTGACGAATTGATCTGTGATGACGGTCAGGTCCAATCTTGGATCCTCAATTCCATGGACACCGAGCCCTACCGCATGACCATGTATCATGAGACGACCAAGGCAATGTGAGAGAAGCTTCACTCTCTCTACTCTGGCAAAGACAACTTACTGCATTTGTTTGATATCATCTCTGTGCTTCAAACACTGGATCCCGACACAACAGATGATTTGACCTCCTTCGTTGTCAAGGCCAAAACTTTGGTGGAGACATGAATAAACATCAGCCTCCCTTCACGGATCTCGCTACACAATGGGTACAAAAGGAAGCTGTTGGGATTGCTATGATGATGACCCATGTTCCTCCCCATCTTCACAATGTCAGGGCTCAGATTCTTTCCTCCTCTACAACGCCCTCGCAGTCTGATGTCTGCTTTATGCTACTCAAGGTTACACCACCATCTGAGGTCCTAGGAAGTTTCTCTCCAGCTCTCCTCCAGCAGCTCCTTTTACCTACTCCAGCTCGTGGCTCTTCAGCTCGAGTAGGTCGCCACATGTCTCGGGGACGAGGACGTGTTGGGCGCTATGCTTTTAAATGTACTTACTGTGGTCGAGAAGGTTATCTTGAAGCTACCTGCTACCGCAAGCATGGTCTGCCTCCACACTTTACTTCTTCTACTACAGCTGCTCCTCCCAATGGTGCCACTTCACTGGATTCTGACTCTTCTACCCGGCAAGACATCAACGCTCTCCGCACCCAGCTTCAACAGCTCCATGGTGTTATCAGTCGTTCGTCTGGCTCTGTTGCGTCTTTTTCCACTGAAGGTATATCTTGTCTCTCTCATAGCCCCCATTGGATTAAGGACTCGGGTGCTCCTCACCACATTACCTCCCAAAAATCACCTCAGTACATACAGTCTGTCTATCTAAAGTTCATCAATGTAGCAAATGACGATACCACTCCGGTCTTTGGTGCTGCTGATCTTCGACTTACCCCCACTCTCCCTCTATCCTGGGTTCTTCATATTCTGGGGTTCCCCTTCAATCTGCTATCAGTTAGTCGCCTTACTCAGGAATTTGATTACTGTATAACATTTTCTCCTTCTTTGTTATGCAGGATCGCCGAACGCAAAATACCATTGGTAAAGGACGACTGTCAAATGAGCTTTATCTCTTGGATGTTCCACCTACCACTCTCTCTGCTGTCTCCACTGTTGATTGGCATCGCCGCGTTGGACATGTTTGTAACATTCCGACTTTTATTGGGTCACCGGAACCATAATGGGCCCAATAAAAGTGACCCAAACCTCTACCGGTGTCCCGGTAGGAGGCAACCCTAAGCAGGGTATAGAGTTAGGAAACTCCAATTTGAGTTCTGTCAGTTCCTGTGGCCTCGTATAGTAAATACGAGCGCGTCAGAATTCATTCCGTTAAACTCTGAGGTCATATGGTGGATATGACCGTTCCTCGTACAACGTCACGAATACGAGATTTTTGAATATCGAGCTAGAGAACTCCGATTCGAGTTCTGTCAGTTCATGTGACCTCGTATAGTTAATACGAGTGCATTGGAACTTGTTTCGTTGAAATCTGAGGTCATATGATTGATATGGCCGTTCCTCGTAGAACATCGTGAAAACAAAATTTTTGAATATCGGTCTAGAGAACTCCGATTTGAGTTCTGTCAGTTCCTGTTGCCTCGTATAGTAAATACGAGCGCGTCAGAACTCATTCCGTTGAACTCTAAAGTCATATGGTGGATATGACCGTTCTCGTAGAACGCTGCGAATACGAATTTTTTGAATATCGAGCTAGAGAACTCCGATTTGAGTTCTGTCAGTTCCTGTGGTCTCGTGCAGTCAATACGAGTGCGTTGGAACTCGTTCCGTTGAATTCCGAGGTCATATGGTGGATATGACCGTTTCTCACAAAACGTCGCGAAAACGAGATTTTTGAATATTGACCTAGAAAACTCTGATTCGTGTTCTGTCACTTCCTATGACTTCATATAGTCAATACGAACGCATCAGAACTCGATGCGTTGCGATTTGAAGCCTAACGATGATTATGAGCATTTTGACCGTTTTAGCGCGCCGCGACGCACATATTTTGAATATTTAACAAACGAACTCTGATTCGACCCTGATTAGTGACATTGGATTCATATGGTCAATACAAAGTCAACGGAATTGTTCCCAATCAGTTTCGATGACGAATGGTCAAACCGTGGTCAAATCAAGTTCAGTCGTGCACCGAAAAGCGTGCGCACCCAAATTGTGACACGACACTTCAACTTTGACCCGACCACGATGACTTGGACCTATTTTGATTTTGACCCCATGGGGAGACCCACCCGTGGTTGACTTTGGTCAAACCTCTCTAAAAACCCAATTTTCTTAATAGAATTCATTTTCAAAAGTGCCCCCACCCGAGCCCATCACCAAGGCCATTATGGGCCCACTTATGGGCTCTGATTTGTCACTATGCAGCCAAGGGGTTGGGCCTTGGGCCAAAGGAAAGAGGCCCATCCCACTCCTCTCTCTCTCTCTCTCCCTCTTTCCCCATCAAGCCAAGCTCCAACCAATGGGAGGCTCCCACTCTAATTGTACCTCACCAGTAAAAGGCTGACAGGTGCCCCATACAGCTGGGTATTTCACCCTAGAAGGGTTGGCTAACCTAACCTTGGTTTTCTTAACCAAGAGGGAGAAGGGAAGGAGGGGCCTTGCCCCCCTCCTATAAATGGAGCCCTCTTGCACCAGAGGGTTGTACCCCTCTTCCAAGCTCAAAATGAGCCACCACCACCCCCGTTGGAACTCTGCTTCGCCGGAGAAAAATCAGCCGAGCTCCACCGCCACCTCCACCACCTCCCATGGCGGATTTCGCCGAGAGCCTCCGGAGACCCCCCAAAAGGTGGAAAGCTTCTCCTCTCCTTCCTCCCATTTTTCTGGACGGTTTGCATGTGAGCTCCGGTGGACAAAGCGCCGCCGCTGTCACCCCCTTCCTCTCCGTTCAAAAAAAAAAGAAAAAGAGCTCCGACGATGGCCGGCGGTGGCAGGCTGCCGGACCACCGTCGGAGGGAGCGCCCGCCACCGGAGAGTTGGTCGGGGGCGGAGACATGGCCGGCCGGCGGCGGAGAAGGCCCGTGACAGGTGGTTTCGGTACATGCTCGGGAAGAAGATGATAAATATATATATATACATATATTTATAATTTTATAAATTTTTATAAAATTATAATTTAAAATGGGTTTTGATTTTTCTGAGGCTAAAATAGAGCGCTAATGAAAAAGTTTTGAACATTAAAATTGTTCCCCTTGATGAGATTAATCTTCATAAAAATTTTGGGAATTTTCTGAATTGATTTGGATTTTTTAAAGCCTAAATAAGAATTATTTGGCCAATTTGGAGACCTAAAATTGCTCGGAAAATTTCAGAAAAATTACTAGGCTCTTTTTAGACACTCTTAATTCTTAAAGGTTGTATTAAAATTTGGGAACCTTGAGGTAAAAATTGAAGATTTTTCAATTTCTTGGAGTTTGGGTCGCGCTCGAAAATTTATGCGCTCAAATTCTTTGAAAATGAAAATCGAAGCGCGCGACCTCTTTATATTGAATATTAAGTTCAATTTATTAAACAACGAGAGTTATCGAGGCAAGATTTCCAACTATGAGTATTTCAAAATTTTTGCCAAAATCACCGAGCGTCTCATTCTTAAAATAACTCACGGGCACTTTGGGTGGACTCGAAAGATGAAAGTACGAGCTTCGAGAAAAATAATCCACAACCTCGTTCCGGGTGAAGAATTTCCCTCATGTGTTAAAAATGATTTTCGAGGTTGAAATTCGAGGAAAAATGTGCCCTCTAACAAGATTCTCGGATTCGATCCGACGCAAACAATCGAGTTGATATTTATTCTCGGATAAATAATAAAAATATAACTCATAATAAGCTTCTCCTGATCCGATTAAGCCGTGATTAAAAAGAGCGCAACTGAATTGTTATCGAATCTTAATAATGGGTGAAACACAAAGAAATCTCCTGAGAACGAAGATGAAACTGAACTAAACCTCCTGAGAACGGAGATGAAACTTAAGTAAACCTCCTGAGAATGAAGATGGAACTAAACTAAATTTCCTGAGAACGGAGATGGAACCGAACTAAACCTTCTGAGAACGAATATGAAACTGAACATGTCTCCTGAGAATGGAGATGGAACTGAACATGCCTACTGAGAACAGAGATGGAACTGAAGCCTGCTGAATGGAGTGATTGGACTAATAACCATTTTCTTTATGTTTTATTTCAGTCTCGTACTGGTCCAGTTTATTTATTCATTTCAGTTCAGTACTTTCTTTTCAGTACTCAAGTTTCGTATTGGTCCAGTTCAATTATTCATTTCAGTTCAGTACTTTCTTTTCAGTACTTCAGTCTCGTACTGGTCCTGCCTATTTACTTTCAATTCATTTTCTTTTAAGTACGATTCCAGTCTCGTACTGGTCCAGTTCTTTTCAGTACTTACTTTTAGTTCAGTACTACTCCAGTGTCATACCGATTCTATTTCTTTATAGCATTTCAATTTTGCAGCTTATACTAACAACAACTCTTATTACCTTATTTTTATTTCTGCAATTTATTATTTTAAGCACGGATCCTGCCCTGACGGGCAGTGATTTGATAGATTGAGCCTTAGTTGAGGATAACCAGAGTTGAAATGTTCCTCCTATGTTCGCCCCAAATAAAGTGCTCTCACGCTCCTGGTCGAGAGTCGAGCCAAGTGCCGTTTGCCAGAATTATTTAAAGCATAGTAGGGCAAGCCGCTGTAGATCTAGTGCATGTTAACAAAACTATTTTTACTTGTTTGCTTGTAAATTGCTTGCGGTAAATCGTGGCGGGTCAGTCACTTCCGCAGACCGTTCGTACCGGTGCGGGAAGTTCGAGTACTCAAGGCGACAGGGAGATGAGTACCACGGGTGACCGGCCGTTATGTTTTTCTCGTTGGGTTTCCTCCGCTGGTCGGCCAAAATGTTGAATCGCCGGATGTCGCTCACATTTAAGAGTACACGAGATTGTACGTTAGGGTCTGAGCTGTGCGGTAGGACCACCCCTAGAAGTGGTAGGACTGACCACTGTCACCGACGACCACATCGGTGAGGCCCGTGGGGCTCGCTATCCTGCTTGAAAAGAAGCGGTTCATACTATGTCGACATATGATATTATGCGCGGCTGTGAATGTCTGTGATGTGTACGCGGCTGTGAATGTCTGCGATGTGTACGCGGCTGTGAATGCCTGCGATGTGTACGCGGCTGTGAATGTCTGCGATGTGTACGCGGCTGTGAATGTCTGCGATGTGTACGCGGCTGTGAATTCCTGTGATGTGTACGCGACTGTGAATGTCTGCGATGTTTGCACGGGTTGTGAATACCTGCTGTACTAGTGAAACCTAAATTATAACTGACATATATTGCTGCTGCTTGTCCAGTTATACCATGCTACACCTCTTTTTGGTTGCTCCTAACTTATTCATGAAATGATGTACTAACCATATCATGCTTCGACTATCTACTTTTGTTCGGTGCGTGAGCTCGTCCCCAGGATATGGATCCGGGGAGAAGATTTGTTTCCACTTAGCTCTGTGACTAACAGTTATTTAAATAGTCATTCACAGGAGATGAAGCACAGTAACGTCCAACTGCTGCAGGACGATACGCCAGCTGATAGGACTACTCGAGCAGAGGCACCCCCGTCGTCTCTAGAATTTCGAGACGTGAGTACTAGCAAGCAGAATTGAGAGAGAGGAGTTGTTAGTTGTAGTACTGTATAGCCTACGGGCTCCATGTATAAACAGTGGCTACGGCCTTTTGTGGCTTTTGTTAAATATATATTGTTATATATATTTATTGTGGTTTCCTGTTAATGCTTTCGCAATACTCTGTGATGTGATGTGAATGTTCTAATTCAAGCCGAGTAAGGCGGACAAATAGTGCTTAACAGAGTGAGTCGTTACCCCTTAAGAAGCACTGAGTGGATGTCTTGGGCAAGTAAGATCCCCTCCATCCTGACCCGGGCAAAAGTTGAGAGGAGGGGTCTTACAATGTTCCTCTCCCGATTCTCAAGAAGGCTCTTCCTGATGTCTCATTGCAAGAGTTTATTTGTGAATTTTGTATCTATGACAAACAACATCATACTTCTTTCCCTCCTACATGTACTCAAAGTGATACTCCTTTCTTTTTACTGCATTCTGATATCTGGAGACTCTATAAAATCACTAATGTTTTTGGATATCGCTACTTTGTTATATTTATGGATGATTACTTGCGTCTCACCTGGTTATATTTACTTCATGATCGTACTGAACTGACATCTGTTTTTCGTACTTTTCTTACTGAGACACGCTCGCAATTCTCGACTACATTAAAAATAATTCGCACAGATAATGATCGTGAATATACTAATCGCACCTTCTCAAATTTTTGCACTGAGTTTGACATTATGCATCAAACCTTGTGTGCTTATACCCCCAACAAAACGGTATGTCCGAGCGAAAAAATCGTCACCTCCTTGATGTCGCCTGACCACTTATGTTTCAAATGAAAGTTCCCACAGAATACTGGAATTTTGCGGTTTCTATTGTCTGTCATCTCATCCACCACATGCCCTCCTCCGCGCTCGACTTCGCATCTCCGTTTAGTCTTCTCTTTCCTTCCAAGTCTCCGTTCTCCCTCACACCTCGTGTCTTTGGCTGTGTATGTTATGTTCACATTCTTGGTCTGCCTACTAACAAGCTAGCTGCTTGCGCCACCAAATGTATGTTCGTTGGCTACTCCCGCACTCAGAAAGGTTATGTCTGCTACTCTTCTACCAATGACAAGCTGATCGTTTCGACAGATATAACCTTTCTTGAGGATCAACCATTACACTCCTCTCCTTCCACACTATCTCTACCTTTCCCTGTCGCTCGTCCTGCTATCCCTGTCATGACTCTGTTTCTCCCACCTCTTCCTTCACCACTCCCGGCGCCTGCTCTACCTCTACCACCTCCACCACCTCCACCACCTCCACCACCTCTTTGTGTCTATTCTCGTCGTTCGTCCAAGACTGATCCCCTAAGGCAGCTCCCTTCTGCCAATGCTATCCTGCGGCCCGCTGATCTAACATCAACCTCTACAATTTATCCATTGGCGAATTATGTCTCTCTACATCGCCTCTCTCCGCCACTCCTAAAATTTGTCATCTCTCTTTCCTCTATTTCTATTCCTAACTCTGTGCAGGAAGCTCTTCAACACCCGGGGAGACGGACGATCATGGATGATGAAATGACTGCCCTCTGGGCTAACCAGACCTGGGATCTGGTTCCTCTTCCTCCCGAACAGTCCTGTGTCAGTTGCAAGTGAGTCTTTGTTATCAAACATATTGCAGATGAGACTGTTGACCGCTTAAAACCCCGCCTCGTGGCCCGGAGATTCACTCAGCAACAAGACCTTGATTTTGATGAAACCTTCTCCCCAGTCGCGAAGTTAAATACCGTTCGGGTCTGATCTCCTTGGTTGTGCATCGTTAGTGACCCTTATATCAGTTAAACATTTAAAACGCCCTTCTCAATAGCGATCTCCGAGAAACAGTTTATATGCATCAACCTCCGGGGTTTGAGACCACGAAGGAGTCTCATGTATGTCATCATGTCTATCTATAGTCTCAAATAGTCCCCTCGTGTTTGGTTTGAAAAATTCATTAAGGTGGTTCTAGAAGTTGGGTTTACGCGGAGCTCGACTGACTTCTCCCTCTTCACCCGTCATCAACCAACAGACATTGTGATTCTCCTTGTGTATGTTGATGATATTCTAATTACGGGCGACGACTCCAAAAGGATACAACAAATCAAACAACATTTAAACTCAGCATTTTAGACGAAATACCTGAGAAATCTTCGATACTTTCTTGGATTTGAGGTCGCAAGACGACCTGATGGTCTTGTCCTATCCCAACAGAAGTACTGTATTGATTTTCTTCAAGATGCTGGCTACTCAGAGTGCAAACCTGTAGACACTCATATGGATGTAAATCATAAGCTTTATGCACATGGTTCTGATTCTGACCCGCAACTTACAAATCTAGAGTACTATCGACGCTTGGTGGGGAAGCTGATTTATCTAACAGTTACACGACCTGATATCTCATTTGTTGTTGATGTTGTGAGTTGATTTATGCATGCTCCTTGGACATCGCATCTCCAAGCCGTCGAACACATTCTCAGATATTTGAAGACTGCTTTAGGACAATGACTCGTTTACAAACCATCTACCTCTCTATCTCTTGTTGCGTATTCTGACGCTGACTACGAGAGTTCTCTTGATGATAGACGTTTCACAACTGATTTTTGTACATACTTCGGTGGACACCTTATTACCCGGTGTAGCAAGAAACAGACTGTTATTGCTCGTTCATCTGCTGAAGCCGAGTACCGAGCTATGACATCTGTTGTATCTGAGCTAACCTGGCTTGAAAGGCTTCTACATGATTTGAGACTCAAAATCTCATCTATGAAAAGCATATTGAAGTTGACTGTCACTTCATTCAGGAAAATGTTCAATCAAAGAAGTTAGAATTACAGCATGTTCCTTCTACATGGCAAGTTGCTGACATTCTAACTAAAGCTCTTTTCTCAACCGCTATATCATCAATTATCCAAACTTGACGCCTACGACTTCTATGCTCCAGCTTTGAGAAATTTATAAAATTTGGATTATTTTTCTCTCTTGCCTTTTCTTTACAAAGACCATATAATTTCTTTAGAGATGACAAACCAAATGCTCTAGTTGGTTTGTACATATTAGGCAAATTGATATAAATGCCAAAGATTTATTCTTCGCCAAAGATTCAAGATTACAACACTTGCGTTTTTCGTACTTCTAGTAAGATGTTGGAATCATGCTTTTTTACCGTATCTCAAATGTCGATTGTCGACTACAAACTGAGGCCAAGAGCTACGTCTTCGGTCGCTTGAGCCAGGCAATGTCTTCATTTTTCTTCTTTATCATGGTCCATTTCAAGTCGTGTTAATGTCTTATCTTATATTTTTATGTATGAGCAATCCAGTGGTTTCATGCTTCCTATTTCTAGGCCGATGTGTTCTCGTCCTTTCTAGCGTACAAACAATCTAGCGATTAAAAATCTAGTACAGAGCAATTAAAGCTTCCTGCTTCCAACCTACGAGCAATCCAACAGTCTGAGTTCGACTCCTGCTTCGAGGCTTTCACCAATCCATTATTCCAGATTTATTTTTACTGTTAGTAGACATTGTGTGTCCTACCTGAAACTGAAAGTAAACTTTATATGATATTATCTTTTTCATTTAGCATTTCAAAATTTATTAATATAATTATTCATATGCTGATCAATTCATTATTTTTTTGTTAATTGAGCATGTAATTGGATGATACAAAATTCAATTTTATATTTTTAGTCTTAATTTATGAATACTTTAGGATCTTGCGATACTCGATTGGATCTTACGATCCGATTCGATCAAACCTCTAAACTATCTCACTTAGGATCTCGATCCTGTCAACCTTAAATTTTTTTTCTAAATAACCGCATTTCAATTTTTATTTGAACTCTTACCGGCCTTCCAAAGTTACAACAAGGATAACTTCATAGCAGATAATCTAACGATTCATCATATGATTATACAATTTCGGCTCTATGATATGCTACACTTTATAACTATGCTTGGCTTCACTTGCAAATGATCCATTTCTAGACACTCTTAAAACTTTTTACTGTATTTATTAGAATTAGCCATCCATCCATCTTCTACCACATTAGATTAGGCTCCACTAAAAAAAGGGTGTTGTTACTACCAAATCCAATTTGATTTCTAGTAAACCATTACTATTAGCAAACCCTCATTTTTCAAAATGGTTATTTGAAAACCATTTTGTTACTAGCAAACCAACATAATTTTTTTTAAAAAAATTAAATTTTATTTAAAACATTCATTTTTTCAAAATAACTCACTACATATAATGACATATATTTATTCAACCACTTATGTCAGCATTAGAAATGAGTCAAAATACCGCAAAATTTTGTTTTACAATTTCAAAACTTTTTTTTTCAACAAAATATCATCATCTGCATCAAAATCTTTAAACATAATATCGCTCAGTTTAGAAATATATTTGATTTATAATTCCTAGAAAGGTGTGCTGTATATACAAGTTAAGTGTATTTAAAAATATACGCGTATTTTTGAATTGCTTCTTATACGTACATTTTCATGAGAAGTGTTCAACATGAAAGTTGTAGATCTACAACTTTCATGTTGAATACTTTTTGATTTGAAACAATTTAAACCCCCGATTTGGCCCCTGAAAAAAATCACGGCGAACGTATGTACGGACGCCTGAGATCGGCGTGACTTTTTTCGGGGGCCAAATCGGGGGCTTAAACGGCTTTAAATTAAAAAGTGTTCAACATGAAAGTTGTCGATCTCGACGAGATCCACAACTTTCATGTTTAACACTTTTTGATTTGAAGCAGTTTGGACCCCTATTTGGGCCCTGAAAAAAGTCACACCGAAAATCTGTACGGACGACTCATTCTGTGTGTGTCTTTTTTCGGGCCCAAATTGGAGACCTAAACGGCTTCAAATCAAAAAAAATGGTCAACATGAAAGTTGTAGATCTCATCGAGATCTACAATTTTCATGTTTATCACTTTAACAAATGAGAAACATTTGAGGCTCAAAATTAAAAATGCAAAAATTACAAAAAAATAAGATTTATTTGCTAGTAGTAATTTTTGAGAAGAAAAAAATGAAAAAATGGCTGAATCTGTTTTTTCTTGTTTGCTAGTAACGAAAGTGAGTTTGCTAATAACAACACCAAAAAAAAACTTCTTTGTGCTTCATTTAATAATCTATATTTGAAGGTTTAGCATTTATAATTCCATAATAACCTAATTAAAAAAATAATACACAACACTCTTAGGTTGCGTTTGGCGCGGCTTATCGCGACTTATTTGCTCCGGTGAGGTGGGACAAAAATGTCATTGTCATACCAAAATCTTATGCCTCAGACTAGTTTCTTTTTTAGAACATTTGTGATATCAAACATACATTTTGTGACAATGACGTTCTTGTCCAACCTCACCGGAGCAAATAAGTTGCCATAAACCGCTCTAAACGCAGTCTTAGAATATACCTCCATAATTGTTATTATGTGTTGCACGGTAAGCTTTCTCCTAGAGTTGCCTTAAATATTTGTGCAAAAACCTTTCTTTTTCCCAGTTTTGTAACTTAGGCTCCGTTTGGGAGGACTTATTTTCACCGGTCAAGCGGTTACGACCGCATGAACCGGGTCTTAATCAAGGCCCGGTTCATGCGGTCGTAACCGCTTGACCGGTGAAAATAAGTCCTCCCAAACGGAGCCTTAATTTCGTAAGATGCGTTGGCATTTGCAAGATCATGGGCTCACATCAAAATTTATCTTCTTTGTAGGATCGACGAAGAGCAAACGCCCGAGGACGCAGAAGACGGTCCTCCGGAGTTGCTCTTCATCCACGGAGGCCACACCAGCAAGATCTCTGATTTCTCGTGGAACCCCTGCGAGGATTGGGTCGTGGCGAGCGTGGCCGAGGACAACATCCTTCAGATATGGCAGATGGCTGAGAATATTTATCACGACGAAGATGATTTGCCTGCCGAAGAGCCCTCAAAAAGGGCCCCTTAGTTTTTGATCTTCATCACTGTATAACGGAGAAAGGCCTGCTTCTTGACCAAGTGGAGAGGAGGTTGGGTGTGCCTCCTCCGTTGTCCATTTGTGGAGCACCTTAAGTTTTGATCAGAATTGCATGATACACTTTTTTATGATGTTCCCAAAATTGGTAAATGTTTTGCTTGTGGAGTGTATTCTTCTACACAGGCAATTGAACTGATTAATCTTATACCCTAAAGCGTAGGGCACATGATCTCCCTCTTTCTCTCCTTCCCTCTCTAACTGAGGGTCTAGTCCTCTCTATCTACCCCCTCCCTCTCCATTGCCCACCCCGCACCCACACCCACATTCAATCCCTTCCTATTGACAGCCCCCAAACTATCCCCAATCTGTCTCTAGCTGGTAGGTCTATCCACGCTCTCACTCGCTCGCTAGTTGACGGGCCAACCCCTCTCTAGTTGACGGCTCCACCTATGATCTATCTCACTCGCTCTTTAGTTGACGGGTTCACCCATGCTCGCTCTCTAGTTTAAGTATATTTATGATTTTATTATGGGAAAAGCTCATTTAATTAATTATTTTGGAATTGTATGTACAATGAAAATATTTAGTTTGAGTTATGTAGATATTTTCATAAATTATGTAGGGCAAGAGCAAGAATTAAGAAACAAAATAATATGTTAAATCATATATTGAATTATTGATGAGTGGGCTCCATTCCTTGATTAAAACAATCCAAGCCCTTTAATTTTTCTCTAATTTAAGGTGTAGATGAGTTGGGTATAATAAAACCTTCATTCTATTAGCCGGTTTCACGTATTACTCCAAAATCGAGCGCTCATTCCTTAGGTTCCGCTCGAGAAGCCAGAGCCTGATGCATCTTCTTTGCTAGACGCATACGTGGAAGCCTTCCATTGACTCATTCACCGCTCAAAATCGACTCCTCCACCGCTCAAAATCGCCAAGTCTTAATGAAACGTACTACACTAAAACGACCATGCATAGGGGCTTAACGTGATATTTTATGGAAGATGGTACTTAATAGACTATATGATGGGTGTGACATAAACTGCTACAATCACCTTCACATGAACAAACATGCTTTCCAAAGATTATGTACCTTATTAGTGGATAAGGGCCTTGTACTTGACATAGATAATGTACCTGTTAACGTGTCGGTTGGGTTATTTTTACATATCCTAGCCCATAATCACAAATTTAGGGTTGTAGGTGGTACATATTTACGTTCAACCGATACCATAAGCAGACATTTCAACTTGGTGTTGAGGAAAATTCTCAAGTTGAGTGCAGAGATGATCAAGCGTCCGGAAACATCGCAAACAAATAGGTGAGGGTACTTTTAGGATTGTGTTTGTGCTATTGATGCCACACACATTGAGGTCACTGTCCCAGTAAGTGATCAAGGTAAATATCACAATAGGAAACAAGCTATGACCACAAATGTCCTTGGAGTATGTGATGCAGACATGAAATTCATATATGTTTTGCCTAGATCGGAGGGTTTTTCGTCTGATTCAAGAGTGCTGCATAATGCACTAGAGAGAGAGGATCGCTTTGAAGTTCCTATAAGTAAATGTACATACTTTATGATTGGTGTTTTCCCATAAGTGGTAAATGGACAGGCGACTTCCTCTTCTACAGACTGCCCGATCCTTGCCCTTGAACTCCGGGATGAACTGCGGATCACTACTATTTCTTTAGCCGGGAAGAATAACTTTGTGGAGTGGGTGCACTCTGTTTGCCGCATTTTTCAGTCCAAAGGCTTTCTACATCACTTGACCCAAGTTGTTCCTGCTGCTCCTACTGAATACTGGTTGCGCAACGATGGTCGAGTTCAGACGTGGCTCCTCAACTCCCTTCATGGAGAACCTTATCGCATGGCCATGTACCATGAAACGACCAAGGCGATGTGGCATGAGCTCCACACTCTATATTCCTGCAAAGATAGTCTCGAGCACATATATGACATCATAACTGATCTTCATACTCTTGATGTTGGTGGGGCCACCGACATCACCTCCTTTGTTGCTCGGGTCAAGACTCTGATTGAAGCCTGGATTCAACATCAACCTCTTACGATGGTTCTTGATGCACAACGTGCTTAAAAGGAAGTCGTCGGTGTTGCCATGATGATGACTCGTGTACCACCTCATCTTTAGAGCGTTCGGGCTCAGATCATCTCCTCTGTTGCTACTCCATCACTATCAGAAGTGTGTTCTATGTTGCTTAAGGTCTCACCACCTCCTAATTGTTCTGGACCTCCGTCAACTACTCTTATTCAGCAGACTTCTGCGCCCTTCCTTCCTCTCCCTCCTCTTGCTCGTGGGGGGCATTCAGTCTCTCTCGGCCGAGGCCGGGTAGGCTGACCACGACCAAAGTGTTCCTTTCTGCGGTAAGGACGACCACCTTGAGGCCACTTGCTATCACAAGCATGGGCATCCTCCTCGTCCACATGCCGCTGTTGTTACCAACGACTCATCTGTCACTCGTACTAACCTTGAAGAGCTCCGACTTCAGATCCAATAACTTCATTGTCTGCTCAGTCGCCCACCTACCTCTGTTTCCTCTGTTGCCTCCATCTCACATGAAGGTATCACTTGTCTATCCACTAGTTCACACTGGATGGTGGATTCAGGTGCCACTCATCACACCACCTCCCTGCGACCACATCAGTACCTAGATTCTCTTCATCCTAAGTGTATCACAGTGGCCAATGGGGACACTATTCCGGTCTCCAGCTCTGCTGATATTCCTCTCACTTCTTCTCTATCTCTACGCTCGGCTCTTCATGTTTCAGGCTCTCCGTTTAATTTACTTTATCTTGGTCATCTTGCTGCTGATTTAAATTGCTCTATAACCTCTACATCTTCTTCTTTTCTGATACAGGATCGGCAGACGCAAAATATCATTGGTAAGAGACGACTGCAGAATGGGCTCTACCATCTTGAAGAATCTCCTACTATACTTCTTCCATCTCCGTCGATTGGCATCGGCGTCTATGACATGCCCCTTTACCAGCCCTCTAGAAGGCTCTACCAGATGTATCTCTTCCTCCTTTTTAGTGTGAATCTTGTATTTTCGGCAAGCAGTCGCGTTTATCTTTTCCATCTCATTGTACTCGGAGCTCTGCTCCATTTATTTTAGTACACTCTGATATTTGGAGACCGTACAAAATCACTATAATTTCTGGATATAGTTATTTTCTAACTTTTATTGATGATTATTCTTGAATGACGTGACTATATTTACTTCGTGATCGCCCTGAACTTCCCGTGTCTTTTGGGCTTTCCTCCTTGAGTCCCGCACACAATTCTCCACGAACGTCAAAACTATTCACACTGATACTGCTCGCGAATACACTAGCCACGAATTTGCGACCCTGTGTTCTGAATTTGGGGTCATTCACCAAACATCATGTGCCTATACCGCCCAACAAAACGGAGTCGACAAATGTAAGAATCGACATCTTCTCGATGTGGCTTGCTCTCTCATGCTTCAAACGCTGGTTCCCAAAGCTTATTGGAACTTTTCCCTTTCGACGGCTTGCTATCTGATTAACCGTCTCCCTTCCCACATACTCCGCAATGTCACTCTGTTCATCCTCATGTTCCCCTCGACTCCGACATTCTTTGTCATACCCCACATTTTTGGGTACACTTGCTACGTTCACATTCTTGGTACATCCATGGACAAGTTGGATCCCCTGGCGGCCAAACACATCTTTGTTGGCTATTCACGGACTCAGAAAGACTATGTATGTTACTCTCCGGCTACCCGCAAGGTGACTATTTCTGCTGATGTTACCTTTCAGGAGGATCTTCCTTTCTTCTCTGTTCTAGATCCAACACCCCTACCACCACCCGTCCTACGCCCTGTCATTCCCGTTACCACTCCTCCATCACCAAAAATTTTTGACCAGGTTCCCCCTATTCCAAGCCACCTATTATACGTGCTTGCACTCGTCGCCATCCTGACTCCATTGCCCCAATGTAGTCGGCTTCGACCTCCGACGTTCCACGTCCTGCTGATCCAGCAGCAGAATCTACTGCTTATCCAATGACGAATTATGTATCCTTATGTCGGCTATCCCCACGACTTCAAACTTTTGTTGCTTCATTATCCTCGATTTCTGTACCTAACTCTGTACAAGAGGCTCTCCAACATCCTGGCTGGCGGGCGACAATGGAAGAAGAAATGACTGCTCTTTGGGCTAACCAGACCTGGAACCTGGTACCTCTACCTACCGGTTGGACACCTGTTGGGTGTAAATGGGTCTTTATCATTAAACATGCTCCTAATGAGACAATCAACCATATGAAGGCCCGCCCGGTGACTCGTGGCTGCACCCAACAACACGGTCTTGATTATGAGAAAACATTCTTTCCAGTTGCAAATCTCAACATCGTTTGTGTCCTCCTCTCCGTGGTTGTGCATCGTCAATGACCCTTACATCAGCTGGACATAAAAAATGCATTTCTGAATGGCGACCTCCAGGAAATAGTCTACATGCAGCAACCTCCCGGGTTTGAGACCACGAGGGAGTCCCAAGTTTGTCATCTTAAGAAGTCCATCTATGATCTCAAACAATCCCCTCGGGCATGGTTCGACAAGTTTAGTAAGACAGTCTGGGAAGTCGGCTTTACTCGTAGCTTAGTAGACTTCTCTCTGTTCACTCATCATCAGGCAACAAGAACGGTTCCTCTATTAGTATATGTTGATGACATCTTAATCACTGGAGATGATTCAAAGGGAATCCAAGCTGTAAAACAACACCTTAGCTCCGTCTTTCAAACAAAAGATCCGAGACATCTTCGATACTTCCTTGGTCTTGAGATCGCGAGACGTCCGGATGGACTTATCCTCTCCCAACGGAAGTACTGCCTGGATCTCCTTCAAGATGTTGGCTACTCTGAATGCAAGCCCACTACTACTCCAATGGATGCAAATCATAAGCTGTGTGCACATGCTTCTGATACTGATCTTCCTCTCCAAAATTCGGAATACTATCGATGACATTTTAGGAAATTGATCTACCTAACAGTCACAAGACCGGATGTTTCCTTTTTTGTTGGGGCGGTCAGTCAGTTTATGCATGCACCCCGAATATCTCACCTTCAAGCCGTTGAGTGCATCCTAAGATACTTTAAAACAGCTCCAGGTCAAGGGCTGGTATATAAAACCTCATCCTCTACTCCAATGCTGGTTGCGTATTCTGATGTAGATTATGTTGGTTCTTTGGATGATCGGTGGTCAATCAGTGGTTTTTGTACCTATTTTGGAGGTCATCTTGTTACTCGACGGAGCAAGAAACAAGTCGTGGTTGCTCGATCCTCAGCTGAAGTAGAATACCAATCGATGACATCAGTTGTCTCTGAGCTTACATGGTTGAAAGTCTCCTTGCCGATCTAAGAGTCAAAATTTCTTCACCTGTCATCCTGTTATGTGACAGCCAAGAGGCTATACACATAACAAAGAAGCTGGTCTTCCATGAAAGAACGAAACTTATTGAAGTAGACTATCACTTTATACGGGAGAAAGTTCAAATGAAGAAGATGGAATTGAAGCATGTTCTGGGGACTGAACAGGTTGCTGATATCCTCACAAAGGCCTTACTAAGTACCCTATTTTATCAGTTCTGTCCAAACTGGGTGCCTATGACTTATACGCTCCAGCTTGTGGGGGAGTGTTAGAAAAGCCCATGTTGGAGCCCATTTATTTAGTTTTCTTCTTTTCTTCTCTTTAGTCCCACATCATGTATAAGGATCTCTTCTCTCTTTCTCCCTCCTATAAATTGTATTCATACCTTGTATTTTATTATTGTGAAAGTATATACAAGTTTGCGGTTTTCTCCACACAAACGAACATAAGTTTTCGTTTTACCCTCAAAATGAAAACACATGATTTTTTTTTCATTTTGAAGCAAAACGAAAACCGTAGATGAAAACAGAGCAAATGAACGGGGCCTAAACTTTCTTTCACATGAAAAAAATCCCTAAACTTTACTTGCTTTATGAAATAGGTCCATTTAATCATTTTCATCCATTTTAACGGGTTCTTCTATAAAACTAACAGAACCACTCTATTCTTCTTCCTTGTCTTCTTCTCCAAGCGACTATCTTTTTCTAGTATTTGTTCTATATAATCCTGCTCTGTACCACACAATGACATTCTTCCTCAAATAATTATATGACGTTCCCACTAACCTGTGATTCATTTGTCGAACATTTCGGGTCCAAGAATTCGCCTGCGATCATGGTGCCGACAACGACTGCAATGAGTCTACTGTCGGCAAAAGTAGTAATCCATGTACAACCCCAATTTAGCTAGCCTAGACCGACTCGCTCCCAAGGGATATCGAGCGAGTTCAAGCTTTACAAATAATAGAGACCACAATCAGCTCAATTCCAGTGGGCAAGCAGGACCTCGCGAGACCAAACTTGATGGCCCGGGATGGGCGAGCTCAACGCAGCAGCGAGTCCTTCCTTGGCGACTTCGAGCAAGGCGCATTCCAGAACTCGACAAGTTTTGACCTGGCGAGTTCCCGACCATTCTGGCCAGGGAACTCACCCAGATTGAGGAAATCTAAGTATGCACATTTAGTTGTTCGTAGACCACTTGGGCCTGCTTATAGCCTTCTCAAACAGCGGGATTCCATTGTCCTCATGTTAGTTTGGGCTGCTAATAACACTGACGAAATGGTGGTCGTTATTTGCAGGTCGTAAAAGACCATTTTACCCTCATACAAGAATTGCCTATAAATAGACCCCCAAAGCATCTCAAAAAGGCAGACCCAGCCTCTTATAGCTCCTTCCTTCATGAGTTCTTGCTCTGTACTATCCGAGGTGCCGAGCTCAGTTTAGCTTTCGGAGGGGAAGTTGTGAACCGCACTTCCGAGCGTGTGGCGGGACCTCCCCGCTGCAGCTCAAGGGTCTGAGTGTAGGCAATCAGTTCTCAATTAGTGAGGGTCGGCTCCATGCTCGAAATACCTTGGTCAAGTGCGCTCGATGGCGGGTCAAATAACTCAAACTGCCCTCTCTTAGGCTCCGTTTGGGAGGACTTATTTTCACCGGTCAAGCGGTTGCGACCGCATGAACCGGGCCTTAATTAAGGCCCGGTTCATGCGGTCGCAACCGCTTGACCGCTGAAAATAAGTCCCCCCCAAATGAAGCTTTAGTCCAAACTCCGTTGAATCAGTATCCAGGTTTCAACAATCCACTCATCTTCCTCCAACCTGCAATCTTCTAGAACATAATTTCTTCCTTGCCCGAAAACCCTAAGTCCATCAACATTCACAAAACATCCAATGTAACAGGTTATTCATGTTGAAACAATTTTTTTTTATTTTAAAAAGCACTAAATAGAGAATAGTGAAAACTGAAAAACGTTAACTTTTATAGCAAGAAAAATAACTATGCTCTCCTTCTCTAGAAGCACTAAATTGAAATGAAGTCAATGGTGAAAACAATCCAAAGAAGCGAAGGAAATGCTATTACTATATCTGGATCCACTCACATTCCCCAACGTCTCGCACAAAGTGAAAATTTTCTTTGACTAAGGGTAGTGTTCCCTCAGGAAGGAGCGCGAGTAGCCTGCTCGCGCGAGTAGCCTGCTCGCTGTTGAATCAATTCTCCTCGCCGTCCGATCAAAGTGTGTACTCGTTTTTTTATTTGTGTTCTCGCCTTTATTGTTGATGGTTAGATTGGTCATCCAGCGGCCGTCTTTTTACTCGCTTCCAAAGCTAGGAACGTTACTCGAACCCAAAAATTAGTCCACAACGTGATACATGACATCCTCATTGTACAACCCCGTATTCGCTGAGTGGGCCCCTTCCGACAGGTTCAGAGTATTACAGGACATTCAAGCCTAAAACACCAAATTGGCGAGTGAGGTAGGTGATACACCCAAAACAAGTATACATTTACACACAAGTGTACACGTCAAATCAAGTAATACAATGTGAATAAAGATCGTTCCCACAGAGAGGTGTTAGATTTAATGCTTGCAAATACTACTTAAGTCTTCTCTCTAAATCCAAGTGAGTTAAGAATGATGTTGATTTAATTATTGTAAACTACAAATAAAAACTCGTAATTAAAATAAACTACAATTATTTGAGAAAATACTTTTTATCAATTGAAAAACTAATCTTGTATCATGATTTCCTATATCTAGCATGATGAAATTAAAAAGGTGACTTCATGAGTATGCATGGTGAAACATCTTACAACGATTTTAAAGTAGAAGATCTGTATCTTTCGATATCGGAAATCCCGAGTCTCTATTTCCCCTCAGGTGAAACAAGTACGACATAAAGATCGAAAACCAAAGTTATTAACATCAAAAGGAAATCTATTTCTCCCTTCAAATGCTATATCGAATCTAAGACGCACTTGCGCAACTCCTATCTCGCTTTATGCAGTGCAGTAGAAAAAGGAAACCCCGGCCAAAAGCTTCAAAATAAAGATCTTAAATTCGATAAAGAACATTCACCAAACAATTATGAAGAAAAATTATCAAAACATCATCACACAAGTCATAGTACTCTCGCAATACAAGATTAAAAGTAATTAGTTTATGATGACGGGGAAACACACAAAGCATTTGGAGAGATCTTACAATACATGATGAAATTGACAAATAAACGCTGTAGGATTCTCCTTCTGACGTCCCTCGCTCGATCAACCTAGAAATCCGTCGTGTTCCTTGCTTCGACCGCCCCTTCAATGGAGAATTTTTTTGAAAATCCTAGATGGAGAACTCCCTCTCTCTTAAAGATGATGAATAATGAATAACTCTTGAATAATCTTCTATAAAAAATGCCCAACCCTTTTCCCAAATGATGTCTTTTTCCAAAATTGCAAATGACGCAATTTTTGAATTTTGAAATTCGTCCATACGTTGCAACTTTTTTTCTAGAGGTTGCAACATTTTTTTTAGCAAATCATATTTGGGCAGATTTTGATTCTCCAAGCAGATTTTTTTGACGTTTCTTGCGCTAATACATAGGAAAAAGACCGAATTAGGCACAAATCAAATAAATATGAATTTACTTTTATTTCTAATCCATTTGAACCCGTTTTAAGCACTTACAACGTATATTAAGGTTTCGTTTGGGGGGACTTATTTTCACAGGTCAAGCGGTCATGACCGCATGAACCGGGACTTATTTTAAGTCCCGGTTCATGCGGTCATGATCGCTTGACCGGTGAAAATAAGTCCCCCCAAACGAAGCATAAGTCTAAAAATTGAGCTAGATAATTTTTTTGTGAGAAGTTATCAGTAGGCTGGCCTGCACTCGCCCAGTGCCTAAAAGGGCATTCACGCGAATCAAAGGAAAGACCATTTAGACGAGTGCGATCTTCATCACGCATTCATACCGATCTTGCGCCTCAGCACGTGCGGTAGAGGACACCTCGCCGAGCTAGGCAAGTGGTTTCCTAAGCTAGCTCTCGCCCTTCACAGAGAGCCTAGGAGGCGAGTGCATGACTCCCCCAGCACTCGCTCCTTTTGGCAAGTGGTGCCTTCATGGGCCATTTGCTCAGTGGGACACAAATGTAAAATTACCTGGATGCCCCCAAAGGTATGCAAATAGCCTTCTAGGACAGCAGAATTTGGCTGTTAGCAGACCCAATTGGGCTGCATATAGCTGTCTGGAATAGCAGAGTTGCGTTATTTGCAAGTCAGGATTAGAAATCTATAAATAAGCCCAAGGGGGTACATCAGAAGGCATGTTTGCTTACTTTCTTATCTTCTAGCGCTTTCTGAGGTGCTCTTAGCTCAGCATTGGCTAAGGAGGGAAAGCGCTATAAGATCTTCCGAGTGTGTGGTGGGACCTCTGTGCTGGAGCCTTGAGTCAGTTTTGAGTTCTAAGTTTCCAGTCAATCAAGCTCACTAAGAGAAGTAAGTGTGCGGTCACTCCTTTTCCAAGGGTTCGAACTCCATAGAAGCCGGTTCTCGGTTTCAACATTTTAGTGCGGTGAGCGTGGAGAGTGACCATCACCGAAAACCTTAGTGAGCACAATGAGTAGAGGTGAAGGGCAAGGATCTGATCGGGCCAACTCGCCACCTCCCCCCCGCTCGCCACCCTTGGGATGTTCGAGGATTTCAGGCAGGAGATGCGGAACCTCGTCATATTCGCACTTGGTGCTCGCGGCGAGTTCTCAACACCTGCCATCCCAGTGGTCGCCACCCCAACTCTGGGCGAGAACGCCCCCGTCAGACGTCTTGGGAAGGAAGCAACAGAGGAAGGCAGCGAGCGGGATCTCCCAGGGCGAGCCCTGTTCCCCAGCTCGGCCAGTGCGTGGGTGACTAGCGAGATGAATGTGTGTCATGACCCATCTCGACATAAGTCAGATTGCGCTTCGAGCGGGCCGTGATGCCACATGCATGGACGGAAAGAAAGTCATGTCTGCTAAGGCGGATGCAGAGAATACTGAAAATAGTTTTAAAATAGTTAATTTGGAGAAAAAAATAGTTTGATTTTATTACGGAAGCTGTTAGAGTTTTAAAACGGTGAGAATTTTAGATGCATATGTATTTTGTAAAATTCATGTTTTACCGGACACTGCTACAGATTTCATGCAATTATGATTCACAAGAGGATGCACATACATTAATATCAAATTCTAGTACGTAAAGTATTTAAATAGCCTAATAGTTGTCGATGATATCAGAAAAAAATGTCTGATTGCAATTATTACATAAAAGAAATATTTGATAGTAAAAGAAATGTAAACATAGAAGCTAGAACTTTAAGCAGATCAGGCTCGAGAACCTGTCGGCACTGCACGAACTCTAAGGCAATTTCAAAACAAAAAGGAAAAGTCTCAGAATATTGAAATAAACAGAGTGAGCAAAGTAAAGTACATAACAGTAATAGAAGCAGAAATGTATGAGTGTACCAGTTTCTCATGAAGCAAAACTATTCGAGACAAGTAATTAAAAGAGCTATATAGAACAAGTTAGTTTATTAGACTACTGCAGAGTATAGCATATAGATAGATCAAGAAATGTCATTAGCTGTAATCAGTGAAAGATGGAAGTGTTTTATTTGATGCACGAGATTCTAATGTAAGTGTAAATGCAAGTCTTATCAAAATGGTTGTGCTTGCTATGACCATTTGTTGGTTTCCGTTGTCAGTCAAGCGAAAACTCGCGTCAAAGCGTCACATCAATTTAACAATATATTTTATTGATTGCTTATGACATTAATGACTTTAAAGATTCGTGATTTAAAAGATTCATAACATATCATGACCTGATACAAATTTAGCGATTTAGCTGTATAAGATTAAAGTTCATAAACACGTCAAGAGATGAATTCAGTTATGGAGCAACATTCACTCAAGTCTTAGAACAAACCTAAAAAATAGAATTCGATGACACAAGAATCGATGACACAAGCAAAACCAGATAGGGAGAAGTATATTTTGCGGGATTCAAGTATTTACGAGTGGTATGACTATTACTATGCATCATTTCTTGGGATACCAATTATTTATTTAGATTGATCCACTACAGGACACGATTATCTTTCAAGTAAACATGAGTATGATTCGAATATTTTATATAAAACATCATTCATCTATTTGCTAGCAAGATATTGTGACATTTATTGTCATAATATTTACTGATCATGTTCAAAAAGAACTACTAGTTTTCCCATTATTCACCAAATGAGACGAAGTTCATCTAAGTCGGAATCCAATCCAAAATCACTTTCGTTCCTTAACAAATGTCATTCTAAATAAATATCCAAACAAAAAGATTATCTACGATCACAAACTCATGTAATCCCAAACATATTAAATCCTAAAATTATTAACTTATCATATTTAGCATTTAAGATATCAATTCATTTGACAAATCAATATATTCAAGAATGTGGCCAAATCGTTAAAAAAGCAGATGCAATAAAATAAACTCTATGTTGCAAGAGAGAGGAATCTCTATGTTGCACGAGAGAGGAAGCTGAAATTAGCGGCTGCTAAGCGGCGCTAGCAAAATGTGACACTCTTCAAGCGAACCTGTTTTAAAACAATCACAATTGATATTTGGCAAGACAAAAATTTACGCTAACATGGGACTTACAAATCCTAAAGCACAAGAGAGTTCGTGATTTACCTCCCTCAAAGAGGGGAGAAGAGACTACCACACAAAAATAGAGGCTTGACGACGTTTGGGTTACGAAAACCCTAATTAAGAGATGGTTTAGGAGGAATTCCATCACTAGAAACAAGGAGCGACACTGAAAAACACACACATACGATGAGATTAGATGATTGTGAGAGAGGAAAAAAATCAGAAACACAAGATATACAAAATTTTGAAGACAAAAAATCCCAAAGTAAAACAAAAAAATCTGAATAAAGGAGGAGAGGAGGAATCTTACCCAAGGAAAGTCCAATTCGAGCTCAAGGAGGAGAGGGGAAAAACCCTAGATGTTCTCTCCCACAAATCTCGGTCAAGACGGAGAGATAAGGGTTGCCAGAGGAAGGGGGGATGGTTGCCGACCCTTGGAGATGGAGGAGAAACGAAGGAGAAGCACTAATGCCGACCTTGTTGAGGAGGGGGAAGCTGCTGCTACTGCTTGGGGATGAGCAGACAAGGCCAACCAAAGTAAGTGGAAGAAGATGCCGACGGCCAGAGGCGGAGGATTGGAGTCGTCAGCTATGGCAGGAGGAGCAGGAGGCATGAGCGGCGACGACAAGAGGCACATGAGACGGGATCAGGAGAAGGCGTGGGAGCGGGACATCGCGCGGGAGCAGCGGCGGAAGCTGGAGTCGGGCATCAAGCGGGATCGAGAGAAAAAAAACCCAGGCCGACAGGTCTTGCAGGTTTCAGCATGCGGGAAACATATGGGTCGGGAGGGGGAGCTGGCTCTTGGGTTTAGGTTTAAGAGTATTAGGTTTTTTTAATTTCTTGTTATTATCATTATTATTATTATTATTATTTCATAAAAATCGGGTTGTTACAATGCACGAGATCATCAGTCTCGCCCCGCGAGTGGCGGGATCCCCTTCAGCGAGCTGGTCGCATCCGCTCCTGTCTTAGAGGGGTTTCGCGAGCCAAAGATGTCCTACTACACCAGAAGGGGGGATCCGGTCCAACACATCCAGTGGTTTGAGGATGTGGTTTTGATCAGGCAGATGTCGACCGCCTTCAAGTGCTGGCTCTTCGTCATCACCCTCAAAGAAAAGGCGAGTGATTGGTTCCATCAGCTTCCCATCAACTCTTTCTACTGCTTTGAGGACCTACGCTGAGGGTTCTTGCTGAGGTTCACCACTTCCAAGAAGAGGAAGAAGTCGGAGTCCCTGTTTCTCATCAAGCAGGGGGTGAATGAGACTTTGGGGACCTACGCGGATATGTTTCAGGAGGAGGTCCTCCAGGTGCAGGAAATGCCATGACATACCCTCGTGGTGTCCTTCACCCTGGGGTTGCAGCAGGGGTTCTTCAGAATGGAGCTGAAGCGGCTGCCTCCGATATCTTTTGAGGAGTTGATGGAGAGGGCCGCTCGGGAAGTCAAGGGAGAGGTGTTAAACTCGGAGTTTGCCCGGAAGTTAGCCAGGTGGGCTACACAGGAGAAGGAGCCAGGAGGTGGCAAGGGCCATGAGGCCAGGAGGCAGAGCCCAGGTAGCGCGAGCAACAGCAGCAACCGAGGTGGGGCCGCCAGGAGCCGAATAATCGGCTGGGCTGGAGGCAGCAAGACTGGCATGATCAGGACCAGAGGAGTGGTTTCCATAGAGGAGACAATCACCCAGGGGGCAAGGCCAGTTCAACCCACTAGGATGGTGGCAGGGCCAGAGACCTCCTCTCCCCGATCAACACCTGGCTATGGCGAAAGCCCTGGGGAGGAGGAGAGGAGCCCGGAGGAGGCCGGGAGGCAGAGCGGAGCTGCCTTATTGTGACTTCCACCAGGAGGAAGGGCATGTGACGGCTACCTGCCAGGAGTTCTTGGAGATCGAGGAAGTCCTGCCAGGGGTAGAGGAGGAAAGGTGTGAGGACCGGGCCGATAAAGGAGGCTGAGGAGGGATCAGGGTAATCCATGGGGGGTGGGGTGTGTGTGTGTGTGGGGGGGGGGGAGGGCTGGGAGTTAAGGATTCCCGCAAGGCGAGCCTCCACACCATGTACTGCCAGAGCATTAACTCCACATACCTAACCCCGCCCCAAATGAGAAGATTACCTTCTCCAGGAAGGACATGCCTGATCACAAGGATCCGTTCTGCGATGCGCTGGTCATTCAGGCCGTCGTCGAGAACTTTACAGTCTCTTGGATCCTCGTGGATAACAGGAGCTCCGTTAATGTCGTCTTCAAGAAGGCATTCGATGCAATGAAGGTGGAGGAACGGACGGTGTTGGCCTCAGACGGTCCTCTGTTCGGTTTCTCTAGGGAGAGGAAGGAGGTAGAATGAGGAGTAGGGCTCCATGTTACTTTGGGGGGCCAGTCCAGGAATTGCAGGTTCGTCATCGTGGATGCTCCCAGCAGCTACAACGCCATATTCAAATGGCCCCTCATCAGTGCCTTCCACTGCGTGCCCTCCTCGTTCCACCAATGCCTCAAGTTCAACGCTCAGGGCATCCAAGTCCGGGTCCGGGGAGACCCCAAGGTGTCAAGGGAGTGCTACGTGACCGCGGTCAACTCCATCTCCTAGCAAGGAGGAGCCGAGGATATGGAGAGGAGTATGGAGGAGCTATCTGGCCAGGAGGCCATGTAAGGAGCTGAGGAGATGGAAGTGGAGGAGTATGAGGTCCGCGCCCGTGGGGAAGGGGCGGAGGAAGTTTTGGAGGAGCAAGCCGAGGTGAGGGACGTGAAAGAAGCTGAGGAGGAAGTTCTTGCCCCAGGTGAGGGGGTCGTGTGCGAGTGGGAAGACCCGTCCCCACTGGAGGCAGCTGAGGTAGTAGTAGAGTTGGAAGTTCTCACCTAGGGAGGAAGGGTGGAGAAGGTGTGGACCAGCGGGGGTCTGGGCCCAAAAGACCAAGGGAGGATGTTGGAGTGCATCCAGAAGAACATCAATATCTTCGCATGGAGCGCGGCAGACATGTCGGGGATCGATGCAGATGTGGCTTGCCACCACCTCAACCTCGACGTCGATGCCCGTCCCATCCGGCAGAAGAAGAGGTCCACCGCCAACAAGCTGACCGAGCCCATACGAGAGGAGGTGGAGAAGCTCTTGAAAGCAGAGTTTGTATCAAAGATCTAGTATCTAGGCTGGGTCTCCAATGCGGTGATGGTCAAGAAGGGGGCGGCCGCTGGAGGATGTGTATCGACTTATCTCTTTTAAATAAAGCATGTCCTAAAGATTGTTACCCTTTGCCTCGAATCGACGCGCTAGTTGACTCAGCCGTCGATTTTTCTCTAATGAGATTTTTAGATGCGTTTTCAGGTTATCACCAGATCATGATGCACCCACCCGACATGAAAGATGTCTCCTTCATCACAGGAGATGGGTGTTACTATTATAAAATGATGCCCTTTGGGCTAAAAAATGCATAGGCAACATACCAAAGGATGACGGATCGGGTCTTCGGGGAGCAGAAAGGGAGGAACCTAGAGGTGTATGTAGACGACCTCATGATAAAGAGTCCGGATGTGGATTCCCGCCTCCAGGATCTAAAAGAGACCTTCAGCACCCTGCGGAAGTATAAAATGAGACTGAACCCCTTGAAGTGTGTCTTCAGAGTAAGCATGGGCAAGTTCCTAGGCCATCTCCTTACTCCCGCGGGAGTGGAGCCCAACCCTGACAAGGTGAGGGCAATCATGGAGTTGGGGTCGCCTCAGAACGCCAAGGAAGTCCAGCGCCTGATAGGGAAGCTGGCAGGGCTGAGTAGGTTCCTCTCTTAGGCTGGTGAGACGTGCTTGCCTTTCTTCAAAGCGCTGAGAGGGGCCAGAAGTTTGAGTGGTCCAAAGAATACGAGAAGGTCTTCCAGGCCTTGAAGAAACACCTAACCCAGGCTCCACTTCTCCAGGGACCAAAGGAGGGGGAAGATTTTTCCCTATACCTTGGGGTCGGGGCCGAGGCTCTGAGCTCTATCCTGGTCTGGGAAGAGGTCAAGAAGCAGCTACCGATCTACTGTGTGAGTAGGGTCCTGAGGAAGGCCAAACTTCAGTACCATATCTTAGAGAAGTTGGCCTTCGCCCTAGTCATCTCGGCCCGGAGGCTCCGCCTATACTTCCAGGCACACTCTATCTGGGTGGTGACTGATCATCCCCTTCGTAACATCTTTGAGGGGGTGGAACACTCATGGAGGCTTGCAAAGTGGTCGGTAGAGCTGAGCGAGTTTGACATTTCCTTTGTCCCTCGGCTATTGATCAAGGCCCAGGCGATGACCGACTTCCTGACTGACTATGTGGTCGAGGTGGCGGAGACTAAGCACACCCATCCGGTCTCTTGGAAGGTGAAGGTGGATGGCGCCTTCGGAAGGCAATCCTTGGGAGTAGGAGTGATTATAGAGAGTCCTCAAGGGACAAAGATAGAACAAACAGAGGTAATCCATTTTCCCATCACCAACAACCAGGCAGAGTATGAGGTGGTGATCGCAGGGCTACGACTAGCCAGGGAGCTGGGGGTGCATGACGTGGAGCAAACTCCATGGTGGTGTCTCCCTCATATCAACGACGAGTTCGAAGCAAGGGATCCCGCCCTTCTGCTGTACCTGGCAAAGGTAAATGGGGTCATCAGCATGTTCCAAACGTTCTCCATCAGACATGTGTCGCGGGAAGAAAACGATCTAGTAGATCGGTTGGCCAAGATCGGACCTCGTGCAGGAGGAACCATCATCGACCTATTCCGCCCTTCCATCGAAGAAGGGAAGTTGATGGAAGTGGATCGGCGCCCCTCCTGGATGGATCCTTTCACGACCTTCCTATCCACGGGGGAGTTCCCAGATGGCATGGACAAAAAATGTTTCAAGCACAAGTCAGCATACAACCTGATGCACGGTGAGAAGCTGTATCGAAAGGCTCTCTTCGAGCTTCTATCACGTTGTGTGGCTAAAGAGGAGGTCCCGAGGATCTTGGAGGATGTTCATTCCGGGAGTACATGAGTCACTCAGGGAGCAGGACCCTGGAGGGAAGGATAATGAGGCAAGGGTACTTCTGGCCGACCCTGGGCGATGATGCCACCGAGTTCGCAAAGAAGTGTGAGAAGTGCCAGCTATTCGCCCCTCTCCAATTGCTACCAGCCTAGAGACTCAGGAGCATCACTGCGCCCTGGCCCTTTGCTATCTGGGGAATGGATCTTGTGGGACCCTTCCCCTAGGCCAGTGGGCAGAGGAGGTTCTTGTTAGTGATGATTGATTATTTCTTTAAGTGGTTGGAGGTGAAGACGCTGGCTAAGATGACCTCTCAGGTAGTTCGAAATTTTGTATGGGGAAAGATCATTTGCCGGCACGAGTTGCCTCAGACCATTGTCACAGACAATGAGCCACTGTTTGCCAGCACAGAGTTCATCAGTTTTTGTGGTCAGCTTGAGATCGATCTCCGGTTCGCATCGGTCCACCACCCCAGGAGCAACAGACAAGTGGAGGCGGTGAATAAGGTAATTGTAAACTTGTTGAAAAAGAAGGTGGAGAATCTGAAGGGGAGCTGGGTGGAGCAGCTCCATTCAGTTCTTTGGGCCCTGAGGACCACACCCAACACAGCCACAGGAGAGACCCCCTTCAAGCTCTCTCACGGCAACGAAGCTATGCTCCCGATAGAGTTCGAGGTCCGGACACCACAGATAGTGGAGGAATAAGAAGGCAGAGAAGAGTGGAGGGCTGAGAATGAAGACGAGTTGCGGCTCTCCCTAGACATGGTGGAAGAGGTGCGCGACTTGTCAGCTATTCGATAAGAGGAGGTCAAGCAACGGATGACCAAGTACTTCGACAAGCACGTCAGGATCAAACAATTTGCAAAGGGGAACCTGGTCTTGAAGAAGGTCGACGCTGTCGGAAGGTCGGCAATCGTCGGCAAGTTGAGTCCTAATTGTGAGGGTCCCTATATAATCAAAGAGGTGCTGAAATCGGGGGGTTACCATCTCCAGAATGTGGAAGGGGAACCCCTCAGTCATTCCTGGAGCGGCGATGACTTGAAGCGCTTTTACCCATGAAAATAATAAGTCGATCTCTTTTTTCATTCTTTCTTATTGATGGTTCGCTTGCTCAACAGGAGGAATATGGATGATGGCTGACCAAAAATGAAAGTCCAGTTGATGCTCAACACCTGCCGTCAGGCTCTCTCCTAGTTGATTGGGCTGGTGGTAACGCCCACCGATATGTCTGGTTGATGCTCAACACCCACCGTCAGGCACTCACCTAGCTGATTGGGTCGATGGTAGCGCCCGGTGGCTGGCCAAAGAGATATGTCTGGTTGATGTTCAACACCCGCCGTCAGTCTCTCAATTAGCTGATGGGGCTGGTAGTAACACCCGGTGGCTAGCCAAAGAGATATGTCCAGTTGATGCTCAACACCCACCGTCATGCTCTGTCTAGCTGATTGGACCGGTGGTAGCGCCTGGTGGCTCGCCAAAGAGATAAGCTCGGTTTATGCTCAACACCCGTCGTCAGGCTCTCACTAGCTGACTGAGCTGATGGTAGCACCCGGTGGCTGGCTAAAGAGATATGTCTGGTTGATGCTCAACAACCGCCGTCAGGCTCTCACTAGCTGATTGGGCCGGTGGTAGCACCCCGTGGCTGGCCAAAGTGATATGACTGGTTGATGTTCAACACCCGTCGTCAGGCTCTCACTAGCTGATTGGGCTGGTGGTAGCGCCCGATGGCTGACCAAAGAGATAAGTCTGGTTGTTGCTGAACACCCGCCGTCAGGCTCTCACTAGCTAATTGGCTGGTGGTAGGGCCCGGTGGCTGACCAAAGAGATATGTCTAGTTGATGTTCAACATCCGCTGTCAGGTTCTCACTAGTTGATTGGGCCCGTGGTAGCGTCCGATGGCTGTCCAAAGAGATATGTCTGGTTGATGCTCAACACCCGCCATCAGGCTCTCACTAGCTGATTGGGTCGATGGTAACTTTCGGAGATTGTTTGGAAAGGAGAACTTGGCTGATATTCATCTCCCGCTATCAGGCTCTCACCTAGCTAACAGGGTCGTTGGGTCCCCGATGGGCATTTTGAAAAGCTTTGAAGCTAGGCTCGAAATTATTCCCGCTGTCAGACTCTCACCTAGCTGACAAGTCTAGAAGATCCTTGTTGGAATATTGGAGTTTTTGAAGAACCCTCAGGGATTTCGCCCTCAGGGATCGCGCCATCAGGGATCTCGCCGTCAGGAATCTCGCTCGTTACTAAAAGGCACTCAAGAATAGCCTCAGGCAAAGTGCCATGGGCAGGACAGTCTACAAGCAAATGTGAATGCTTGGAAGAAGGTCTCGCAAGTCGCTCACTCAACGCGCGTGTGAGCCAATATGGCGAGAATGACACTAGGACTGAAATCTGAAACAAAAGGCTAAGTCAAACGTCATCGGCGCGCGTGAGCCCTTATGGCAAGAACGGCGCAGGGTCCTACTATAAGCGGCAAAGTTCGAGAAGTCGAACACTAAGTGCGCGTGGGCAAATAGGGCAATAACGACGCGAGACCTAGTCATATATATATATATATATATATATATATATATATATATATATATATATATATATATATATATATATATATATATATATATATATATATATATATATATATCTATCAAGATAACAAAATGAAATCTAGAAGTTAACACGGCGAAAAGTTGATCTAGGGTCTCGCAGGTGTCTTGGCCATGAGCTACCTAAGTTGCGCGAGTGGAGTGCGTTTTCGCATGACAGATTATTCCAAGTTGGAAAAGAAAAAGAGAAAGAAAAAGAAAGGTTCACAACAAAAAAAACTTGTTTTCATTCATTTATCCAATTGTTACATCTCGCACAAAAAAGGGGCAAGGCCCAAAAAGAAGAAATACAAAATATGAATGCGAGAACTTCATGACGATGATGCCGGCTGCTCGCTCTCGCCAGAGATGTCGTCAGCGCTGTCCGCGGGTTTGGGGATGGGGAGGAAGAGCTCCAGGACCAGGATCTCGACAGTCACCTTCTCGCTCTCGCCCTTCTGGAACCTGGCCCTCTGCATCGTCTGGAGCGAGTGTCTTGTTGCTGCGATGACATTTTCCTGCATCATTAGCTCCAACTCGTGCTGCGTATACAACAAAACCTTCTTCTCGGCTGGGCGAGGGGGAATCAGTGAACCGATCCACTGCTGGTTTTGGGCCTTCAACCTCCAATTCTCCTCCTTGAGTTGGGCTATGTGCGCTTCCTTCTTGGCGATAATCGCGACATCATGCAAGGTAATCAATGTTAGAGCAAGAAAGGAATTCGGCGAGTTAACGGGATGCGAGAAAGCTTAACACTCCGCCCACTCTCCCGACGAGATCATTCTCGGCCACGACGAGCTTCTCCTTCAGGGTTGCCACTTCTTTGGAGAGTGCCGATCGTACGTCGCTAACATCCGCCACCTATCGCGACAGGCAGATGCCACGACAAGCCGACATGTGGGCAAGCTCGGTGGCACGAAGTTGGGCACAAAGGCTCTCATATGCAAGTAACTGCATGCGGGCGTCGTCATAGTAGGCGGCACTGTCCCGCCCATATAGCGCGAAGGTGTGAGTAGGTTTGGCTGGAAACAGTTTCGCCCTCCTACCAGGAGGGGAGGACAGTGGAGATATGGGACCTCCCGGTCTTAAATCAGCAAGGGCTCGTCGGCGTCATCCAGATACTTCTTGCCCAGACCAAAGTTCCTATGACCTCTGGGCTCCGGTTTCTCTATCGCCGCCGAGGTCCCGCCGATCTCGCCGGTCTTCTTCCCGACAGTCTTGCCAATAACCGAGACACTTGCGGGAGGGTCGTTGATGACCTCCTTGCCTTTGACGGGTGTTGAAGCCAAAATTGACATCTGTGGAGTTCGGGGTCCCTAGAAAGGGGTGACCTCACACCTACTACACCCGGAGGAACGTCACGGACCAAAGATCAAGAAGCTAGAAACTGACCCTCGGCTCTAGCGCGGAGATCCCCCCTCACACATGAAAGACCTTTGAGGTCTCCCCCTCCCTAGCCAATGCTTGAGCTAGGGTGCCTTGAAGGATGAAGAGAGAATGAAGAAGTGATGATGCTCTCCAAGGCACTCCTAAGGGTCTATTTATAGTTTTTCCAATCTCATGGGCCAAAATGCCCGAAATACCCCTACGCCAAATATGCCTCGGGCCAATAGGAAACGGCCACACCGGGGGGTAATGAGGTAATTCCCCCCGAGGGTACAACGGTAAAAGCAGGGGGGCAAGGGCGAGACCCCGGCCTCTGGCCGGTCTCACCCCGCCAGGCCGCCAGGCAGGAGAGGGCAGGGGTGAGACCCCGGCCCCCGGCCGGTCTCGCCCCACCAGGACGCCAAGCAGGAGAGGGCAGGGGCGAGACCGCGACCCCCGGCCGGTCTCGCCCCGCCAGGCCGCCATGCAGGAAGGGGCAGGGGCGAGACCCCGGCCCCCGGCCGGTCTCGCCCCGCCAGGCAAAAAGGGGCAAGGGCGAGACCCCGACCCCCGGCTGGTCTCGCCCCGCCAAGCCTCCAAGCAGGAGAGGGCAGGGGCGAGACCCCGACCCCCGACCGGTCTCGCCCCGCCAGGCCGCCATGCAGGAGAGGGCAGGGGCGAGACCCCGGCCCCGGCCGGTCTCGCCCCGCCAGGCCGCCAGGCAGGAAGAGGCAGGAGCGAGACCCCGGCCCCCGGCCGGTCTCGTCCCGCCAGGCCGCCAAGAAGGAGATGGCAGGGGCGAGACTTCGGCCCCCGGCCGGTCCCGCCGCTCTCACCTCGCACTTATCAGGACGGGGCGGGTGCTAGCCAACTTGTCTCATCCGCCCCCCAAAAGAGGGCCACTGAGGGGGGGGGGGGCAGATTTGTCCTCCCCCTACTAGTATATTCCAAGGGCTAGGCCAAAATTGGCCACCAAGAGCTCGAACCACTCCAAAAGCGTAAAATCCAAAACCTGCGAATACGGGGTTGTACACAATCCCCGCTCTTTTCAAGGTTGGCACAAGCTCGGAAAGAAACGTCCAACCCAACGTATTCGCTGAGTGTAATTTTCTTGCGCGCCTTTCAGGGGGGTCAACCTGTAATGCTAGCTGATGGGAGCCTGGGTGACGAGACCCCCTCTGGGTAAAAAATACTTCACCCCCCGGAGGGGTCAACCTGTCATGCCAGCTAATGGGAGCCTGGGTGACGAGACCCCCTCCGGGTAAAAATTACTTCACCCCCGAAGGGGTCAACCTGCCATGCCAGATATGGGAGCCTGGGTGGCGAGACCCCCTTCGGGTAAAAAATACTTCACCCCCCGAAAGGGTCAACCTGCCATGCCAGCTATGGGAGCCTGGGTGGCGAGACCCCTCCGGCTAAAAAATACTTCACCCCGCGGAGGGGTCAACCTGCCATGCCAGCTATGGGAGCCTGGGTGGCGGGACACCCTCCGGGTAAAAAATACTTCACCTGTCGGAGGGGTCAACCTGTCATGCCAGCTATGGGAGCCTGGGTGGCGAGACCCCCTCCGGGTAAAAAATACTTCACCCCCCGGAGGGGTCAACCTGCCATGCCAGCTATGGGAGCCTGGGTGGCGAGACCCCCTCCGGGTAAAAAATACTTCACCCCCGGAAGGGTCAACCTGCCATGCCATCTATGAGAACCTGGGTGGCGAGACCCCCTCCGAGTAAAAGAATATTGGGCATCCACGAGAGGCACGCCTGCCCTGCCAGCTAGTGAGAGCCTGTCAGTGGAAACCATCTCGAGGTGAGACCTACCCCACCCTCCGAGAGATCAACCTGCTCTGCCAGCTAGGTGAGAGCCTGACAGCGAAATCCATCTCGAGGTGAGACCTACCCCACCCTCCGAGAGATTAACCTGCCCTGCCAGCTAGGTGAGAGCCTGGCAGCGGAATCCATCTCGAGGTGAGACCTACCCCACCCTCCGAAAGATCAACCTTCCCTGCCAGCTAGGTGAGAGCCTGACAGCGGAATCCATATCGAGGTGAGACCTATCCACCCTCTGAGAGATCAACCTGCCCTGCCAGCTAGGTGAGAGCCTGGCAGCGGAATCCATCTCGAGGTGAGACCTACCCCACCCTCCGAGAGATCAACCTGCCCTGCCAGCTAGGTGAGAGCCTGACAGCGGAATCCATCTCGAGGTGAGACCTACCCCACCCTCCGAGAGATCAACCTGCCCTGCCAGCTAGGTGAGAGCCTGGCAGCGGAATCCATCTCGAGGTGAGACCTACCCCACCCTCCGAGAGATCAACCTGCCCTACCAGCTAGGTGAGAGCCTGGCAGCGGAATCCATCTTGAGGTGAGAACTACCTCACCCTCCGAGAGATCAACCTGCCTTGCCAGCTAGGTGAGAGCCTGGCAGCGGAATCCATCTCGAGGTGAGACCTACCCCACCCTCCGAGAGATCAACCTGCCCTGCCAGCTAGGTGAGAGCCTGGCAGCGGAATCCATCTCGAGGTGAGACCTAGCCACCCTCCGAGAGATCAACCTGCCCTGCCAGCTAGGTGAGATCCTGACAGCGGAATCCATCTCGAGGTGAGACCTACCCCACCCTCCGAGAGATCAACCTATCATGCCAGCTAGGTGAGAGCCTGACAACGGAATCCATCTCGAGGTGAGACCTAGCCTGTAACGCCCCGAAACTCAAAGGAGCGAAGGGGGGACGTTTTGGGCCAGTTTGGGTTCTGGCATCAGGCACACGGCCTGGGACACGGGCGTGTCCCAGGGCGTGTCAAGCGTGTGTCGACACTTAGCCGCGAAGTCGTCGAATTATACTCGACGATTCGTCGAGAGTGGGCACACGGCCTGCGACACGGGCGTGTCGCAGGGCGTGTCGACCCGTGTCGACACTTAGCCGCAAAGTCATCGAGTTATACTCGACGATTCGTCGAGAATGTGCACACGGCCTGCTACACGGGCGTGTCGCAGGGCGTGTCGACCCGTGTCGACGATCGTCCCGGGGAGTCGTCGAGATTCACTCGACGATCGTCGAGACAAGGCACACGGCCTAGGACACGGGCGTGTCCAAGGCCGTGTCATCAAGTCGTCGATCTTCCCTCGACGAAATGTCCCGTGTACACGGCCTGGGGGTCCAGGCGTGTCAAGGTGACACGGGTAAGGACACGGGCGTGTCCTAGAACCCGTGCAGTGCTCGGGTTGAAAATGGGGAAAAATCATGGGGTACACGGCCGGCTACACGGCCGTGTTAGGTGGAACACGGGCGTGTCAGCTCGAACACGGGCGTGTTCGATACCCGTGTGAGGTTCCAGGAGATTCGATTTTGACGGCGAATGCGGCACACGGCCCTGGACACGGGCGTGTGCCAGGCCGTGTTCGGTCCAGATTGGGCATTTCAGCCCCGAATCAAAGCCGTTTGTTTCCTTGTTTTGAGATCCAATGGTTGGGGGATGTTCCTGAAGGGATATACCCGTGGGTTGACTTAGAAATCCATCACTTTTCATACCTTGTTCTCTTTCTAAATCCTTGGAGAGAGAGGAGAGCTAAGGGAAGAAGAAGGAGCTAGATCCGCCATTGGAGGAGCTTCGGAGCTCCGAATCGCAAGCCGACTCCGGATCCACAGAGGCAACGCTAGTGCGGTGATTTCCATCCGATTACTTTTCAATGGCGCCAAAGAGGAACTCAAGGGTAACGATCCTCATCTTGAGCACGAATAGCTCTCGTTCCTAGCATAGGAAGCCCGCTCTCGCGAGTTTGCGGAGATTTGGAGGCGTTCCTTCGGGTAGATATGTGAAGTCCCCGTTGTTTAGAGTCCGTATGCGAGAACGGACATAGGCATGATGTGTGAAGCCTACCCGGACATGTTAGTCTGGATCGGTGATGTTGCATTGCATAAGGCCGGAGAAGACTCTGTGCTATTGGTTGTTTTTCGGGTTTTCTACGCGGTAGATTGCAGCAGGGAGCCTTGGGGACTAACCCAAAGGTGCACCCGGAAAACTGGGCGGATACGAGATCTTGCCAACTTGGTGGCTTGAGAGCCAACTTGAACATAACTGGGTTATGTGACTTGTGATGGAAATGGGACTCGGCGGAAGTTTGACCCGCGCAAATGGCTTAAATTGCCGTTGCGATGTGAGCACGGGTTAGATGGAACCGTACCCGTTCTATGTCGTTCGGTTAAAGAGACCTAACGGCACGTGACACTTACCGTTGGCATAGAGTAGGGTCTTCGGCGGTCGATGACTTAAATTGTCGTGACCCAGGCCAGGAAGACAAATTGCTCATAGGTTTGGCCGTCCAAGTGGCGGTGGTGAGTCCAGAATGTCGATGGCTTTAATTGACGTGACATCGACTGGTTCACCGAGAATGTGCCCTGAGAGCACGGGGCGTGTGGTCGTGCGAGCCAACGTCTGTGATGAAATGGCTATATGTGCTTATTGCTCGCTTATGCTAATGAAATGCAGGGAAGGAGCATCGCCGCCCCGAGTTGGGGGCGAGATCGTTATAATTTGGTCAGCATTGCTGACCGTTGCCTTGTTTTGCCACCGTGCGGTGGTTTGTTGCTTGCAGGTGCAGCTGGACCAAGCGGTCAATAGCGGGCTAAAGCCCTTTTTGCGAAGCTGGCCCTCGAAGGCCCAAGTAGAAGTGTTTACTGTTTTATTCATGTATGACCGGCCTGCGTGCCGTGGTTTGTAAAACATGTAATATTCAAGTGAAACATTTTTGTAAGGCCTTAAGGCTTGTTTTGAGTATTTTGTCATAACATTCCTATTCTATGTTAGTGGACATTCGTGCTTCGTTGCTGGGTTCTTGTTTACAACTTTAAATTAATGCTTCCGCTAGAATGCTCTGTGTAGGACGTTGAGATTGGTTGGATGGTTTCCATAAGTAACCGCCCGGTCTGTCTGTGGTATATGGCGTCGGGCCCCTGCCGGACCTACTGTTATATGCTATGCGACGGATAGGGGGTGTTACAATTTGGTATCAGACTACTGGTTTTGGTTGGGCTTAACCTGAATTCGTGGGCGAATTCTTTTTCAGGGGTGGTGAGCACATTGTGTGCGTCATCTTAATAACAGTAAAAAGAACCCATGAATGTCCACTTAGGAATGAAAATACTCGTGTTTGAGGAACCTGCGTGTTCCTATAATTGCTGTTTGCAATTTATTTGGTCGCTTAACGGTGTTTTGTACCACTATAGGTGACCAGAAGCGGTGTTGGGCCGTCAGAACGCCGAGTTTCTGAGGCTAGTAGTGCACCGGATGTTGCTCCTGCAACACCTCTATCGCCTGAAAATATACGATTGATGGCTGAAGCGGTGTTGGCCGTGATAAATGCGCAGCCTGGAAGGCAGGCGCAGCAGCCCGCTCCTGTTATGGAGCAAGAACCTCTGCAAGAGGCTGAGCCGAGGAGGATGGAGCAAGTGGTTGTGGAACCGGTGGTGCCAAGGAGGGCAACTGAGAGGCAGCTAAAGCATGTAATGAGCTTTAACCCTCCGTTATTCTCGGGGTTGGGAACCCCATCTCAGGCTGAAGACTGGCTCTCCAGGGTGAAGAGAGTCATGACAGCGACGGAGACGGAGGAGTGGCAAATGACCACCATCGCTACGTTCCTTTTGGACGGTGAAACGAGGATGTGGTGGGAAGGATTGGAGCTGCACTTACTGAGAGGTAGGCAACTTGGTGATGTCTCGATGGAGGAGTTCTCGAGATTATTTTTGGCTAGATACCTCCCGTCGACGCAGAAGATAGCGTTGTAGAATGAGTTCCTGAAGTTGGTACAGGGTGAGAGGAGCGTGGATGAATATCTCCACGAGTTTACTCGTCTGAGTCGTTATGCTAGCTCCACCATCGTGGATGAGGAGAGCAAGACTAATCGCTTCTACGAAGGCTTAAGAGATGAGTTGAGATTATTACTCTCGGGGCCGATGACGCAGGGTTTCTTAACCTTGGTCAATACTGCCCGGTCCTTGGAGAAGGACATGAAGAACGTACAAGCAAAGAAAAGCTTGGGTGAGAAGAAAGCTGAATTTAAAGTGCCGACTAATTCAAAGACCGGCTATCGGAGGGCTTTCAAGAAGCATAGGACTTCGGGTCCAGCTCCTTCTGGTGCTTCTAGGGCGACTACGAGTCGGACCCCGGGCGCGTGCTTTACATGTGGAAAGACGGGGCATTTCGCCCGTGATTGTTGGAGCGGACGTCCTAAGTCCGAGAGGAAGTCGGGAGCTACTTATGAAGAGAAGGGAAAGGCGGTGGAGTCGACCGCATCCCATTATGCTCCGGCCCAACCAAGGGTCTACAATTTTGGCCAACAGGAGGCCATTAAACAAGCTGATGTGGTGGCAGGTACGGTTTAATTTATAGCAAGTAAATTTCGTTAAATACTTGTTATGCACATGTTACCTTACCACTACTTGTTTAGGATTTGTATTGATTTGTGAAAATCCGGCACGAGCACTCTTTGATACGGGAGCTTCACACTCCTTCTTGTCCGAAGGATTTATATCACGCATCGGAGTCCCTTCTTCGATGGCGAAGGATAAGTTGGATGTGTTGTTGCCCAATGGGTGTTCGATGCGAGCGGATAGGATCTGCGATGTTAAGACTCGTATTGGGGAGCAGGAGTTCGACCTGCGGGCGTCTTTACTTCCGTTAGTGGAGTTCGACGTCATATTTGGCATGGACTGGCTCTCGGAGCAGCAGACCCATATAGATTGCGGTAGCAAGGAAGTTAAGCTGGGAGCGAGTCGTGAGACGACGTTTACTGGCTTAAAGGGGTCGAGCAAGACGTTGATGTCTGCTCTTCAGGTGGTGAAGGCGGTTCGTGCTGGAGCAGAACTGTTCTTTACACTAGTGGAGGTTGCAAAGCCGAAGCCCGCGTTGGATTGTATTTCAGTGGTATCGGAATACCCTGATGTGTTCCCCGCAGATCTTCCTGGATCCCCGCCTCAACGGGAGATAGATTTTACGATCGAGCTAGTGCCAGGTGCAAAGCCTGTGTCACGATCTCCGTATCGGCTAGCGCCTAAGGAAATGGCGGAGCTGAAAGTACAACTGCAAGAGTTGCTGGAGCAAGGATATGTGCGCCCGAGTTCTTCGCCTTGGAGCGCACCGGTCCTCTTTGTTAAGAAGAAGGACGGAAGCTTGAGGTTATGTATTGATTATCGGGAGCTAAACAAGCTGACGGAGAAGAACAAGTACCCGATCCCCCGGATTGATGATCTCTTTGATCAGTTAGTCGGGTCGACGGTGTACTCGAAGTTGGATCTCAAGGCTGGGTACTATCAGCTGCGTATAAGGGAGAGTGATATCCCGAAGACAGCGTTTAGTACGAGATACGGGCATTATGAGTTTACGGTCATGCCGTTTGGGCTGACTAATGCGCCGTCGGTGTTCATGGATTTGATGAACAGGACGTTCAGGGAGTACTTGGACCATTTTGTGATCGTCTTCATCGACAATATTTTGGTGTACTCGCAAAGTGAGGAAGATCACTTCAAGCATCTTCATTTGGTGTTGGAGACGCTAAGGAGAAATCAGTTGTATGCCAAGTTCTCGAAGTGCGAGTTTTGGCTATCCTCAGTGGCGTTCCTCGGGCATATAGTAAGTGGAGAGGGTATTGTTGTGGATCCGGCGAAGATTGTTGCGATACGGGAGTGGCCTGAGCTCGCTACTGTAGCGGAAGTCCGGAGTTTTCTGGGGCTTGCCGGCTATTATAGGCGCTTCGTAGAGAACTTCTCGCGGATAGCGTTACCTCTCACTACATTGACGAGGAAGGAGCATAAGTTCGTTTGGACGCCGGAGTGCGCACGAGCTTTTGAGGAATTGAAGTGTCGGTTGACCACGGCGCCTATGCTGAGTTCGCCATGTGGAACCGAAGGCTATGAGATATATAGCGATGCTTCAGGCAGCGGTTTGGGTTGCGTGCTACTGCAGCACGGAAGCGTGATAGCTTATGACTCGAGACAGCTAAAAGTGCACGAGAGGAATTATCCGGTCCATGACTTGGAGTTAGCGGCCGTGATTTTTGCCCTGAAGCTGTGGAGACACTATTTGTACGGTGTGAAGATTGATATCTACACCGATCACAAGAGCCTGAAGTATCTTATTGATCAGAAAGATCTGAATATGCGGCAGCGTAGGTGGATGGAGTTCTTGGGGGACTATACATTCAAGATCCCCTACGTGCCTGGAAAAGGGAATGCGGTTGCGGACGCGTTGAGTCGCCGAGCCCCAGCTCAAGCCAATTGGCTATCGGTGCACGATGAGCGGTTGGTGCGAGAGTTGGAGGCGTTGGAAATTGTTTGTGTGGATAGACAATCAAGTGCTGAAGCAGTTCTGAATTGGACTGAAGTCCAATATGACCTGGCTGATCGTATTCGGCAGGCTTTGGATATGGATGCTCATATGAAGCAGTTCATGGTAGAGGCTCTGGATGGGTCAAATTCCCAATTCGTCGTGGAGGACGGATTGTTTTGGAAAGACGGTCGTCTGTGCGTCCCAAGTGTGGGCAATTTACGGGTGGAGTTGTTGTACGAGGCGCACCATACCAAGTATTCGATTCACCCGGGGAGCACGAAGATGTACCGCGACGTGAAGAAACTGTTTTGGTGGCCGGGTTTGAAGAAGGATGTGGCGCTATACGTAGCGAAGTGCCAAACCTGCGCCTTGGTAAAGGAGGAGTGTCAAAAGCCGGGAGGATTTCTTAAGTCCTTGCCTATTCCGGAGTGGAAATTCGACGACATCTCTATGGACTTTGTGCACGGTTTGCCAAGGTCGCAAAAGGGGAACGACGCCATTTGGGTGATTGTTGATCGTTTAACGAAGGTGTCGCATTTTATTCCGCATAGGAAGGATGATCCGGTGGAGAAGCTGGTAAAGCTTTATGTGGATAACATAGTACGGCTTCATGGTGTGCCCCGCAGCATCGTGAGTGACCGAGATGGACGGTTCACGTCCAATGATTGGAGGCTGGTGCAGCAAATGTTGGGAACTAAGCTGAAATTCAGCACAGCCTTCCATCCGCAAACGGATGGGCAGACCGAGAGGGTCAATAGAACCATGGAAGACATGCTTCGCATGTGTGTCTTGGATTTTGGAAAGCAATGGGAAGACCACCTTTATTTGGTGGAGTTCGCATACAACAATAGCTACCAAGCGAGTATTCAGATGGCGCCTTTCGAGGCCCTTTATGGTAGAAAATGTCGCACGCCGTTGTCTTGGTTAGAAACGGGTGAGTCAAAGTTGTATAAGCGATCGGAAGTGGAGGATGCTACTTCTTTGGTGAGAACCATTCGGGAGAGGTTGCTTATCGCTCAGGACCGGCAAGCAAAGTACTATAATGCCAAGCACAGGAACGTGGAGTTCGCTGTGGGCGATTATGTATACTTAAAGATCAAGCCGTTCAAGGGTGTCTCGCGGGTGCGGCGATTGAAAAAGCTAAGCCCAAGATACCTTGGACCGTTTGAGGTTCTGGAGCGAGTTGGAGAAGCGGCCTATAGGTTGAAGCTTTCAGTGGAGCTTAGTGGGTTACACGATGTATTCCATATTTCGGTGCTTCGAAAGGCGGTGCAAGAGCCTACGCAAGTGATCGCGGTCAATCAATTGTCGCTGGATAGTGGGCTAACGACAAAGGTCAAGCCCGTGCGGATTGAGGACTCGGAGGTCAAGCGGCTACGCAATAAAGAGATCAGGATGGTCAAGGTCCGGTGGGACAATTGCGGTCTTGAGGAGCTCTCTTGGGAGAGAGAGCAGACTATGCTCGACGAATATCCGAAGTTGTTCCGCTCAGGTACAAATTTTGGTTTTGTACATGTCTTTCCTTTATGTAATTTCGTGTGCGAAATTCTTTTAAGAGGGGGAGAGTTGTAACGCCCCGAAACTCAAAGGAGCGAAGGGGGGACGTTTTGGGCCAGTTTGGGTTCTGGCATCAGGCACACGGCCTGGGACACGGGCGTGTCCCAGGGCGTGTCAAGCGTGTGTCGACACTTAGCCGCGAAGTCGTCGAATTATACTCGACGATTCGTCGAGAGTGGGCACACGGCCTGCGATACGGGCGTGTCGCAGGGCGTGTCGACCCGTGTCGACACTTAGCCGCGAAGTCGTCGAGTTATACTCGACGATTCATCGAGAATGGGCACACGGCCTGCTACACGGGCGTGTCGCAGGGCGTGTCGACCCGTGTCGACGATCGTCCCGGGGAGTCGTCGAGATTCACTCGACGATCGTCGAGACAAGGCACACGGCCTAGGACACGGGCGTGTCCAAGGCCGTGTCATCAAGTCGTCGATCTTCCCTCGACGAAATGTCCCGTGTACACGGCCTGGGGGTCCAGTCATGTCAAGGTGACACGGGTAAGGACACGGGCGTGTCCTAGAACCCGTGCAGTGCTCGGGTTGAAAATGGGGAAAAAGCATGGGGTACACGGCCGGCTACACGGCCGTGTTAGGTGGAACACGGGCGTGTCAGCTCGAACACGGGCGTGTTCGATACCCGTGTGAGGTTCCAAGAGATTCGATTTTCACGGCGAATGCGGCACACGGCCCTGGACACGGGCGTGTGCCAGGCCGTGTTCGGTCCAGATTGGGCATTTCAGCCCCGAATCAAAGCCGTTCGTTTCCTTTTTTTTGAGATCCAACGGTTGGGGGATGTTCCTGAAGGGATATACCCGTGGGTTGACTTAGAAATCCATCACTTTTCATACCTTGTTCTCTTTCTAAATCCTTGGAGAGAGAGGAGAGCTAAGGGAAGAAGAAGGAGCTAGATCCGCCATTGGAGGAGCTTCGGAGCTCCGAATCGCAAACCGACTCCGGATCCACGGAGGCAACGCTAGTGCGGTGATTTCCATCCGATTACTTTTCAATGGCACCAAAGAGGAACTCAAGGGTAACGATCCTCATCTTGAGCACGAATAGCTCTCGTTCCTAGCATAGGAAGCCCGCTCTCGCGAGTTTGCGGAGAGTTGGAGGCATTCCTTCGGGTAGATATGTGAAGTCCCCGTTGTTTAGAGTCCGTATGCGAGAACGGACATAGGCATGATGTGTGAAGCCTACCCGGACATGTTAGTCTGGATCGGTGATGTTGCATTGCATAAGGCCGGAGAAGACTCCGTGCTATTGGTTGTTTTTCGGGTTTTCTACGCGGTAGATTGCAGCAGGGAGCCTTGGGGACTAACCCAAAGGTGCACCCGGAAAACTGGGCGGATACGAGATCTTGCCAACTTGGTGGCTTGAGAGCCAACTTGAACATAACTGGGTTATGTGACTTGTGATGGAAATGGGACTCGGCGGAAGATTGACCCGCGCAAATGGCTTAAATTGCCGTTGCGATGTGAGCACGGGTTAGATGGAACCGTACCTGTTCTATGTCGTTCGGTTAAAGAGACCTAAAGGCACGTGGCACTTACCGTTGGCATAGAGTAGGGTCTTCGGCGGTTGATGACTTAAATTGTCGTGACCCAGGCCAGGAAGACAAATTGCTCATAGGTTTGGCCGTCCAAGTGGCGGTGGTGAGTCCAGAATGTCGATGGATTTAATTGACGTGACATCGACTGGTTCACCGAGAATGTGCCCTGAGAGCACGGGGCGTGTTGCCGTGCGAGCCAACGTCTGTGATGAAATGGCTATATGTGCTTATTGCTCGCTTATGCTAATGAAATGCAGGGAAGGAGCATCGCCGCCCCGAGTTGGGGGCGGGATCGTTATAATTTGGTCAGCATTGCTGACCGTTGCCTTATTTTGCCACCGTGCGGTGGTTTGTTGCTTGCAGGTGCAGCTGGACCAAGCGGTCAATAGCGGGCTAAAGCCCTTTTTGCGAAGCTGGCCCTCGAAGGCCCAAGTAGAAGTGTTTACTGTTTTATTCATGTATGATCGGTCTGCGTGCCGTGGTTTGTAAAACATGTAATATTCAAGTGAAACATTTTTGTAAGGCCTTAAGGCTTGTTTTGAGTATTTTGTCATAACATTCTTATTCTGTGTTAGTGGACATTCGTGCTTCGTTGCTGGGTTCTTGTTTACAACTTTAAATTAATGCTTCCGCTAGAATGCTCTGTGTAGGACGTTGAGATTGGTTGGATGGTTTCCATAAGTAACCGCCCGGTCTGTCTGTGGTATATGGCGTCGGGCCCCGGCCGGACCTACTGCTATATGCTATGCGACGGATAGGGGGTGTTACATAGCCACCCTCCGAGAGATCAACCTGCCCTGCCAGCTAGTGAGAGCCTGACAGCGGAATCCATCTCGAGGTGAGACCTACCCCACCCTCCGAGAGATCAACCTGCCTTGCCAGCTAGATGAGAGCCTGGCAGCGGAATCCATCTCGAGGTGAGACCTACCCCACCCTCCGAGAGATCAACTTGCCCTGCCAGCTAGTGAGAGCCTGGCAGCGGAATCCATCTCGAGGTGAGACCTACCCCACCCTCCGAGAGATCAACCTGCCCTGCCATCTAGTGAGAGCCTAACAGCGGAATCCATCTCGAGGTGAGACAACTAGGCATCCATGAGAGGTACCACCGGCCCTGCCCAGCTAGTGAGAGCCTGGGCAGTGGGACCGTCTCAGAGCAAAAGGACTAGACATCTCAATCAGCCCTTACCAAATCCTACATTCTCAAACGGGGAAAATAGATGGGTTACATGATCCCCTGACTCAGCTGGTCAGGGGTAGCACTTATTACAAGACAAGAATAAAGGAAAAAACTTCCGCAAGGCGAGGTACCTTCAGGGGGCCTGGGCATGACTGTCGTCTTCCGCTCCCTTCTCCTCGGACACTTCCATCTTGCTCAAGCTCTCCATGTCCTTCTTTATCTCCTCTGCCTTGGCCAACCAAGAGATGATGTTGACGGCCGTGACGTAGCACTTCCTTGCCATCCTGGAGTCTCCCTTGACTTTGACCTGGATCCCTCCTGAGTTGAACTTGAGGCATTGGTGGAAGGAAGATGACACGCAACAGAAGGCGCTGATGAGGGGCCTTCCGAATATGGCATTGTAGTTGCTTGGAGCGTCAACAATGACGAACCGACAGTTCCTTGAAGTCTCTCCCAACTTTACTTGGAGTCCTACTCCACCATCTACCTCCTTCCTCTCCCCTGAAAATTCGAACAGGGGTCCGTCCAAGGCCAACACCCTCCTTGGCTCTACCTTCATCTCGTCAAACACCTTCTTGAAAACGACGTTGACGGAGCTTCCGTTGTCAACCAAGATTCGGGAGACGGTGTAGCCCTCGATGGCCATCTGAATGACCAGCGCATCGCAAAACGGATCCTCATGATCCGGCAGGTCCTTCACCAAGAAGGTGATCTTCTCCTCCTGGGGCGGTGTCTGGGATGTTGAGGCGATGCTCCTTCGGTACATGACATGGAGGCTCGCCTTCTGAGTGGCCTCGATCCCCACTCCACCATGGATCACCGATATACCGCCTCGGGGTCCGACATCGACCCGGTCCTCACACACATCGTCCCCCCCTTCTCTGGGCAGAACCTCCTCAACCCGCACTGGTGGCTCTGGCTGGGCAGGGCCTCTCGCCCCCCTCACTTCCAGGAACTCGGGGCAGGTAGCTGTGGCGTGACCCTCTACCTGGTGGAAGTCACAGTACGGTAACCCTACCCTGACCCTGCTCCTTCCTTGGCGGTTCCTCCTCTCCCTTCAACCAATCTCCATCGCTTATTGTGGTGGGGATAGGAGCTGCCTAGGGGTTTGCCTCTAGAAGTTGAACCTCCCTTGGCCCTCATGGAAGTTCCCTCCATCTTGGATGTAACCTCTTCCTGGACCCTGAACGGGTTCTCCTTGCTGCCTCCAACCTGGTTCTGGACCCTCCTGAGCTCTCCTCTCCTCTCTCCTTATTCCTTCCTGAGGTCTCGAGCCACATTGCTCCTTTGACTCCATCTCTGTTAGCTTTGCCAACTTCTTGACAAATACCAGGTTGGCCACCTCCATGGCTATCTCCTCGGCTGCCCTTTTCATCAGCTCCTCAAAGGAAAGGGGGGCCTTTCGAGTAAGGATCATCTTGAAGAAGCCCTCGCGTAACCCCACCGTCAATGCCATCTGGCGGGCATACCCTGGCATCTCCTGGACCTCCAGGATCTCCTCTTGGAACCTGTCAACGTAACGGGCCAGCGACTCCTCGGCCCCCTACCTTATCAGGAAGATGGACTCGAGACTCCTCTTCCTCTTCTTGGAGGTGGGGAAGTGAAGCTGAAAGCTCCGGCTCAAGTCCTCGAACCCATAGATCGACCTTGGAGGGAGTTGATGGAACCAGTCTCTTGCCTTCTCCTTCAACGTGATCGCAAAGAGGCGACACTTGAAGGCATCCGTCATCAGCCTAATGGAGACAACATCCTCGAACCACTGCAGATGCTGGACGGGGTCATCCTTTCCGGTATAGTAAGCCATGTCGGGTTCTCGGAACCCCTCGGGAACGGGAGCTAAGATGATCAGCTCGCTGAAGGGTGACCACCTAAGGGGTGGTCTCGCCACCTCTACTCGCGCGACCTGCTCGCCTGGGAGGTTGGCACTCGCCGGGCTGGAGAACAACTCCCGGCCGGTGAGGTCTCGCTCGACCCCATCTCCCATCCTCTCCTTCCCTGTCCTTCTTCATGGTGCACTTCCTTCTCCCCCCGCGGGGGTCATCTCGCCTAGACCCCGGGGAGTCGATTCGTCGCGAGGGAGGGGAGCTAGCTCCTGGGGGGTTGGGGTGGACCTGCCACCCTGAGGAGCAATGCTTCGTAGCATCTCCATGATGCCTTAGATGGATGTCATGAACTCTTGCCTCCCCACAAAGTGTCCTGGGCTGGGGAGCTCGCCGAGATCATCACTACCTCCCTGACCTCCAGTCATGACTCTCTCTCTCTCCTGAGATCTTCTATGTTGGTCACTCTCCACGCTCACCGCACCAAAGTGTTAAAGCCAAAATTGACCTCTGTGGAGTTCGGGGTCCCTAGAAAGGGGTGACCTCACACCTACTACACCCGGAGGAACATCACGGACCAAAGATCAAGAAGCTAGAAACTGACCCTCGACTCTAGTGCGGAGGTCCCACCTCACACCCGGAAGACCTTTGAGGTCTCCCCCTCCCTAGCCAATGCTTGAGCTAGGGTGCCTTGAAGGATGAAGAGAGAATGAAGAAGTGATGATGCTCTCCAAGGCACCCCTAAGGGTCTATTTATAGTTTTTCCAATCTCATGGGCCAAAATGCCCGAAATACCCCTACGCCAAATATGCCTCGGGCCAATAGGAAACGGCCACACCGGGGGGTAAAGGGGTAATTCCCCCCGAGGATATAACAGTAAAAGCAGGGGGGCAAGGGCGAGACCCCGACCTCTGTCCGGTCTCCCCCGCCAGGCCGCCAGGCAGGAGAGGGCAGGGGCGAGACCCCGGCCCCCGACCGGTCTCGCCCCGCCAGGCCGCCCGGCAGGAAGGGGTAGGGGCGAGACCCAGGCCCCCGGCCGGTCTCGCCCCGCCAGGCCGCCAGGCAAAAAGGGGCAGGGGTGAGACCCCGGCCCCCGGCCGGTCTCGCCCCGCCAAGCCGCCAAGCAGGAGAGGGCAGGGGCGAGAACCCGGCCCCCAGCCGATCTCGCCCCGCCAGGCCGCCAAGCAGGAGAGGGCAGGGGCGAGACCCCGGCCCCCGGCCAGTCTCGCCCCGCTAGGCCGCCAAGCAGGAAGGGGCAGGGGCGAGACCCGGCCCCCGGCCGGTCTCGTCCTGTCAGGCCGCCAAGCAGGAGAGGGTAGGGGCGAGACTTCGGCTCCCGGCCGGTCCCGCCGATCCCACCTCGCACTTATCAGGATGGGGCGGGTGTTAGCCAACTTGTCACACCCGCCCCCCAAAAGAGGGCCACTGGGGGGGGGGGCAGATTTTTCCTCCCCCTACTAGTATATTCCAAGGGCTAGGCCAAAATTGGCCGCCAAGAGCTCGAACCACTCCAAAAGTGTAAAATCCAAAACCTGCGAATACGGGGTTGTACAGCGGGATCAACAGTTGCGGGCTTCTTGGGAGGCGGTGGAGGTGGAAGTTTCACGGGCTTCCTCTTTTGGCTGCTTGACTTCGACAGCAAACTCGGCTTGCTCCTGTATACCGTGGCGGCGGCCTCCGCGTGTGCCTTCTAGACAGCGAATGTTGCGCTACTCGCAAAGGGTTGGTAGAGGGGAAGATCATGTGCCCCTGCAAATACGACATAAGTTAGAAAAATTACATTTTCTTAAAAAGTAACAGATGACAAGAACTACCTTCCCCGACAAGTACAATAAGGAGCGAGTCGACGTTCCTTCTCAGGTAGGGAACGTCGAAATCCTTTCCGAAAAGGAATTGATGGATCTTTGACTCGTGACCACCGAGAGATGGATGACAGTAGGTTGACTCTTCCCGCTGGATTGGTGAGAGGGGGAGGTCGCTGAAATCCTCGGAGACGAAAACGAATTTCCGAATCCAGTGATGGTTTTTGTTGGCGAGACCTTTGGCCTTGAGGTTGTTATCGGAGAAGAAAACGATCCCGTCCCTCTTGGCGTGGAAGTTGAGTAGCTTGGGGAAGACGGGAAGACTGAACTCCATCCGCTCCTCCTGCAAGTAGCAAGCGAATGCTACTAGCATGGCGATGGAGTTGGGGTTGAGATGCACGGGAACTACGCCAAAGTAGCGCAGGGCATGACGGACTTCGAACCAGATGGGTAGGCATAATCCTACCTCAAAGTGTTCGACAGGGATGACGAGTTCATAAGGCGAGAAGTGGTTGATTGATTCATCCTTCCCTGGGTGTCGTGCGGTGAAGCCCGACGAGATATAGAGGTTGTTGAGCGAATGGTACTCTTCTTTAGACAGGTTGCAATTCATGAAGGGATAGTCGGCGAATGTGACTGCGCACTTGGTTCTACCATCAGCGTCTCCTGTCATCTCGCAAAAGTTGGGAAGAAAGTGTAGGAGTGCGGGTGCAAAGTAAGGAAAAGCAAGAAAAAGTGTTGGAAGCTATTAAAGCGGTCGTTAATGCTGTAGGTGAGAGGTCTATTTATAGAAAATTTTGGGCAGGAAAGGATCTGGGCTAGGAAAAGTGCGGATAGCCAATTCTCCAGATCCCTCCCAAGACCCTTTTGAGATCTCGCACTCCCTCACTCACCGCCGAGATATAGTTAAATACTACTAAGGCCTAAGTTCAGAAACAAAACATGCACGAGAACACAGAAAGAATAAATGGCGAGAATGATTAAGTGAAGGAAAAAGAATAATAATACAATCATTCATCCATCAGCATTCGGCACAGAACAAAATTATTACAAAGATAAAAAAGAAGAGGGCAGGAAGGCGAGAGCTGGTAGGCCCGCCTGGGACGATTACCACCGTCCCCGGCCTCCCCTTCCCGCCCTAGGGATCATGCGTGAATACTGCAATGCGCGGATGTTCTGCAGCTCCTACTGCGCAAGGCGCAGTTGATCTTCTGCTCGCGCGATGTGGATTTCGGGGAAGTCCCTCCCGCCACCAGCATCTCCCCCCAGCTCGGCAATCAGTTGCGCATAATTGTCTTCCAGGTAGAGCACCCGCTCCTCGATAAACTTGTGGTTCTCGCGAACCTAGCTGTAGAGCTCGCGTAACATCAGAGCATACTTCCATAAAATCTCGGTCGTCGGCCGCTTCAGCGCCTCATCATTCTTTGGATTGCCCAGGAAGGCGGCGATGGAGTCAGGTGAGGGGGGAAGCGAGAACTCCTCCTCATCAATGTCGACATCGGTCGACGAGATCTCGCGGTAACCTGCAATGGATGGTGTTAGATGTGTGTGTTCCTCAATCCTCTTAGAAGGCGAGTGCGATTGGATACCTGGCCCGGAATCTGCCTCCTTGCCCGAGTGTCGGCGAGAAGTGTTGGGCCGCCCCTCGAAGGGAGTGTCGAAGGAGATATGCGCCTTCCCGAGCCTGAGGCGCATAACTGTCGGCTCAGTGGCAGGAACGTCGTCTTGTGCAGAGGGGTTGGGCACGACATTCGTTGGAGGAAGTTGGCCCAAGGAGGGATCCAGAGGCGTCGGGCGAGTAGGGTATTTGGACGCTGTAACATCTAGTCTCGTGGTCCCAAAGGTGGGAGCTGCAAGAAACAAGGGTAAGCAAATTGATAGAAAGCGAATGGAAAGAAAGGGGAATCACCATTGACTCGCGGGAGGTCTTTCGGTTTGTGAGGGGAGGTGATCTCGGGGGCCACCTCATCATTGCCGGTCTCAAACAAGTGTGGTGCAGCACTCGCCTCCCCAACCACCTTCCCCTTTGGCAGGACCTGCAAGCGAGCATGTTGGCATCTGTTTTTATCCCAGTAAGGAATGTAAAGCAAGTGAAGATACCAGAGGGATTCCGGAGTGGGATGGAGTCCGCGAGATATACTCATCCCTAGTCAGGTCGCGCCTGACCATCTTGGCCTTCTTCATTTTGGGGGAAGAGCCCAGAGATTTTTGGGCGAGCCAAGTGGCGAATGAGCTCATCAGAGTCTTGTTCTCGGCATGGACAATATTGAGGTGATCTTGGGCTTCCTTTAAAAGCGACATCAGGTTGGAGGCGAGAAAGCCAGAGAGAAAAAGGGATTGGACGGGGCAAAATTCATGTCTGTGACTGGATATTTATAGAGCCAAGACGGGGCCCACAAAAGATTCTCTTCCAGGTCAGCAGACAGTAATCAAATACTTGGGGTTGAATGATTCTTTTCGAGCTTTTGTGAAAGCTTGCAAAGAGCGGGGATTCTGTACAACCCCGTATTCGCTGAGTGGGTCTCTTTCGATAGGTTCAGAGTATTACAGGACATTCAGGCCCAAAAGCACTAAATTGGCGAGTGAGGTAGGATGACCTGCACTAACCCAGTGCCTAAAAGGGCATTCACATGATTCAAGGGAAAGGCCATTTAGGCGAGTGCAGTCTTCATCACGCATTCACACCGATCTCGCGCCTCAGCACGTGCACTGGAGGACACCTCGCCGAGCCAGGCGAGTGGTTTCCCAAACTAGCTCTCGCCCTTCAAAGAGAGCCTAGGAGGCGAGTGCACGACTCCCCCGGCACTCACTCCGTTTGGCGAGTAGTGTCTTCATGGGCCATTCACCCAGTGGGACCCAGAGGTAAAAATACCTGGATGCCCCCAAAGGTCTGCAAATAGCCTTCCAGGACAGTGGAATTTGGCTGTTGGCATACTCAATTGGGCTGCATATAGCCGTTTGGAATAACGGAGTTGCGCTATTTGCAGGTTAGGATTAGAAATTTATAAACAGGCCCAAGAGGGAACCTCAAAAGGCATGCTTTCTTACTCTCTGATCTTCTTGCACTTTTTGAGGTGCCCTTAGCTCAACATTGGCTAAGGAGGGGAAACACTTCATGATCTTCCGGGTGTGTGGTGGGACCTCCGTGTTGGAGCCTTGGGTCGGTTTTAAGTTCGAAGTCTTTAGACAGTCAAGCTCTCTAGGAGAAGTAAGTGTGCGGTCACCCCTTCCCCAAAGGTTTGAACTTCACAGAAGTCGGTTCTCGATTTCAACACTCATATAGAGTAGTTTCCATAAAAAGATAAATTTGCATGGACATCTCTGATTTTGTTAAGGGAGAGGATCCTTGAAGGTATTGAACCAAATGATATGAGACTTTGGGGCACTTGCAGAGCTTTAAGGCAAAAAAAAAAGAGGAAGAACATGGCCACCATATTTGTGGGCACTTGCTCCTCGGTTAGTTTTCTTGGAAGAAACCGTTAAAATGGATGAAAATGATTAAGGAGACCTATTTCTTAAAGTAAGAAAAGTTTGGGATCTTTTTCATGTGAAAGAAAGTTTAGCGACCTTTTTCATAAAACAATCAAAGTTAAATGACTAATTTATGAGTTTTGCCTATAAAATATTGAAAGGTACTCCGTATATTGATTTGAAGCGCGTGTGAGATTATAGTCTCTAAATGAGAGTAGACTCCTGTAAGATGAAAAGTTGTGAAAGATGATTTGTATAATTTGAGTTTAATAATTTGAGCTGCAAATAACATATAATCTTATATAAGAGTAGACGTGCCTTCATATGCGAATAGCAAACTGTGCTAATATGCGAATAAGCATTGTTGGTCGTTGGATCTATCATCGCCTGTATCATTACAGCGCAGTGGCTACGGGCACGCTGGCCACCGCCCGCCCTGGGCTCGTCGGCACGCATCCGCCGACTGCCGCACTGTAATGATGATAAATCCAACGGTTAACAACGCATATATTTCCACAGTTTGCTATTCGCATATGAACGCACGTCTATATATATATATACTATATATTAAAAGGGAAAATAATATTTGGTTAAATATTAAATTTTCTGATTTTACTTCTCTTTGTTGCACAAATTTCAATCACATTAATTTATATGTTTTTTTAATTTTAAAATATGTGCTCTCATATCGGCAAAAACTCTTATCTGCAATAAAAAAATGTGCTCTCATTGACGCTCGCAAACCCCCATGCACAAAGAAAAAATGAGTTACAGGTGGAGTATAACGTTTGGGGGTTTGTGAGCGGTGAGAGCGTCGTCAAGCCTTGACAATGTCGCGACCGAAGTACTGTCGTGCGGGATATTGAGGTACTTTCGCGATTGGTCGTAGGGGTGGAACCCCATGCCCGTCACTCGCGTGTGTGTGTGTGTGTGTGTGTGTGTGTGTGTGTGTGTGTGTGTGTGTGAGCAGCTTCGCTCGTGTTCGCTAACTCTAAGAGGGCTTCGCCCGCATTTGAGCGGGTTGTGCCTGCATATAAACGGGTCGCGCCTGCCTATGAGCGGGTTGTGCCCCCTCCTATGAGCGGTTTGTGCCCGTATATAATTATTTACTTTTATTCAAAACAGATACATATGAGTACTTAAAATGACTATAAAAAATATGAATCAAAATTCATATTTTTATTTTGTAAGAAAATGTAAATTTTTATCTAAAAAATTAATTTATTTCTCTTTCTCTCGCTTCTCTCCCATTTTCCCTCCTATCCGTAAATGTTGGGATGTAATGACTATAAAGATTCTCTCTCCATCGCTCCTCTCTTTCTTTCCCTTTCTTCATAGGATGACTGAGATCAAAAGCTTTACACATGTTGGATGACTAAGATTAATTTTTACAACTCCAAATTATTTTTTTATGTAATTAAAGATACATATTTATATATACACATACTAGTGACAGCTCATGGGGGCTCCACGCCACTCGCTTATGGGCGGACAGACATAGGGCCGAGCATGAGCAGCCGCCCACACTGAAATTTAAAAAAAATATTATCTTATAAATTATAATCTAGTATATAAAAAGAAAATTATATAAGTTAAAATAATTTTCTTGGTATAGTTGGTAGCATGATTTTTTAGTAATTTAAAGATTTAAGGTTCAATTCCTACCAACAATATTTTTTGTATAAACAAGGTTACTATATTATTGTTTAAATGTTTTTTATAAAAAAGTTCCTTATTATGTTATTATTTAAAATAATATTAAAATTAGTTTGTTGTTATATTAATGTTTAATTTCTTTTATAGACAAATTCATTTGTTTTATTTTTGTCAAAATAATTTATAAATAAATTTATTGTTAAAATAAAATAAGTTTGTTGTTATGTTGTTCTTATTCTTTTATTAAACAATTTTATTATTATATTGTTGTTTATTTATTTTATAAACAAAATAGTTGTTTAAAGTTTGGACAAAAACACATGTCATCTCACATGAAGCTTCCTTTGGACAATTTTCTAAAAGCTTCTTTTAAGAGTACATGTTGAATTCCAGGTCAAAGATGTCTAATCCTTTTCATACATGTCGTGAAACACATGCTTGAAAATCATAGTCAAAGTTGGCTAACCTCTTTCACACTTATGAGAAAAATTATCTTAACAAATCTCCCCCTTTTCGACAAAGTGAAGAAAATCTGTCATTCTGATAATCTTCCCCAGAGTCTTTAATTTGCCTCCCGCCAGGTCCTCCATCAATATGTCTCCACATTTGACCAGCAACACCAAATTCGAGTTAATGAGACTCGAACTCAACAGTTTTTTCCACAAAGGACGGGAGCTGTACCCAACAAATCTCCCCCTTCACATCGAGGCAGAAGAAACCACCATCCCGGTGATTCTAACGCAATGCTCGAACTTCCCCCTTGGCACGGTCTTGGTCAGCATGTCTGCCCCATTGTCATCAGTGTGCACCTTCTGAAGATCAAGCTCCTTCTGCTCCAGGACATCTCGTATCCAATGATACCGAGTGTCGATGTGCTTCGACCTCGAGTGAAACGTGGGGTTCTTCCCCAGGTGAATAGTGCTCTGACTGTCACACAAGAGTGTGTATCGGTCCTGAGTGAATCCAAGTTCTTTGATGAATCTCTTCATCCAAAGCAACTCCTTCCCAGCCTCAGTAACCACAATGAACTCAACCTCCGTGGTCGACAATGCAACGCACTTCTGCAATCTATACGCCCACGAGACAGCTCCCCCTGCAAACAGAATCATGTATCCTGACGTCGATCTCCTGGAATCCACATCTCCAGCCATATCAGCATCAGTGTAGCCCAACAACTCAGGCTCACTGTCCCCAAATCTCAACGTCAAATCTGAAGTCTCCTGCAGGTATCTCAGTATCCACTTCACTGCGCTCCAATGCTCTCTCCCGGGATTGGAGAGAAATCTACTGACTGTCCCAACGACATGCACAATATCTGGTCTTGTACACACCATCGCATACATAAGGCTCCCAACTGCAGATGCATACGGAATCTTCTACATTGCCTCGATCTCCTCAGGTGTGCTGGTGCACTGATCAGCGGTAAGCCTGAAGTGAGCCGCAAGAGGCGTGCTCATCTTCTTCGCCTGGTCCATATCAAATCTCTGCAAAACTTTGCGGATGTACCGCTCCTGTGATAACCAAAGTAATCTGGCTCCCCTATCCCTGCGAATGTGCATCCCCAAAATAGTCTTCGCAGCACTGAGATCCTTCATCTCAAAGGTAGAACTCTACTGCCGCTTCAACTCAGAAATGCGAGTAGTATTCCTCCCGACAATCAACATGTCATCTACGTACAACAGCAGAATGATGAAGTCTTCTGGAGCATACTGCTTGAAAAATACACGGTGGTCAAGGGTGGTCCTCCTGAAGTCGATCTCCCCCATGAATGAATCGAACTTCTTATACCATTGCCGCGGGGCCTGCTTCAGGACATATAGACTTTTTTGCAAATGGCACACCAAACCTTCCTTCCCTCTGACACTGAAACTGTAACATCCCAATTTCGATATTTTCTTTTTCTCGACCCCTTTGTGTCGTTTGACCCGCTAGGGTTCTGTGGGCTGGGTTGGCGCCCAAATAGTAGGGTGATAACCTGTTGGGTATTAGTGACCCAATAAGTCATTTTTTTCGCCTTCCGGGTCACACGGGTCTTATGTGACTAAACTAGATATTGAGCCCTTATTTTTGCGTATATGAACTTATTAGCCTTTAGTAGGCCAATATACACGCGAGTAGCATGTCATTACCATATAGTAGTCCAATTAACTCATCATGATATTTATTCACTAAGTTGAACGTCTTGAACCATGCGACGTCCAAAACATCTTTATCCGCTTAAACACACACCAAACCACATAAACGATAACTTAATGAGAAATATGACGAGTGCACTCCTATCAACTCTGAAATTCTATCAAGATACCCTAAGGACAAATTGAGGTACTATGGACCAATAAAATTCAATTAATCTTTTAAAAATTTATTTATTATTTGGGTAATTAATTTATTAAATATATTGGAGATTTAATAAAAATAGCAAATGATATTATTATTCTATCAAATTTTTATCATAGTACCCTAAACATATTAATTAAAATTATTATGTTTTAAATATAAATTATTTATTTTGATTTTATCATGATGAAAATACCAAGTAAATAAATAAAAATACGAAAATACTTTCAAAAATTACGAAAATTTTTCTAAAAATACTTTATGATTTCAGTAGGCTTCCATAAAATTTTTGTTTTAAAATAATTAACGGTTAATTAAATATCACATTTATAAGCATCCATTAATAGGTAAAACCCCCATAATAACTCCCCCTTTCAATATGGTGGCTGGAGGTTCATCTCCTCCCCATTCTCAAGGCCTTGGGAAGGTTAAATCCGGCTGGTGTGGTCAGATTCATCAAGGAGGAGTAAATGCTCCTCATTAAACCCCTCACAACACTCCAAAAGACCACCCCTCCTATATAAAACCCTCTAGGGCTAAGGTTTAATTTTCCCAGCATCATACCACCGCCCCTAACCAGCAATAAACCCATTCCCGGCGACCTTCCGGCGAATCTCCTCCACGAACTCTGGCGAACTCCACCGCCATGGCCGCGCGACGATCCCCTCGCCTAAACGGCACAAATGTAAGTTCCTCCGACTTCTCTCTGCCCTTAGATCCTTGTCTCGTCGATCCTTGCCGTTTCCGACCACCGGAGACGGCATTCCCGGCCATGGAAGCTTCGGACCACCCCCACGACCTCCGCCACCGTTGCGGGTTTCGACCTCGCATGGGGCGTGTGAAGGGGAGGAGGAGTCCCCACGACCCCTCCTCAAGGCCCTTGAGGCGAAGGGGCCCGACGGAATCAGCTCCGACGCCCTCTTCATCCGATCAAAAAAAAGACAAAAAAAAGGTTTTCTGTTAAGATTTTCCGGCCACCACCGGCGGCGGCTGGCCGCCGGAAGTCTCCCCACCGGAGGCCCTCCCCGGGGTACTCTCACTGAGGATTGTGGCCGGAGCCAAAGTCCCCACCAGCGGCAGTGGGGCAGCCCGTAGACCCCCCTGCCTCCTGTTTCACGGTGGCTTTACAGCCACCGTGGACCTGGAGATGAGTTTCTCCAGGTCGCCGCCGCCATGCGGGCGGCCGCCAGCCGACTCCCTGCCGGATCGCCCACCCGGGCGAGTTTTGCTGGGGGTAGTGGCCGGAGCAACCGGTGCTCCGGCCGGCCCTGATGCCACCCGCATGGCCTCACGGCGGCTGCATGCATGCAGCCCCCGTGAGGCCCTGACGTTTAATGTTCTTTTTTTATATATATAATATTATTATTATTTTCTTTTGACGCGGACCGTCGACGGCGACGGTGCCGGACCACCGCCGACCTCGTCTGCCGGGGCACCCAACTTGGGCGAGACCATCGGGAGTGGTGGCCGGAGCAACCGGTGCTCCGGCCGTCCACTGTAGCTCCACGGTGGCTGCATACATGCAGCCACCCTGGATCTGGATGTTCCTTCCATCCAGATCCACTATCGCCGGCGCCGGCGGTAGGCCGCCAGCCGGCACCTCGCCGGTGTACCCAACTCCGAGCGCCACCATTCGAGAGTAATGACAGGATCAATTGCTCTTCGGCCGGCCATGGATACTTTTCCTACGCCATCACTGCACGCCATCCATGTACGCCATCAATGTGGTAAACAAAAAAGAAATTATATCAATATTTAATTATATATATCTGGAATTCTAAGAAAGATATGCAGATAACTGTGTGATACGAGTTAGAATAATAATAATAATAATAATAATAATAAATTAATTACATCTTCCCCGAAACACTGACATGGCTCGTGGCCCACTGATTACGCCACAGTTTGAGTATTTTGCAAATCGCATGGGTGAGAAATTCGCATAAAACATGTGCTGTAAGCCATGACCCAGCGTCCGTGGATTTGCACAGCGAGAGCTCCGCCGCCTAAAACAGCTCCTATATTGCAGAACATCCTATCACATGTAATAGTCCCTACCCATTTCGTCGGGAGTGAGTAATTAGGCCTCATATATTTCGATGGCATATTGAACCTTTTGCATCCTTCATATCTTCATAAGTTTAATCAATAACTAAGTTTGTGCCCAAAAATTTTATGTGAAAATATAACACATCCCCCATAGACCTTCATATGTCGAACCTGTTTTCTTTTCTTCATTTGTTTAAATTTGCACGGAGATAGTTATTATTACCTTATATGTTATTCTTTCTCAATCAGCCATGAGAAAACCCCACATACATGTCACCGTGAAAGATAAGCTTTATGTTTAGATCAGATTTACAATTTTTTTTATGAATATATGAATAAATATTTCAAGGTTCTAATGTGCTTCCATATGTGATATATAGTTGTCCATGAAAATTTTGTACATGAGAAATTGTTATTTTAAATGATATAAGGTCTCACTCATCACGTGTAAATAATGGATCTCATGGTGTGGTATATTTTTTTATCCTTAATTGGAGTTAATATTTGAGCCATAGTTTTGTCAATCATGTTTAAATGATTCAAATTATCAACTCATGTGTGTATTATTCCCGAATACGCAAATATGACGTAATAACTTAGAAGTACTATCATAGTCCTTCATTCATTTCATATGCATGGGAATATGTGAGGGTGCATGGTTACTGATGTGGCGGGTTCGTCGGCTTCCCCCTATTATACACTATGGGAGAAGTTGTGACGACGAACTCTATTGTTGTTGGGTGATGAAGAGGACCGGGGGCTAGCTACCCCTTCCACAGAGGTCCGTCTCACACTTGTTTTGGTTATGTGCCGAGAGGGTCGATCTCCGCACAAGGTGAGGATGTGTTCCCACCGAGAGTACCCGTTCATGGGGTACGAAGGCCTAGGACGTTGGGGTGTATCCATAACCTAGAAGTGGGAGCGACCGACCCACTGTCATCGTCTGGCCACGACGGTGAGGCCTGGGAAGTGAGCTCCTTCTCTTAACAGGTCACTATGTCGACATAGGGGATAATAATTGTGACTCATCATTCGAGAGACCGTGAGAACATCATACATGCTCATCACATCAATTATACATGATATGTTTACATGCACTATCATCCTGGTCCGTCATCGTATAACCACCGTCAGGAGGAGTTATACGATGACGGGTAAACTTACTACTTCGGTACTCCTTTTATAATCCATTGATTTCTCCTGCCACTACCGTTTAACTGCTTATTCAAGATATGATGCTTCGACTACTATACTAACTTTCTATTTCTCCCGCCACTACCTTTTAATTATTATTACAAGATATGTTGCTTCGGCTATTGTACTAATTTTCTTTGCAGGTTACCTTCCTTGTACCCATTAGGGGCTGGGGAGGAGCGTGGGATTTACTTGGTCATGATGTGGCTAACATACTTTTGTACGTATCATTTTAGGGACCGATGCGCCCACCCACGGAGCAGGAGCCGATGGAGGATCGTAGGCGTGATCCCGTTGAGGAGCATCAGGAGCCAGTGCGGACGATCTACGAGGATTTGAGGGTATTATTTTGAGGAGGAGAGAGGATGAGTGATTTTCTTTTGTAGACTCTATGTTTGTCATCTCATGTTGGATGATCTTTTGGGACGCTTATACCCCTCGTGGGATCTTGTTATGGTTGCCTATTTTCTATCATGATGATTTATCTACACTCTGTGATGCTTCCGCAAATTTTATATTCTGTGAATGATTTTCTATTTCTGATATATATAGCCTTACAAAGCGCATGTTCCGCCACTTGGGTCGTGGGTCGGGTGAGAGGGGTGGGTCCTCTACCGAAACACGAATCTTTTGGTGGGACAAGCGCTTTGGGCATAAGGTCCTCCTGGTTTTTGAAAAGGGGACCTTACAGAAACCCTCAGGCTGCTTCATTTATAGCTCCTCCTCAAGATCGCCATGCAGAAAAGCGGTCTTGACATCCATCTGCTCTATCTCCAAGTCGAGCCACGCAGCGAGGCCAAGTACAACACGAATGGATGACATCTTCAACACGGGTGAGAAGATCTCATTGAAGTCAACACCCTGTCGCTGTCCAAAACCCTTCACCACCAACCTGGCCTTGTATCTAGGAGGTGTGGAGGAGTCTCCCTATTTTATCCTGAAAATACACCGATTCTTCAAAGGCCTTCTTGCCATTAGGCAATCTCACCAAGTCATATGTGTGGTTCTTCTGCAGTGACTGCATCTCCTCCTGCATAGCATCCATCCACTGACGCTTCTCGGTACTCTCCACAGCCTCGTCATAGCTCTCAGGCTCCCCCGCATCAGTCAGTAGTATGAAGTCTGATACAGAATATCTAGCGGACAGGCGCCTGACCTGATCTGACCTCCGCAGGGCAGGCTCAGGGGCCGGTGCAGGCACATCATCAGTAATGTCCTCAGTGACTCCTAGTTCACCATCAGTGATGATATCATGATCCGGAAGGGTATCAGTACCCTGTGTTGGCTCAGGCTCAGTGGCCTCCTCCGTGTCGTCATCTCCAAACATAGGTGACTCTGCAGCAGTACAAGATTCAACCTCAAACTCAACAGTCTCCTCAGGATCACCAACAGTCTGATCCTCACAAAAAACAGCATCACGGCTACGTACAAGCTTCTTCTCAACTGGATTAAAGAACATATACCTGAACTCTCCACTATAGTCGTACCCCAAGAAAATGCAGTGCCGGGTCTTCGAATCCAACTTCGATCTTTCGTCTCTAGGAATGTGCATAAAGGCTTTGCAGTCAAATACCCGCAAGTGTGTACAACCCCATATTCGCTGAGCCAGACAAGGAGGCACAATGGTCACAGGAGGGTTAGCCAAAGTGGTCCCGCCCTAAGGAGGATCTCGCCCACAGAGGGCGGAAACGCTCTCGCCGGATGCTATAAAAGAGAAACCATGGGCCGAGAGCGCCAAGCGCGGACTGCGCGGAAGCGCTCTCGCCCAAACCAAGCCTCAATCCCGAAGAGTTCTCGCTGAGTTCTCGCTTGCGCTGGGCGAGAACGTTCGCGCCGCGCCCTGGGCCGAAAGGTCTCGGCACCAGCTCTCGCCGAGTGGGGCCCAGGGTCTTTGGAAGAATGTCCTAATTGCCCTCAGGAGAAATTACTTCAGTACCCTCAGAAAAACAGCGGATTTTGGCTATTGGCAGACCAACCAGGGGCTTTTCAGTAAATTCAGGACAGCAAAATGCTATAAATAGACCCATAAGGGCTCCTTAGAAAGCAAGCTATCATTGTCTCCGGAATTCTAGTGCTTTCTGAGGAGCTCCTAGCCCAGCTTTGGCTTTGGAGGGGAAGCTCTCAGAGATCTTCCGGGTGTGAGGTGGGACCTCCCTGCTGAGGCTTTTGGGTCAGTCTTAGGTCCTTAGAATCCAGTCAAGGGGTAAGACTTGAGAGAAGTAGGTTTTGGCTGCACCCCTTTTTCTTCGAACTTCAGTTGAGGTCATATTTGGCTTCAACAGTTCTGGTGCGGTGAGTGTGGAAGGCAGCCGATTCAAGAAAGCCTTAAGTTTTGTCCCATGGCTGGAGGTGAAGGTGAAGGGTCAGGTTCTGGAGGCTCCCCCACCCGGGGAGAGGAAGCAACGAAGAGGATGCTGGATGAGTTCAGGCGAGAGGTTCTGCAGACGATCAGCTTGGCCTTCTCGGCGAGAGGCGAGTGGGCCACCCCTCAGGTCCCGATAGAAGAGGTTCCGCTCTTGGGCGAGAACGCCCCAGGGCAGCGCCCAGGAAAGGAGGTCCCGGGCGAGGCTGGCGAGAGAGATATGGCGGCGCGGGAGCTATTCCCAGGCCAGAGCCAGCGCCCGGGCAAGGAGGCATTGACGGAGCCAGGCGAGAAGGAGGCGGCGGTGCGGGAACTCTTCCCCGGGCACGGTCTCGCGGATCGGGCAAGCCAGCCGAGGCCGCGAGACGTGCCCTCTCGCCAGGCAGGGGGCGAGAGCCCATTTAGCGAGCTCATCATCTCGGCTCCGGTACCGGAAGGGTTCCGGGAGCCCGACATGTCCTACTACTCAGGGAAGGATGACCCGGTGTAGCACGTACAGTGGTTTGAAGACGTTGTGTCCATAAGACAGATGATGGATGCCTTCAAGTGTCGCCTCTTTGCGATCACGCTGAAGGAGAAGGCAAGGGACTGGTTTCACCAGTTGCCAGCAAGGTCAATCTACTGTTTTGAAGATCTGCGGAGAAGTTTTCTGTTGAGGTTCTCAACCTCAAAGAAGCGGAAGAAGGAAGCGGAGTGTCTGTTTGCGGTGAGGCAGAGGCCGGATGAGACGTTGGGTCACTATGTCGACCGGTTCCAGGAGGAGATCCTTTTGGTCCAGGAGGTCCCAGGGTACGCGCTGATGCTGGCCTTCACCCTGGGGCTGAGACCGGGATTTTTTAGCATGGAGTTGAAGAGGATGCCCCCCCTCTCCTTTGAGGAGCTCATGGAGAGGGTGGCAAAGGAGATTGATTTCGAGAGAGCAAACCCAGCATTCGCCAGGAAGTTGGCCAAGCTAGCAGAAGAGGACGGGAAGGAACCAGCAGCGGGAAGACAGAAGGAATCAAGGGAGCAGAGGGAGCTGAGAGAAGATAGGAGAAGGGAGGAGCCCCGAAGGTTTGGGCAGCAGCAGGGTTGGGGGGCCCGGGAGCCAGTCAACCGGTTGGGTTGGAGGCCCCAGGAGGGTCGCCCCCAAGGTCCAGGAGAAGGCTATCGGGGGAGAGATAACCTACGGGAGCCCCGGAGGTTCGATCGACCGGCATGGAGGCAGGAGCCGAGGGATCGTCCCCCACCACCGCAGGAGGCAATGGAAGTAGGAAGAGGGAGAGGAGCAGCCAGGGGAGCTCGAGGAGGAAGAAGAGGAAGGGGAGATGGGAGAAGGGGCGGGGAGGCGTTGCTCTTCTGTGACTTCCACCAGGAGGAGGGTCACGCGACGGCCACCTGCCCAGAGTTCTTGGAGCTGAGGGAGGCCAGAGGAGCAGGGAGGCAGGATCCACCGATGAGAATAGTGGAGGTGCAGCAGGGCGAAGCGGAGGACAGGTGCGAAGACCGGGTGGATGTAGGGACCCGGGGAGGAATCGGGGTGATTCATGGAGGAGTGGGGATCGAGGCAACCCGTAAGGGGAGTCTTCAAACCATGTACCGGAGAGGGGTGGCCTCAACCTCCCAGGTTCCTCCACCAGAAGAAAAGATTACTTTCTCATCAGCGGACATGCCAGACTATGAAGATCCATTCTGTGACGCCCTGGTGATCCAGACGGCAGTGGAGAACTATACCGTTTCAAGGATACTGGTAGATAACGGGAGCTCGGTTAACGTCATCTTCAAGAAAGCTTTTGATGAGATGAGGGTTGAAGGGAAGAGGGTCTTGGCATCGGATGGACCTCTGTTCGGGTTCTCCGGGGAGAGGAAGGAGGTAGAAGGAGGAGTAGGGTTGCACGTAAGGTTGGGGGGCGTGTCGCGGAACTGCAGGTTCGTGATCGTGGATGCCCCGAGCAGCTATAACGCCATCTTCGGACGTCCCCTCATCAGCGCCTTTCGCTGCGTCCCCTCCTCGTTCCATCAGTGCCTCAAGTTCAACAATGGGGGGGTGCAGGTCAGGGTCAGAGGAGACCCGAAGGTGGCAAGGCAATGTTATGTTACGGCAGTCAACACTATTTCGTGGATGGCGGAGGCGGAAGAGTTGGAAATTGAGATGGCGGCCCTAGAGGAGGTTGTGGAGGAAGAGGAGATGGTCCTTGAGGAGGTAAGAAAGGAAGCTGGAGAGGAAGCTGGAGAGGAAGCCGAAGAGGAAGAGACAGAGAAGATGTGAGGGGATGTGCGGGTGGTACGGAGGAGCGATGGGCAGGAAAGCCCGGAAGGGGCAATGGAAGTGGAAGAGCAGGCGGCGATAGAAGTCGAGGGAGAAGTCCCGGGAGGCATAGGGGCCGAACAGCAGCAGCAGAGGGGGGTAGAAGCGATGGAGATTGAGGAGGAAAAAGGAGAGCTGGAGCTGGAGGAAGAGGCAAGAACAGGTTGGGAGCAGCCGCGGCTGGAACCGGCTGAAGAAGTGGTGGAGATGGAGGTCTTCACCAAAGCAGGAGAGGTGCAAAGGGTGCGGGTCAGCGGGGGGTTGAGTCTCGAGGCCCGGGAGCAGGTGCGAGCCTGCATTCAAAGCAACGTTGACGTCTTCGCTTGGAGCGCGGTGGACATGCCGGGCATCGACGCCGATGTAGCTTGCCACCGCCTGAACCTGGATCCCCGCGCCCGCCCCATCCGTCAGAAGATGAGGGCCATCGCCACAAAGCTGGAGGAGCCCATTCGCGAGGAGGTCAAGAAGCTCCTAGAGGCGGGCTTCATCTCAGAGATCCAGTATCCAGGCTGGATCTCCAATGTGGTAATGGTGAAGAAGGGATGTGGTAAATGGAGGATGTGTGTTGACTTTTCTTTGTTGAATAAATCATGCCCCAAGGATTGCTATCCCCTGCCTCGGATCGACGCGCTGGTTGATTCAGCCGTCGGTTTTTCTGTCATGAGTTTTTTAGATGCTTTTTCAGGTTATCACCAGATCCGGATGCACCCTCCTGACACCAAGGATGTTTCCTTCATCACGAGGGATGGATGCTTCAGTTACAAGATGATGCCCTTTGGGTTAAAGAACGCATGGGCTACCTATCAGCGCATGATGGATTGGGTCTTCCGGGATCAGAGGGGGAGGAACTTGGAGGTCTACGTCGACGACCTAATGATCAAAAGCAAATGCATAGTTTCGCACCTGCAAGACCTCGAGGAAACATTCGCCACCCTGAGAAGATTTAAAATGAGGCTGAATCCCTTGAAGTGTGTCTTCGGGGCAAGCCGCGGGAAGTTCCTCGGGCATCTCCTGACTCCGGAAGGAGTGGAGCCCAACCCGGACAAAGTCAAGGCCATCCTGGATTTGGAGTCACCTCGCGACGTCAAGGAGGTCCAGCGCTTGACAGGCAAGCTGGCTGGGCTAAGCAGGTTCCTCTCCCGGGCAGGAGACAAGTGTTCTTCATTCTTTAAAGTGCTGCGGGGGAATCAAAGGTTCGAATGGACGGCCGAGTGCGAAGAGGCTTTCCAAGGGCTGAAAAGGCAACTCTCTCAGGCTCCCCTCCTTCAGAGCCCAAAGGATGGGGAGGACTTGACCTTGTACCTCGGAGTAGGGGCGGAGGCGGTAAGCTCCGTCCTAGTAAGAGAAGAAGGAAAGAAGCAGCTTCCCATCTACTACGTCAGCCGGATATTGAGAAATGCAGAGCTTCGCTACCCCATCCTGGAAAAGCTCGCTTATGCCTTGGTCATCTCGGCCAGAAAGCTCCGGCCGTACTTTCAAGCGCATTCGATTAGGGTGGTGACCGACCACCCTCTTCGTAAGATTTTCGAAGGAGTGGAGCACTCGGGGAGGCTGGCTAAGTGGTCCATTGAGCTAAGCGAGTTCGACATCTCCTTTGTACCAAGGCTCTCCATCAAGGCACAGGCAGTGGCGGACTTTCTAGCAGACTACGTTGTTGAGGTTGAGGGGGAAGAGCAGCAACCGCGAGAAGCATGGAAGTTGACGGTTGATGGGGCCTCAGGAAGGCACTCCCTAGGGGCAGGGGTGGTGTTGACAAGTCCCTAGGGGGTAACCATAGAGCAAGCAGTCATTTTACATTTCCCAGTGACCAACAATCAAGCGGAGTACGAGGCCGTTATTGCTGGCCTTCGCCTGGCAAAGGAGCTGGGGATTCAGGAGGTAGAAGTTTTCACTGATTCAAAGGTAGTGACATCACAAATCCGGGGAGAGTTTGAAACTCGGGAGCCAACCCTCATTCGATACCTCTCCAAGGTAAGGGTGATCATCGGAGGATTCCGGTCTTTCTCAATTCAACATATTCCAAGGGAAGAAAGTGTAGCCGCCGATCGACTGGCCAAGTTCGGACCTCAGGTAGGAGGGACCTTGACGGAGCTATTCCGACCGGCTATAGATGAGGGAGAATTGATGATGGTGGATCGACAGCCCTCGTGGGTGGATCCATTTGTGGCCTTCCTAACCACCGGAGAACTGCCTGAGGGGCCCAAGGTCGGGAGAAGCTTCAAGCGCAAGGCGGCTCACTACTTGATGATGGAGTGGGGTCTGCATCGTAAGATGTTGTCAGGGCTCCTAGCCAGATGTGCGACCGAAGAAGAAATCCCGAAGATTTTAAGGGAAGTGCATTCGGGCGAGTGCGGCAGTCACTCTGGAGGAAGGACACTGGAGGCTAGGGTGGTCAGACAGGGGTACTTCTGGCCCACCCTAAGGAAGGATGCCATGGAGTTTGCAAGGAGGTGCCAGAAATGTCAGCTCTTCGCCCCCCTTCAACTCTTGGCAGCTCAAAGACTCCGGAGTATCACGGCACCATGGCCATTTGCTATCTGGGGAATGGACTTAGTTGGGCCCTTTCCTCCGGCTAGTGGACAGAGGAGGTTCCTTTTGGTCATGATCGATTATTTCTCGAAGTGGCTAGAGGTTAAAGCTTTAGCCAAGGTCACCTCGCAGGTTATAAGGAATTTCATCTGGGGGGAGATCATTTGTAGACATGGGTTGCCCCAAGCAATAGTGACCGATAACGGCCCCCAGTTTGCCAGCGAGGAGTTCATCAGCTTCTGCGCTCAACTGGGAATAGATCTCCGGTTTGCCTCCGTCCATCACCCTCGGAGTAACGGTCAAGTGGAAGCAGCAAACAAAATCATTGTAAATCTACTAAAGAAGAAGGTGGAAAACTTGAAGGGAAATTGGGTGGAACAGCTCCCATCGGTCCTGTGGGCACTACGAACGACTCCGAACACGGCCACCGGTGAGACCCCCTTCAAGCTCTCTCATGGGTGTGAAGCCGTCCTACCGGTGGAGTTTGAGGTCCGGTCCCCGCGAGTCACAGCCGCGGGCGAAGGTGATGAGACTTGGAGGGTGGAGAATGAAGAGGGGCAGCGCCTCTCGTTAGATATGGTGGAGGAACTGCGAGACGTGGCGGCTATCAGGCAAGAAGAAATCAAGCGACGGATGGCCAAGCATTTTGATAAGCATGTCAGGGTCAAACAGTTCGCAGAAGGGGATCTGGTGCTGAGAAAGGTCGACGCGGCGGGAAGATCGGCTCCCGTGGGTAAGCTCCACCCGAACTGGGAAGGTCCATACATTGTAAAGGAAGTCCTCGGAACAGGGGGATACTACCTCCAGGACGTGGAGGGAAGAGCCTTAAGCCACACGTGGAGTGGTGATGATCTAAAACGATTCTACCCCTGAGGGGGGAAGGATGTAACCGTGTATCTCAAAATTGAACTTGTTATATTATACCGATTGATTCTCCTTTAACTAGTGTCGAATTTTTCATGGCATAACATAGTTGAATGTTTTGTGATACCCCGAGCTCGGCTCGGCCCCAGGTAGACCCGCTGCGCAGGCTCTCATCTAGCTGGCAGGTCCGAAGGCTCGCCTGTGGGGGATAGGTTTGGTTGGTTTGAGATCTTCATCGGCACCCCGAGCTCGGCTCGGCCCCAGTTAGACCCGCTGCGCAGGCTCTCATCTAGCTGGCAGGTCCAAAGGCTCGCCTGTGGGGGATAGGTTTTGGTTTGAGATCTTCATCGGCACCCCGGGCTCGGCTCGGCCCCAGGTAGACCCGCTGCGCAGGCTCTCATCTAGCTGGCAGGTCCGAAGGCTCGCCTGTGGGGGATAGGTTTGGTTGGTTTGAGATCTTCATCGGCACCCCGAGCTCGGCTCGGCCCCAGGTAGACCCGCTGCGCAGGCTCTCATCTAGCTGGCAGGTCCGAAGGCTCGCCTGTGGGGGATAGGTTTGGTTGGTTTGAGATCTTCATCGGCACCCCGAGCTCGGCTCGGCCCCAGGTAGACCCGCTGCGCAGGCTCTCATCTAGCTGGCAGGTCCGAAGGCTCGCCTGTGGGGGATAGGTTTGGTTGGTTTGAGATCTTCATCGGCACCCCGAGCTCGGCTCGGCCCCAGGTAGACCCGCTGCGCAGGCTCTCATCTAGCTGGCAGGTCCGAAGGCTCGCCTGTGGGGGATAGGTTTTGTTGGTTTGAGATCTTCATCGGCACCCCGAGCTCGGCTCGGCCCCAGGTAGACCCGCTGCGCAGGCTCTCATCTAGCTGGCAGGTCCGAAGGCTCGCCTGTGGGGGATAGGTTTGGTTGGTTTGAGATCTTCATCGGCACCCCGAGCTCGGCTCGGCCCCAGGTAGACCCGCTGCGCAGGCTCTCATCTAGCTGGCAGGTCCGAAGGCTCGCCTGTGGGGGATAGGTTTGGTTGGTTTGAAATCTTCATCGGCACCCCGAGCTCGGCTCGGCCCCAGGTAGACCCGCTGCGCAGGCTCTCATCTAGCTGGCAGGTCCGAAGGCTCGCCTGTGGGGGATAGGTTTGGTTGGTTTGAGATCTTCATCGGCACCCCGAGCTCGGCTCGGCCCCAGGTAGACCCGCTGCGCAGGCTCTCATCTAGCTGGCAGGTCCGAAGGCTCGCCTGTGGGGGATAGGTTTGGTTGGTTTGAGATCTTCATCGGCACCCCGAGCTCGGCTCGGCCCCAGGTAGACCCGCTGCGCAGGCTCTCATCTAGCTGGCAGGTCCGAAGGCTCGCCTGTGGGGGATAGGTTTGGTTGGTTTGAGATCTTCATCGGCACCCCGAGCTCGGCTCGGCCCCAGGTAGACCCGCTGCGCAGGCTCTCATCTAGCTGGCAGGTCCGAAGGCTCGCCTGTGGGGGATAGGTTTGGTTGGTTTGAGATCTTCATCGGCACCCCGAGCTCGGCTCGGCCCCAGGTAGACCCGCTGCGCAGGCTCTCATCTAGCTGGCAGGTCCGAAGGCTCGCCTGTGGGGGATAGGTTTGGTTGGTTTGAGATCTTCATCGGCACCCCGAGCTCGGCTCGGCCCCAGGTAGACCCGCTGCGCAGGCTCTCATCTAGCTGGCAGGTCCGAAGGCTCGCCTGTGGGGGATAGGTTTGGTTGGTTTAAGATCTTCATCGGCACTCCGAGCTCGGCTCGGCCCCAGGTAGACCCGCTGCGCAGGCTCTCATCTAGCTGGCAGGTCCGAAGGCTCGCCTGTGGGGAATAGGTTTGGTCTGGTTGGCTTGGTTAATGAAAGGCAGGAAGCACGTTGGGAATACCAAATGACAAGTGAAAAAGAAGAGAGAGATCTCGGCAGAGATAGATCTCGGCAGGGATAGGTCTCGGCAGAGATAGATCTCGGTAGAGACAGATCTCGGCAGAGATAGATCTCGGCAGGGATAGGTCTCGACAGAAGATTCCCTATTGAAGGGAACTCGAGGTGGGGAGGCTTCCGCCAAAAGGGTTCCTCTCAGTGTTCTCGAACAAATAGGCGAGATCGTTATACGATGGGCTAATGGGGACTCGCACAGTCTAGAGGGGACGGTCCCGTCTTAAGGATTCGAGAGTCACGCTTCCGGCTGGCCGGTTACCGTGGGTTCTTGCCGATTCATCGCTACGAATTTCCTAAGAAGGCCAAGGGCCTTGGCGGAAGCCTACGCCGAAAGCATTCAACTACGACAATCACATCAAACACATTCGCAAATAACAGAATGTTCGCAAGAAAAAAAAACATTTGCATTAACAAATACTATATACGGGTACAAAATGATAGCGTCTCGCGCTTTACATAGAAATGAAAAACAAAAGCAAGAAGGGGACCCTCAAGGGGACAAGCTGTATCCTTCTGAAGTCTCGCTGGAGCTTCCGCTGGAGCTTCCGCCGGAGCTCCCCCCGGAGGTCTCGCCATCCGCTGCGGGGGACTTTGGGACATCCGAGGGAGGGGTATTGGGGGCGCCAGGGGGCTTTGGGATGGGCTCGAAGAGCCATGGGACAAGTTGCGGAGCGGTAATGTCTTTGCCCCTTCCGTCCTAACAGTTGATGTCGCGCAGCGTCTCCAGCGTCAACTTTACGGTGGCTTGCGCGTTCCCCTGAAGGAGCTTGTCGATGTCATAAGCCGAGTAATACTGGCTCTTCAATCTCTCGTCCAGCGGAGGGGCTGCACTCGCCTCGAGGCGCGCGATCTGCTCCCGCAGGAGAACGTTGTCATATCGGGCCTGAGACAGCTCCTCGCGAAGTGCGGCTTGAGCAGAATCCTGAACAGCGGAAGGTTAGCAAAAGAGAAAGGTTAGGAAGGCGAGAACAAGTGATTGTGGAAGGTCTCGCTTACCCCTTCCGCTTGGCGCGAGGATAATAGTTGCTGGATCTCGGCCAGCTCCTTGGCCAGAGAGACCGCCTGGGCCACCGCATCGTCCCTGGCCTTGAACATGTCTTGGAAGTTGCGGTCTATCGTAATGCTCCGCCGGGAGCACATATGCGCAAGCTCCAGCCCACGCATTAAAGCGCGAGTGGAGTCGTACGCCAACAGCCGGGTCGACATCCTGTCGTAGACGCTAGCGTCCTCCCGGCTGTAGAGACCATAGCCTAAGGCGAAAGCTTCGCCGGTGACCTCGTCTCGCTCCGCCCAGCTCGGCAAGAGGGACGAGACCGTGACCTGGTTGGCGTCAGGGTCCCATTGCAGCAGTGGCTTGTTCTCCGCGTCCAGGCACCTCACGCCGAGACCAAAGTTACGATGACCCCGCTGCACCTCGTCAGACAGGGGTTGGCCGGAGGTCCCGGCGGCGGCACCCTCGCTCTCGGTGGCGCCAAGGGTCCGAGGGTTCTCGGCAGGAGTCCCGGGGCCGCCCCTGGTGGCCGCAATCCTGCTCACAGCGTACAGGACTTCCTCGAAGGAGCGGCCGGCGGGGAGAGGTTGGGCGGGAGGCACAACAACAGCCTTGCCCTTCTCGGTATCCGTGGTCTTGGGCCTCTTGATTGCCTGGGGAGCGGAAGCACCCGACTTTCGCTTCACAACACCGCTTGAGGGGTGGAGGCCCGGCTCTTTTCGGCAGGCTTGTGCGGCGGCTTTCGCAAGAGCCAGCGGGTCCTTCGGAGGCTGACTCCCTCCGGCGCGAGCCTCGTCGAAAGGCTGGCGGAGAGGGATCTCGCGCTCTCCTGCGAAAACAATAGCGATAAGTTCTAACCTTGGAAAAGGCAAGAAAAAGATAAATGAAGGCGAGACCCTACCTTCTCCCGGAAGTATAGGGGAAAGAGAATCGACGTCTCGCCGGAGGTGGAGGACGTCGAAGTCCTTGGTTCCGAAGAACTCAAGGAGGGCACTCTCGCGGGAGCCCAAGGACGGAGGCTTGTAGGCGGAATCCTCGTACTGGATGGGGGCTAGGGGTACGTTCCCGAAGTCGCCGGAGACGTAGATGAACTTCTCGCCCCAATGATGATGCTTGTTGGCGAGACTGATCGTCTTCAGCAGTTGCCCGGAGAAGAACACCACGCCTCCTTTCGCGCGGAAGGTAAACAGCTTGCGGAAGATCGGCAAGCTGAACTCGATCCTCTCGGAACGCATGTAGCATATGAATGCCACGAGAATGGCAACTGAATTGGGGTTCAGCTGCGCGGGAACCACCCCGTAGTACCGAAGAGCCTGTCGCATCTCAGGCCACAGCGGAAGGCGGAAGCCCACCTCGAAGTGTTCAATAGGGATGGCGAGCTCCCCCTCCCCTGCAGTGTTGACTTTGTCATGACTGCCCGGGGGCCGCGCGATGAAGCCGGCGGGAACGTGCTGGGTCTTGGTCAGATTGAACTCCTCCAGAGTGAGAGTACAGGAAGGGAAGAGATGCTTTTGGAAGGCTTCCGCGCAGTTGGATCGTCCTTCACCACCACCCGGCATCGCAATAGGGTTTGAAGGCGAGATCTACGGAGAGAAGGCGAGAGCGAGAACGGGGCGAGAACGGAAGTGGAAGACAGAAAAGGGCGAGAGCTTTGCGAAGACCGCGAGAACAACAGCAAAGAGGAGAGAGACTGGAATCAGAGAAATGAATGTGGTAGGTGAGCCTCCTATTTATAGAAAATCGTGGTAATGATGGCTGTTTTCAAAAAGGCGGCGGGGGTACAGCCGGCGCGTCCTAGGTCAGCGGCGTTTCGTTTTTCCCGCCCGAATCTGACAGCGACTGATTAACTAAGCAGCTGGCGCAAACGTTGCGAAACGTCATATGGCCGGTAAGATAGGCGGAAGCAAGGTGGCTCTCGCCACCCCAAAGGCCGGGGAAGGTAACTCATACGCATACAAAAATATTAAAGACAGAGCCATCGCTCTCGCTGAGCGGGAACGCGATAAAAAAATAATAATATAATAAGCGAATAATGTGCGGGAACATTAGTTACAACTCCAAGCGAAAAAGAAAGGGTACATTAGAGAAGGGAAGGCCGGGGGAAGAGGAGGGGAGGTCTCGCGCTTCAGTACGGCTCCCAGCGCCATTTCCCTTGCTCCCAGCGCCACTTGCCTCGGTCCCGCAGCTTGGTCCGGGGAGGCGCCTGCGGGTTGAAGTAGGATGACAGAACGCTGCATCCCAGGTCAACCCGGCGAGACAGATCCCGGATCCTCTCGATGCATCTCTCAGGTGAGGACCCGGCGGTAGCTCCCCCGGGCCGGTCCATCTCGCCTAGAAGGAAGTCTCGCTCCAGGGACTCCAGCCTTTTCTCCACTGACTGGCGAAACTCTCTGGCCGCAAGGTCGCGGACCCGTTCTCGCCGGATGAGTTTCGACAGAATGGCGGCAACCTTCTTCCCCCGTCTTTTCGCGCTCCCGGCACCGGTCAGGATCTCCTCCATCTCGTCAGATGAAGGGAAGGGAGAGCTCTCGCCGTCTTCTCCCTCTCTTTCTTCTTCTTCTTCTTCTTCTTCTTCTTCTTCTTCTTCTCTACCTCAGCGCCAGGCCGCGAGTCCATGTCCCCTGTCAAAAGAAGCCCCATTTTAGCGGAAGCTGAAGAATAGCAGCGATAAAATTGTCGTATACCTTCAGAGTGACGAGGCCCCCCGGTCGACGGCAGGCGAGAAGGCCCAGCCCCCCCCCCCCCCCCCCCCCTCAGCTCCAAAGAGGAGGTGGATTGGCTTTCCTTTGCCGGGGGGGGGGGGGGGGGGGTAGACTTTGCGGATGGTGACCCCGGCCTGATCGAGAGCGGGGGAGCGGGTCTCCTCAGCCGCTGGAGGACTAACGTCTAGCGGTGGCACAAGGATCTCGGCACTTTTTCCTCTCGCCGATAGGGAGGAGTCAACCACATGGGCAGGCTAATTCGCAGTTCTCGCCCCACCATCCTGGGTGGCGAGATCCGAAGGTGCATAAACCAACGCTGCGAGAAATCAGGTCAGCGTTTGGAAATACCAGGCGAAGCCAATGAGGGAACCTTTACCAGCGGTGTTCGGGTCTGGCGGAGGAGGCGCCTCGGGAACCTGTGGATGATCATCGTGATGGCTAGAGGGTGGATCCGAACGTTCTCGCGGGGACGCGGCAGCGTCAGGAACCGTCTCCTGCGAGAGGTATTAAGTTCAACAATTGAGCAACTGGTTGTTAATTGGTATATCAAGCTTACCTTCCGCGGCGAGATGCCGTCCGCGCAACTAGGGGTCGGGGTGGGCGGGCTCCTGTTCTCGCGGGATAGGTCCCGCTGAACCACCTTCGCCTTCTTCTTCTTCTTCTTCTTAGGCAGAGAAGGCTCAGCAACTGACGACTGTCTCGCTAGCCATGGGGCGACAAGGGCACTGTTAGCCCTAGCTCGCGCCTGCGCCGCGTTGATGCGGTCCTGCAGATCCTGCGGAAGAGGTTTATCGGCACGCTTGGAAGGCATAGCGAGAGAGGGCGAGAGCTCAGAAGGAGAATGACGGCTCGAGGGAAGTGTTATGACCGTCTATCGGCACTCATATTTATAGGCGCCGTACGGCCCACCGAAAGATTCCCTGACGTTGACACGTGCTCAGCGAATATTTTGGGTTGAACATGTCTTTTCGAGCGCGGCGCTAGCTCAAAAAGAGCGGGGATTGTGTACAACCCCATATTCGCTGAGCCAGACAAGGAGGCACAATGGTCACAGGAGGGTTAGCCAAAGTGGTCCCGCCCTAAGGAGGATCTCGCCCACAGAGGGCGGAAACGCTCTCGCCGGATGCTATAAAAGAGAAACCATGGGACGAGAGCGCCAAGCGCGGACTGCGCGGAAGCGCTCTCGCCCAAACCAAGCCTCAATCCCGAAGAGTACTCGCTGTGTTCTCGCTTGCGCTGGGCGAGAACGTTCGCGCCGCGCCCTGGGCCGAAAGGTCTCGGCACCAGCTCTCGCCGAGTGGGGCCCAGGGTCTTTGGAAGAATGTCCTAATTGCCCTCAGGAGAAATTTCTTCAGTACCCTCAGAAAAACAGTGGGTTTTGGCTATTGGCAGACCAACCAGGGGCTTTTCAGTAAATTCAGGACAGCAAAATGCTATAAATAGACCCATAAGGGCTCCTTAGAAAGCAAGCTATCATTGTCTCCGGAATTCTAGTGCTTTCTGAGGAGCTCCTAGCCCAGCTTTGGCTTTGGAGGGGAAGCTCTCAGAGATCTTCCGGGTGTGAGGTGGGACCTCCCTGCTGAGGCTTTTGGGTCAGTCTTAGGTCCTTAGAATCCAGTCAAGGGGTAAGACTTGAGAGAAGTAGGTTTTGGCTGCACCCCTTTTTCTTCGAACTTCAGTTGAGGTCATATTTGGCTTCAACAAAGTGACTGTAAGCGAGGTCTTTTCCATACTAGACCCCATCTGGAACATCCTCCTGCAATGCTGAACTCGGCGAGAGGTTGATGACATGCGCTGCAGTAAGAAGAGTCTCGCCCCAAAACATCCCTGACAGCTTCGACTCAGATAGCATGCACCAAATCCTCTCCAACAGTGTCCGATTCATCCTCTCAGCTACGCCATTCAGCTGTGGCGTCTTCGGCGGGGTCTTCTCATGTCGGATGTCATGGTCCCTGCAGTACTCGTCAAACAGACCAATGTACTTTCCCCCGTTGTCGAACCTGATGCATCTCAGCCTCTTGCCAGACTGTCTCTCCACCTCAACATGGTATCTCCTAAAGTATCGAGGACCTGATCCTTGGTCTTGATAGCATAGACCCAAAGCTTCCTCGAATAGTCATCAATAAAAGTAATGAAGTGTGAAGATCCTCCTCTAGTCTGGACCTTCAGAGGTCCGCAAACATCAGTATGAACTTGCTCTAATGACTCCGATCTTCTGGTGGGCGTGTGGCTGTGAAATGAAATCATGTTCTGTTTCCCAGCCATGCAGTGGTCACACCTCTCTAAATGATCACCAGAAATGTCACCAATCTGCTTTTTCTTCGCCAGGCATCCCAAACCCTTTTGGCTAATGTGTGTCAGCCTCCTGTGCCATAAGGAAGTGGATGTCTTATCCTTGACGGAGTTGGCCTGAGCAGCTTCAGGCCTCCCCTCCATGTAGTACAGTCCAGAATCTCTATAACCCCTGACCATCACAAGTGATCCTCTGATCAGCTTCCAGAAGTCTCCTCCAAAGGCACTCAAGTGTCCTTCATCTCCAAGTCTGCCAACAGAAATGAGATTGAAATGGATGTTTGGCACATGTCGCACATCCCTCAGAACTAGTAAGGCTCCAGTGCTCGTCTTCAAATGCATGTCTCCACGCCCAAGTACCTTAGACGTATCCTCATTGCTCATCTTCAACACCCCACAGTCATGAGTGGTGTAAGTGGCAAATAACTCCCTATTGTGGGAGACATGCACAAAGGCTCCAAAACCAACGATCCAGCATCGGTCATCACATGCGAGTGCAGCAGTGACGTTGTCGCCAACAATAATGACGTCGTCCTCCTCAGTCGAAATGGTGGCTGCTGTGTGACACTCATCTTTGCCCTCAGTGACAATCCCCTTCTTCTTCTGATCGTTCTTCAACGAGTAGCAGAATTTCTTGATGTGACCCTTCTTATGACAGTAGTGGCATTCCACGTTCTGATAACGTGACTTCGACTTGCCCCTACTCTGTATATAAACAAGTTTCTTATTAAATTATTGTGTAAAATATTTAAAATATTTAAAAGGGATGATGATTAATCGTTCATCTCAAATTGATAAACTATTTTAAATAAATGTTTGATATTAATATAATATCGACAATATATTAATATAATATAGACATACGAGCATCTTCGCACGGGCTACGCCCGTGCTCGATGTTCTCGGGCGGCCTTCGGCCGCAACCAGGCGGGTTTCGCCCGCCTCCGAACGGGCTTCTCCCATGCTCCATGCGTCGTTGCAGGCTGCGCCCGCATCAAAGCGGGATACGCTCGCATCAAAGCGAGATTCACCCACTTCAAGACAGGGAGTGCCAGCAATATATACATATGAGTACTCAAAATGACCGTAAAAAATATAAATCAATATTACAATTTTTATTTTATAAAAAGAATTACGTTTTGTCGTAAAAACTTTAATTTCACGCAATTTTTTTTCTCTCTCTTCTTTCTCTCCCTTCCCCATCTCTCTACCTTTCTCTCTCCCTCTCTCTCCGCCCTTTTTCTCCTCTCCCTTAAGCCATTTCTCTCCCTTTCTCTCTCCTCCCCTCTCTCTCTCTTTCTCTCTCTCTCCATCTCATGCTCTCTCATTCATGATCCAATGGCTCTTGTTTGATTCATGGTGTGCCTCCAAATACCTATATTGCTTTATATAATAAGATTTAAAAGGAAGATTAAGTCAATTTATTTTATCGAATAATTTTATACTCCGCACACACAGAATTTAATTCCTGCATCTGCCACTACCCACGCTGCCCGTCACGCCCGCCCGCCGCCAACCGCGCCCACCTCAACGAACAAGATTATTTAAAATTATTTTGTTTTATTTTGGTATCATTTTTTTAAATATTTTTAATTTATTGTTTTATTTTAAATTAACTTAGCTATTTTTTGTTTGTTCGTTGAAATGAAAATTTATTGTAAAAAACAAAATAAAAAGGGCAGCCGACCGGCCAAGGGCTTCCAGCGGTGGTTGCCAGTAGCTATAAACGGTGTGGCCAGAACGGAGCAGACATGCTGCCTCAATAAGACTGTGTTTGGTGCGGCTTATCGTGGCTTATTTGCTCCGGTGAGGTTGGACAAAAACATCATTGTCATGCCAAAATCTTATGTCTCAAACTTGTTTTCTTTTTGTAACATTTGTCATACCAAACATACATTATATGACAATGATATTTTTGTCCAACCTTACCGGAGCAAATAAGTTGTGATAAGCTGCGCCAAACGCAACCTAAATATGATTATACATAGTCGTGTCAATATCCTATTTAACATCATAATTCAAATTGAATTACCAACCGATATTTTTTTATACCGGATATAGCAAATGCATCCCACAATGTGAGACTAATTCGGTGCCACTGTTCTCACGGTTAAGCCTTGCCGCTAGTGTCCTGACCGAAGCCCACCAGTAGGTTTGTTGGACCCCGGCGAACTCGCCGGGGGTTGTCCGGTGGTGAGTGGGCAGGGCCACTACCGACAAACCCACTGGTGGGCTCCGGTCAGGCCGGCGGAGGCAAGGTTTGTGAGTCGTTGAAACAACGTCGTGGTTTTGTAGGTGTGAAGGAGGGGGTAATACGTCAAACCGTTATATGCAATCTGACCTGTTGTTGATTTTGCTTGATCCAACGACTAACATTGAGGCCCTGTTTGGGAGGGTTTTTTAGAAAAGAAAATGAGTGGTGACAAAAGAAAGGTAAAAAAATAAGATTTTGGAAAAATGTATATTGGAAAAAAAGATTTGTTTGAGTAAACTTTTTTTGCAGAGATTTTCATAAAGAAGAATCACTTTATTAACTGTTTGACAAATTTCTGTTGTGGTGACTTTTTTATAAAAATGCGCGTCCTGGGGAAAATGAGCGTTCGGGCGGAAAATGCGTGTACAGGCGGAAAATGCGCGTCAGAGCGGAAAATGCGCACCCGACCAAAAATGCGCGCCCAGGGGAATATGCGTCATATTTTCGCTCGGGTGTGTTTTTTTCGCCATGACGCGAGTTTTTTGCTCGGACGCGGGTTTTTCGCCAGAATGTGTTTTTTCGCTTAGAAGCGGTTTTTTCACCCCGACATAGTTTTTTTTTCGCACGGGCGTGGTTTTTTAGCCCAAACGCGATTTTTTCGCCCGGGCGCGATAATTTCGCATGAGCGCTATATTTTCACACAGACGCCAATATTTTGGCCGGACGCTATATTTTTGTCGGGGGGCCAATTTTTCGGTCGGGCGCTATATTTTTGCCGTCGTGCCAATTTTTCGCCCGGGAGCCTATTTTTCTTTCAGACGCCAATTTTTCGACCTAGCGTGAATTTTTCGACCAAGCGCAAATTTTTCGGTTGTGCGCAAATTTTTCGGTCGAGCGCAAAATTTTCAGCCGCGTGCGAATTTTTCGGTCTGGCGCGATTTTTTGCACAGACGCTAATTTTCTCCCAGACACGAGATTTTCTCACATACGCGATATTATTGCCTGCAAGCGAAAAAATGCATTTGTGCAAAAAAATAGCGTCTGGGCGAAAAAAATACGCGGCCGGGGAAAAAAATCACGAACGAGTGAAAAAAATCGCGCTGAGACGAAAACTTTGCGCCCGTCCGAAAAAATTACGTCGGACGAAAAAATGCACTTGAGCAAAAAATACGTGCTCCGTCGAAAAATATCGCTTGCGTGAAAAAATCGCGCCCAGGCGAAAAATTTGCGACCGGGCAAAAAAAACAGTGCCCCTGCAAAAAATTCACGCCCGGGCGAAAAAAAACGCTCCCGAGCGAAAAAACGTGTCCGGGAGAAAAAAATGAGCCCGGGCGAAAAAAAGGGCTCGGGCAAAAAAATCGCACACGGGCGAAAAAACCGCTCACTGATGAAAAAAACGTGTTCTGATGAAACATCACTCTCGGGAAAAAAAATCGAGGTCGGGCGAAAAATTCTCTCCTTGGCAAAAAAATAGTGTCTGTGTGAAAACCGGTCCTAGGAAAAAAATCGCGTCGGGCAAAAAATTCGCACCCGTGCGAAAAAATGTGCCCGAGCGAAAAAATCGCGCTCGGGCGAAAAAATCACGGTTGAGCGAAAAAATCACGTCCGTGCAAAAAAATCGCACATGTGCAAAAAAATCGGCCCGGGCGAAAAAACACGCCCGAGTGAAAATCCCCGCTCCGGGGCGAAAATTGACACATCGGGCAAAAAAATCGCTCCCGGGCAAAAAACACGCTGTGACGGATAAACGCGCACGAGCAAAAAAATGTGCCCGCAAAAAAATTCACGTCTGGACAAAAATTCAAGTTGGAGATTTAAAAAAAATAAACGTTTTGGGATGAGGAAGTGTTTTTCGAAAAGTTGAAAAGTAGGTGACAAATTACTTTTCAAAAAGATGAGAAAATGTTGTTTTGCATGGTAAATTTCCCCACCGACAGACAATCAAAATAGTTTCTTATGTGTGATAGTGTTTTTCAGAAAAAAGCAATGAGCTAAAAAATCCTACCAAACATGCCTTCAAGGAGTGGTTGTTTAGTGGCCACACATTCAAATATGTATTTGTATATATATATATATATATATATATATATATATATATATATATATATATATATATATATATATATATATATATACCACTATAAAGGAAATAATTTTGTCATGAATTTTAAACTCATTGGAGTAATCGTGACAGTCAGATTTATCCTGATATTTCCTAAACTGTATGATCAAACTGCACCATCTCTCTCCACTTTTTCTTAGGTCTCCTAAACCTAGGAGAGAGACCTAAACCAATGTTAAAATTTTGGAGAGAATAATAAATGCAGTCATCAAGCCCGTCAACCTGCCTGATTTGTATAGCCAACCCGGTTGGGATGAGAAAGTGTTTTTCGAAAAGTTGAAAAGTACGTGACAAATTACTTTTAAAAAAGATGAGAAAATGACGTTTTCTTGGTAAATTTTCCCACCGACAGACAATCCAAACAGTTTCTTTTGTGTGATAGTGTTTTTCAGAAAACGGAAATGACCTAAAAAACCCTACCAAACATGCCTTGAAGGAGTGGTTGTTTAGTGGCCACACAGTCAAATATGTATTTCTATATAGATATAATATATATCAGTGTGTGTATGTGTGTGTGTGTGTGTGTATATATATATATATATATATATATATATATATATATATATATATATATATATATATATATATATATATATATTCAAAGGTAACAATCTCCTTTCAAGTGTATTTTTGTTATGCTTCGGGATACTCACAATCAAAATTATGAGGACATATTTCCAAGTTTTCCGACATATTATCATTAAAATAAACCTTAATCACACATTGGATTTGGAGTCCCTTACGACCAATGATCACCAAGAACGTGAAAATCAATAATCTTATATGCAGAAATCTTTTCTATTCATGTCCGCCTAGATTATTACCTATCAACCAACGTGAACTTACAATCACCAAAAACTATCATACTCACGAGACCAACACTTTCATGTATAACAATTAACCAATCTTCCAAGATGATGATGTGATGAAAAAATCATCATTTTTATTTCTGCCAAATTCATGACTTATTACATCTCTACTTTAAACAACAGTACTTATTTCGTAGAGTGTTCATCTTTCAAGTGTACATCAAGCGATCATTATTGATATTGATGTTCATACCAATGACTCCCAATCGCTTTTCTCATGGAGCTTGATTTATAAGATATAAGGGTAAAATCCTTTCGAAACAATAAGATTCGTCACAAGTTGACTTCAATATATGAAAGATCTCAATGAAACTCATTATGTACTTCTCGTGTGACCTCGTCGTATACACATTTGCAAATCAAAATTGATCTCTTCATAGTCATGAATTTTCCTAAGATGATCATGATGTTATCAATGTATGTGTCCTGGTTCTTGATGCTATCATAATCAAGGGGTCATACATATGTGTACTACTTCAACTAACCATCCACCCCATCTCAATTTGTCGAGTCGTTATATTTTCAATGTCATGTCTTGACAAATTAATCTTTTATTTGCTCAAAGTTCAACTTCAGTATGCTCGCAGTAATTTTCCTATACATATATTCATATAGTTATCTTTAATAAGTAAGTATGGGTGAATATCCATCCCAAGCCATTATACTCATGGGATTAGCTCAACTGTGTGTGGAATATGTATAAGTAACCTTCATTCCAACCTTTAAAAATTATGGCATGGTAGAGACTATTATTTCTCTAAGTTCTTGAGTTATCACCACTTACATACACCAAAAATATATAATTTGCACTATCCAATATATGCAAGGTCGAATTTATTCGTTCCTTTGTGCGTTGGATAAGCTTGCATTGTCTACTCATGATCCAATTTTCTAAGTTCACTAAGCACGATAGTGCGTTTGTAACCCGCAAGGTGGACATTTCAAATTCTCCGAATTGTTATAATATTTAATTCTAAGGACATTAGTACGTTCATAAGCACAAGTTGCTCTCAAAATCTCAAATTTTCCTAGAGGCGATTATTATATCATCAAACACTTTTGTTTTGATTCTTGTGATCATCAGAGTCAGATCCAAAGGATCATACCTATAATATACATCTTCCAATTTAGTATGATTTTTCACTTGACTTCAAGTTTTCTAAGGTCATTATACCTCTAGTGTTATAGACGTAATTACTCAAATATTTTGAATTCTCACTTTATGAGCTTTAATCACGTAACAGGTAAGTCTTGCCATCACTCCTTCATATTACCATGACGTTACCCTATCCCAATCTGTAAGTTTCCAACGTAATGACCTGGGTATGTCGGGTAGGCGCGGATAGCAGTGATCAATCATCGTTTTTACTTCTCCCAATTCTACCCATTTAATATGTGATAGTCACTGTCACTTTCCTAAGAGCCCTAACTATGCAAAATTTCCAATTATTCTTCTGATTTGTACTGAATTCTCAATTCACATCAGCTCTCTCTTGCGATATATCTGAGTTCATTTAATCAAATCCTTAACCTACAATATATTCATTAATCGTGTGTTAAATCAATTGGTTTAAGATGTTAGAGCATCTAGGAACGTGCTTTGTTGATGTAACACACTCTTTTAGTTATACATAGACCCTTTGTGTCATCAATACTGCTTTGATTTTAGTTTTTTGGAAGGCCATTTGTTTAAATTTTTGTAGATTGTACACAAATTGTTTTGTTCTTTGAATATAGCATGTCATTATGCATCGATGAAATTACGATCTCTTTTTAAGTTATGCCAAGTAATTATCTGATTCACAAGCCCGAGAAAGTTTTTAACGTCTCATGCCGACTTTTCTTGTTCCAAGGTTGTAGTATTTCCAAGCGGGCAACCCTCTACATATATCCTAAACTTCTAGGGAGGGTTGATCATATTACCAATTATTCGTACACAAAGTCTCGACTTTCCTTCGGATAATGTTTAAATACCAATTCTTCAAAATCACTATGTTTGCGACACAACATTTTATAAATAGTGTCTAGGGAAATCTAAGTCGTTGTCAATTTAGTCAAATAAACAAAAGGATAAATCGCCATACATTTTGGGCTAAATTTCTTTAATAACTATAGTGCATTCATTCTATATATGCGCTCAATTCTTAAAGCTAATAATCTTAGACTTGAAGTTCCATCTTGATACTTATTGATATGCTACATACTTTAGGCTCTTAAAGTTACTATTTACAACAATCTTCTCAAGGTCAACATGTGGCTCAATCAAAAATGGGTCTTTTCTGAAACTTGAATTCTTATTCGACCTTTGGTATTTGTCACAGTGATTGTCTCCACGTAATCAAGTCATCGATACCAGAGTTAAGTTTACGAGTACCCTACCATTCCATTAATAGATTATAGACACCAATTCTCCTTGAGGCGGTCCTATAAGCATGGGTAAGAAGTGATAATATCACTCGATAGGTGAAGTAGGGAAATCAGAGTTTAAGCCTCAAGCAGTGAATCTCACATCAAATTCTTCCCTTGGTAAATTTGGTTATTCTCGTACCTTAACTAATCTATATCCGAGGTCGATTTTAGACTAGGAAACATCACAAAATCGTCTTGGTAAGTCAAATCAAAGTGGTGCCCTAATTGGGTTGGTCTAACTCATTGTTTAAATGGATTATTTTCTGTGACTTTTTACACATGAGCACACAATTGCTTCTGTTGCATAGTTTGTCTGCAAATTGGTATCACTTAACTAACGATCATATGAGAAAGAAGACCACAACACTGGGTCACCCTGCTCGAGCATTAGTTTATATATATATATATAATGAGGTTCCCACTGAAATTTCTGAGCCAAACCGGAAGATCTCGGCCCGAGCACGCGTATGAAGAGCGAACTAGACCGGACAAGTCGAGCATGCCACGCCATGGCCCCAAAACCCCCAAGAAGAAGCCAGGACCATCGCACACGCACAAGTGGCACCTCCGTGCACGCCCGGTCTACGCGCGCGACCAGCTACCTTCACAACCATGCATTTAATCCATTAGGCAATGAATGCTTTCACGTTTTATTTGTGTCACAATTTCTATATGTACTATTACTAATGAAACTAAGTTAAAAATATCATATTATATATTAAATAGCTGTACATAATTCAAGGATATTATATATGATATTATATATATTATTATATATTATAAAATATATTAGAGCTTGATTGGGGAGGGGGGGTAGGGCTGGGCACGCCGGGAGGCGGGGGCGGGCACGCTGGGGGCAGAGGCGGGTACTCTCACGCTTGGTCGTAGGGGCGGAGCCCCGTGTCGGGCACTCGTATATATACATATATATAGGTGTTGGGTACATTAGAAAATGTGTAGCAGATTTGGAGAAGCCTCACCTAACTCAATGATATTCATCAATATCTATTTGATGGTGTTTTGAGTTTCGTTGTGCAGGTTAAGAAATTGCATGAAAAATTTTCTAAGTACAAGTGTCGACACATGGGAAAGGCTGCGTCGACACATGGGAAAGGCTGTGTCGACATCAGGAGTCAGTTTGTGTCGACACACAGGACTTATGTCGACACACAGAAAGCTTAGTTGACCACAACTGTATCGACACACAAGACTTGTGTCGACACACAGAAAGTTCAGTCGACAACAACTGTGTCGACACACGGGACTTGTGTCGACATAGAGAAAGCTCAGTCAACAACAATTGTGTCGACACACGCCAGAATTTTTGTTGAAGTCAACTATGTCAAGACAAGAAGTGATTGTGTCGACACACAGGACTTGTGTCGACACATTCTGCAGAAGTTATGTCAAGAAGATAAAGAAGTGTTATGTCGACATTATGGGAGCTGTGTCGACATCACCAAGGATTATGTCGACACATAGTCTATTTGTGTCGACACATTTAAAGGAATGTCTCGACACTTTGCTGACTGAGACAAAGTATAATGAAGTAACTGGTGACTTGATAGCTGTCATAACCAACAAGGCTGTTGCATCTGTTAGTGCTGTCAGAAGGTTATTATGAACCGGATCAATCAGTAACCTTGGATGAAGCATATATAAAGACATGTTCTATCATCAGATAGATAGAGAGCTTGAAGCATAAAAAGACATAACCAATCTAAGAAGAAGAAGAGAAGTCTTCATTCAGAAGTCATCAAGTCTCTAGATCCTGAACAAGTCTGCAAGAAGAATTCAGATTTAATTCTGAAAAGAAGAAGGAAGCTGGATTGAGGATCAACTCCACTTCACAAGAAGATCAACCATACTTTGTTCAAATTCATGAAGCTTTGAAGAAGCTAAGACAGGTTGATTCAAAAGTTATCTGTTCTATCAAGAACTGATCAAGAAACCTTCATCCCTTTCTCTCTCTACCTGGGTAAAGGATTTATTCTTTTCTATTATCAATTTACTGTAGGATCTATTATAGATCTGAGTTGTAAGCCTAAATTATAAAGGCTGAGGTAGGACTGAGTTCCTGAGGTAGGGTATTAATATCTCTGAGTTATAGGCCTGTGGAAGAGGCTGAGGTAGGGCATGTGTGCCTGTGTTATAGGAGTGTGGACTCACTCTGAGGTAGGATTCTCTGAGAGAATCTGAGCTGTAGGACTTGCTGAAGTCTGAGTTGTTATATCATCAAACACTTTTGTTTTGATTCTTGTGATCATCAGAGTCACATCCAAAGGATCATACATATAATATACATCTTCCAATTTAGTATGATTTTTCACTTGACTTCAAGTTTTCTAAGGTCGTTATACCTCCAGTGTTATAGACGTAATTACTCAAACATTTTGAATTCTCACTTTATGAGCTTTAATCATGTAACAGGTAAGTCTTGCCATCACTCCTTCATATTACCATGATGTTACCCTATCCCAATCTGTAAGTTTCCAACGTAATGACCTGGGTATGTCGGGTAGGCGCGAATAGCAGTGATCAATCATCGTTTTTTACTTCTCCCAATTCTACCCATTTAATATGTGATAGTCACTGTCACTTTCCTAAGAGCCCTAACTATGCAAAATTTCCAATTATTCTTCTGATTTGTACTGAATTCTCAATTCACATCAGCTCTCTCTTGCGATATATCTGAGTTCATTTAATCAAATCCTTAACCTACAATATATTCATTAATCGTGTGTTAAATCAATTGGTTTAAGATGTTAGAGCATCTAGGAACGTGCTTTGTTGATGTAACACACTCTTTTAGTTATACATAGACCCTTTGTGTCATCAATACTGCTTTGATTTTAGTTTTTTGGAAGGCCATTTGTTTAATTTTTTGTAGATTGTACACAAATTGTTTTGTTCTTTGAATATAGCATGTCATTATGCATCAATGAAATTACGATCTCTTTTTAAGTTATGCCAAGTAATTATCTGATTCACAAGCCCGAGAAATTTTTAACGTCTCATGCCGACTTTTCTTGTTCCAAGGTTGTAGTATTTCCAAGCGGGCAACCCTCTACATATATCCTAAACTTCTAGGGAGGGTTGATCATATTACCAATTATTCGTACACAAAGTCTCGACTTTCCTTCGGATAATGTTTAAATACCAATTCTTCAAAATCACTATGTTTGCGACACAACATTTTATAAATAGGGTCTAGGGAAATCTAAGTCGTTGTCAATTTAGTCAAATAAACAAAAGGATAAATCGCCATACATTTGGGCTAAATTTCTTTAATAACTATAGTACATTCATTCTATATATGCGCTCAATTCTTAAAGCTAACAATCTTAGACTTGAAGTTCCATCTTGATACTTATTGATATGCTACATACTTTAGGCTCTTAAAGTTACTATTTACAACAATCTTCTCAAGGTCAACATGTGGCTCAATCAAAAATGGGTCTTTTCTGAAACTTGAATTCTTATTCGACCTTTGGTATTTGTCACAGTGATTGTCTCCACGTAATCAAGTCATCGATACCAGAGTTAAGTTTACGAGTACCCTACCATTCCATTAATAGATTATAGACACCAATTCTCCTTGAGGCGGTCCTATAAGCATGGGTAAGAAGTGATAATATCACTCGATAGGTGAAGTAGGGAAATCAGAGTTTAAGCCTCAAGCAGTGAATCTCACATCAAATTCTTCCCTTGGTAAATTTGGTTATTCTCGTACCTTAACTAATCTATATCCGAGGTCGATTTTAGACTAGGAAACATCACAAAATCATCTTGGTAAGTCAAATCAAAGTGGTGTCCTAATTGGGTTGGTCTAACTCATTGTTTAAATGGATTATTTTCTGTGACTTTTTACACATGAGCACACAATTGCTTCTGTTGCATAGTTTGTCCGCAAATTGGTATCACTTAACTAACGATCATATGAGAAAGAAGTCCACAACACTGGGTCACCCTGCTCGAGCATTAGTTTATATATATATATATATATATATATATATATATATATATATATATATATATATATATATATATATATATATATATAGAGGTTCCCACTGAAATTTCTGAGCCAAACCGGAAGATCTCGGCCCGAGCACGCGTATGAAGAGCCAACTAGACCGGACAAGCCGAGCATGCCACGCCATGGCCCCAAAACCCCCAAGAAGAAGCCAGGACCATCGCACACGCACAAGTGTCACCTCCGTGCACGCCCGGTCTACGCGCGCGCGACCAGCTACCTTCACAACCATGCATTTAATCCATTAGGCAATGAATGCTTTCACGTTTTATTTGTGTCACAATTTTTATATGTACTATTACTAATGAAACTAAGTTAAAATATATCATATTATATATTAAATAGCTGTACATAATTCAAGGATATTATATATGATATTATATATATATTATTATATATTATAAAATATATTAGAGCTTGATTGGGGAGGGGGGGTAGGGCTGGGCACGCCGGGAGGCGGGGGCGGGCACGCTGGGGGGCAGCGGCGGGTACTCTCACGCTTGGTCGTAGGGGCGGAGCCCCGTGTCGGGCACTCGTATATATACATATATATATAGGTGTTGGGTACATTGGAAAATGTGTAGGAGATTTGGAGAAGCGTCACCTAACTCAATGATATTCATCAATATGTATTTGATGGTGTTTTGAGTTTCGTTGTGCAGGTTAAGAAATTGCATGAAAAATTTTCTAAGTACAAGTGTCGACACATGGGAAAGGCTGTGTCGACACATGAGAAAGGCTGTGTCGACATCAGGAGTCAGTTTGCGTCGACACACAGGACTTATGTCGACACACAGAAAGCTTAGTTGACAACAACTGTGTCGACACACAAGACTTGTGTCGACACATAGAAAGTTCAGTCGACAACAACTGTGTCGACACACGGGACTTGTGTCGACACATAGAAAGCTCAGTCAACAACAACTGTGTCGACACATAGGACTTGTGTCGACACACACCAGAATGTTTTTTGAAGTCAACTATGTCAAGACAAGAAGTGATTGTGTCGACACACAGGACTTGTGTCGACACATTCTGCAGAAGTTATGTCAAGAAGATAGAGAAGTGCTATATCGACATTATGGGAGCTGTGTCGACATCACCAAGGATTGTGTCGACACATAGTCTATTTGTGTCGACACATTTAAAGGAATGTCTCGACACTTTGCTGACTGAGACAAAGTATAATGAAGTAACTGGTGACTTGACAGCTGTCATAACCAATAAGATTGTTGCATCTGTTAGTGCTGTCAGAAGGTTATTATGAACTGGATCAATCGGTAACCTTGGATGAAGCATATATAAAGACATGTTCTATCATCAGATAGATAGAGAGCTTGAAGCATAAAAAGACATAACCAATCTAAGAAGAAGAAGAGAAGTCTTCATCCAGAAGTCATCAAGTCTCTAGATCCTGAACAAGTCTGCAAGAAGAATTCAGATTTAATTCTGAAAAGAAGAAGGAAGCTGGATTGAGGATCAACTCCACTTCACAAGAAGATCAACCATACTTTGTTTAAATTCAAGAAGCTTTGAAGAAGCTAAGACAGGTTGATTCAAAAGTTATCTGTTCTATCAAGAACTGATCAAGAAACTTTCATCCCTTTCTCTTTCTACCTGGGTGAAGGTTTTATTCTTTTCTATTATCAATTTACTGTAGGATCTATTATAGATCTGAGTTGTAAGCCTAAATTATAAAGGCTGAGGTAGGACTGAGTTCCTGAGGTAGGGTATTAATATCTCTGAGTTGTAGTCCTGTGGAAGAGGCTGGGGTAGGGCATATGTGCCTGTGTTATAGGAGTGTGGACTCACTCTGAGGTAGGATTCTTTGAGAGAATCTGAGTTGTAGGACTTGCTGAAGTCTGAGTTGTAGGAACCATTCATGGTTCTGAGTTGTAAGATCTGAGGATCTGAGAAGGAAGAAGGAAGTTAGGACGAATCTAGTATACTGCTAGATAGGCGAAGGGGGAAAGTGGATGTATATATCACTTGGGGAACCACTATAAAACTGTGTGTATTCTGTGTGTGCTGTGTTTATTTTTATCTATGTTGTGATAGTGTGCATAACAAGTCTTATTGTTATAAATTTGTCTGCCTAAGCAATAAAAAAGATTTGTACCTATTCACCCCCCCTCTAGCTATTTAGGTCATCTTGAAACCAATTCTTTCAAGTGGTATCAGAGCCAGGTTGCTCAAGAAATAAACTTAACAGTCTGAGTAGATCTGTAAGGGAGTTAACATTAAGACAAAATGAGTTCAGGAGAAAATCACAAGGAACTTGGATCCATGAAGTTACCCATCTGTAGGGAAGAACTTTTTGGTATATGGAAGGAGAGATTCAGATTGTTTATGGAAGCATCTGATCCAAGAATTTATATTACAGTTAAATAAGGGCCTTTCATTACAATGAAAATCTCAGTTTTTGATGCAAATCTCAGAACTCCAAAAGATTATTCTGAAATGACAAAGGATGAGATCATCTTAGCTACTATGGATAAGAGAGCACAGAATATAATAGTCAATGTTATTGATGATTCAACCTTCCAAAACTTGATTCACTGCAAGACCTCCAAAGAGATGTGGGACACTTTGATTATCTACATGGAGGGATCAGAAGAAGTGAGACAACACATAAAGTCTATGCTTAATCAGGAGTATGAAAGTTTTAGACAAGCCAAAACTGACAGCATAACTGAGTGCTACAAGAAGTTTTTCAGAATAGTAAATGAACTGATGTCATATGGAAGAGTTTTTAGCACATATGAGTTCAATGATAAATTCCTTAGATCACTAACTAAAGACTGGGACACCAAGATATGTGTTATCAGGGAAGTGGCCAGACTTACAGAAATTTCTCCTCCTACCCTATTTGGAAAACTTCTATCATATGAAATGCAGCTGATGGCCAGGAAAGAGGAAGAGAAAAGCAATAAGGCTGAATACAGAGAAAAGTCAGTGACCTTCAAGGCTGAAGCCCCAAGAAAGGACAGGAGGATGTCTCCATCTCCTCCTAGGAAAGCTGCTGAAGCTATCTCAGAAAGTTCTGACAATCACACATCAGACAGCCATGATTCTGATGAGGGCTTTGCTGCTTTCATATGGCAATTTCAAAGATTCTTAAAGAAAAAATAGTGGAGATCCAAGCTATCCTCCTCACAGTCCAAGGATGCTTATCATCAGAAAAGGAAATCTTCAAGAAAGGACAGGTATGACACTAAACCTGGTAAATTATCTTCTACTAAGATTGTTTGCTATTGTTGCAACAGACATGTACATGTAGTTGCTGACTGTCCTGACAAAAGAAAAGAATCAAATGACAAAAAGAGATTGCAACATAAGGACAAAAAGGAGAAATCCCTTGTAGCAAAGAAGGAGAAAAGCTGGATAGACTCCTCATCATCAGATTCTGAAGCTGAAGCTGAAGCAGAAGCATACATTGGATTATTTACAATTGAAGAGGATTCAGAAGAGATAGAATTCTTGGAAATAATGGACTCTATCAATGGGACTGAAGATCCTCATTGTAAAGGACTGATGGCTGTGACTGATGAAGATCAGTGTCAGGATCAACCTGGTCCCAGTAAGGTAAACAATATGCCATCAGGTTCTGATTATTACACTGGATCAGAATCAGAAGCATCTGCATTAAGAGATGTGGATGGATCTGAATCTGAAGGGGATGTTAATCAACTCATTGATGAATATGGTGATTTGTTGAAAGCACTTAAGAGAAGCAGAAACTTTGTTAAAAGTCAGACTAAGGAAATTACATCTCTTAAGTTGGCTGCATTAGATTCAGAAAAAATGCTGGATCTAAAGATGAATGAAGTAGCCAAACTGAAAAACATAATTGTTATTCAGATGAGTATAATTACATTCAAGAATGATCAAATCAAAAGTCTGGAAGTCAAACTTCAGAAAGAGAAGGATCTGGTGGCTAAATTCTCTAAGCCAAAATCAGTCTTACCCTTAATTGATGACTTTATTCACCAAAAGGGTAAGATAGGATTGGGCTTTAAGGAAAATGCAAGGGCTGCCAATTCCAAAAGAAAAGGCAAAGCCCTAGTACAGCCACTAGCCTTCAAACCCCCGATTTCCTTCAGAAAAGTGTGGCAGCCAACTAACATATTTGATCATGATACCATACATGGTCATCATGAATCATCAATGGTTGATGCTTCAGCCCCAGCTCTCAAGAATAGAACCACTCAACCTACAGTTTTAAAGGCTACTGATAGCAATGTTGTTAAAACTATATTGAAAAGAAGATATAATAGATATGAGTGCTGGTGTTGTGGCAAGGTGGGCCATTATGTCATTGATTGTTGGCACAACACAACTGTCAATAAGAATGTCAGTTTACCTGTCAAAAAGACTGCTGGTAAGTTTGACAGGTTTCAGTCTAACCTGAACCTAAGACCCAATAATTATTGGGGTTCTAAGGTTAAGTAATTTTATTTGATGCAGGTGAGTCCAAGTGACCATACTCATATATGGTACTTGGATAGTGGATGTTCCAGGCACATGACTGGAATAAGAAGAATGCTGAAGGACTACACTCCTATAGATAATGGACCAAAAGTGATCTTTGATGGATCTGAAAAAGGGGTCATCAAAGGGTTTTGTAACATTTCTAATAGTTCCATCACTATCACTCAAGTGGCTTATGTGAGGGGTCTAAAACATAACCTAATAAGCATAAGCCAACTGAGTGATCTTGGTTATGACACTTCATTTATTAAGAATGATTGTCAAATTAAAAGGACAAGTGATCAGAAGGTCATCTTGTCTGGTTATAGAAAATGAAATGTTTATTGCTTAAATTTTGTGAGTGAGAATAATGATTCTCCTGTTTGTCTTGTTGCTGATGAGAAAGTCTCTCATTGTGTCAAATGACACAAGAGGCTAGCTCATCTTAACTACAAGACTATTAGACAACTCTTTAGTAAAGAGTTAGTGATGAATGGTCCTCAAGTTAAGTGCATTAAGGGTGGTATATGTTCAACTTGTCAAAAAGGCAAGAAGACCAAATCCTCCTTTCACAGTCTTGATACCAAAGACTCAGTGAGGTGTTTGTACCTCTTGCATATGGATCTATTTGGTCCTATGCCAGTTCATAGTCTAGGTAGGAAAGTCTGTACCTTTGTGGTTGTGGATGACTATTCTAGATTTACATGAGTTTTCTTCCTAAGGCAGAAATCTGAAACCCCAACTATCTTCCACAATTTTTTTAAACAAATTCAGAATGAACTTAACAATTCAGTGGTCAAAATCAGAAGTGACCATGGAACTAAATTTCAGTCTGAAAGTATGACAAAGTTTTGTGAAGAACTGGGGATTCATCAAGAATTCTCCTCACCTAGAACTTCTCAGCAAAATGGTATTGCTGAAAGAAAGAATAGGACACTTATTGAGGCTGAAAGAACACTATTGAGTGACACTTTTCTCCCAGAATATTTTTGATTTGAGGCAATAAATACTGCATGTCATGTTCTCAATAGAGCTTCCATCACCAAAAGCTACAAAAAGACACCCTATGAGATTATGGAAGGAAGAAAACCAAATATATCCTATTTTAGGATCTTTGGTAGCAAGTGCTATATACTTAATAATGACAAGACTCACCTAACTAAGTTTGCTACCAAATCCCAAGATGAGATATTTGTTGGGTACAACAACTGTAGTAGGGCATACAGGGTCTACAACTTGACTACACAAGTTGTAGAAGAATCTGTTCATGTAGTATTTGATGAATCTAAGCTAATTAACAGTGAGATGTCTAGCAATTCTTATAGCTTTACAGGTTTAAAAGAAAATATGGACATGCTAACTATTAGTGAAGACCAAACTGCAAGGCAGAATGAGGAAAATGTTGGTTACTGTCCAGGGGGAGTACAAGACTCACAAGTTGCTGATGAAGATAATGAAGTACAGCATGATGGGGAGAATGGAGAAGTTCAAACTGTAGAAGGATTGCCTCCAGTAATAAGACATCTAAAGGATCATCCAGCACACCAAATCATTGGTGATCCAAGACATGGTGTTCAAACCAGAAGCAAGAACATGAACACAGTCCTTTGTTCAAGCTTCCTGTCTCAGTTGGAACCCAAAAGATTTGAAGAAGCCATAAAGGATTCAAACTGGATTGATGCAATGCAGGAGGAGTTGAATCAATTCAGGAGATGTAAAGTATAGGAGCTGGTCCCAAAACCAAAGAATCACAATGTGATTGAGACTAAGTGGATCTACAGGAACAAACTAGATGAAAATGACATCATAGTCAAGAACAAAGCAAGATTAGTTGTCAAGAGCTATATGCAGGAAGAAGGAATAGACTTCGATCAGACATTTGATCTAGTGGCAAGATTGGAAGCAATAAGGCTATTCCTTGCCTATGCAGCTTACCAAGGGTTCAAGGTATTTCAAATGGATGTCAAGTCAGCAATTCTGAATGGTAACTTAAAAGAGGAAGTTTATGTTGAACAACCCTCAGATTTTGTAGATCTTCTTTATCCTAATTATGTTTATAGGCTTAAGAAAGCTCTATATGGGCTGAAACAAGCTCATAGGGCTTGGTATGAAACTTTGTCAATCTTCTTCATTGAGAACACATTCTCAAGGGAGAAAATAGACAAGACTCTATTCCTTAGGGAATCAAAAGGCAAGATCATCCTAGTCCAGATATATGTTGATGACATTATCTTTGGATCAACAGAAAACAACCTTTGTATGAAATATGGAAAACTTATGCAAGGGAAGTTTGAGATGAGCAGTATGAGTGAGCTTAAATTTTTCTTGGGACTCCAAGTTAGACAGACTGATGATGACTTGTCCATATCCCAGTCTAAGTTTACCAAGGAGTTAATAAAAAAATATGGTATGGAGTCATCCTCCACCATGAGAACTCCTATGGGGTCAAGTATGCCTATAGACAAAGATAATGCAGGAAAACCTGTAGATGAGTCTTTGTATAGAGGGATAATTGGCTCCTTTTTATACTTAACTGCTAGTAGACTAGACATCATGTATGATACATGTGTCTGTGTTAGGTATCAAGCAAGACCTAAAGAATCTCATTATACTGTAATTAAAAGAATTTTGAGATATCTCAAGGGAACACCTAATCTTGGCCTTTGGTACCCTAAGAATAGAGACTTTCTACTGACAGGTTATTCAGATGCAGACTTTGCAGGATGCAAAGTAGATAGGAAAAGCACAACTGGCACGTGTCAGTTTTTAGGTGAAAGATTGGTGTCCTGGAGCAGTAAAAAGCAGACTAGTGTGACAATATCCACTGTTGAGTCAGAATATATTGCTGCAGGCAGCTGCTGTGCTCAGATATTATGGATTCAACATCAACTTGAAGACTATGGTCTCAAGGTAAGTAGAACTCTATTATTTTGTGATTCTACAAGTGTTATTTCTATTGCTAAAAATCCTGTTTCACATAGCAGAACTAAGCATATAGAAATCAGATTCCACTTCATTAGAGATCATGTAGAAAAAGAAGATATATGTTTAGAATTTGTCAATACTAATTATCAAATTACTGACATGTTCACCAAACCCCTGGATGAAACTAAATTCAATAATTTCAAAATTGAATTAGGAATGCTGAACATAGAATAGAATGACAAATTTGACTAAGTAATTTTGTGGCGACACATAAAGAAGTCTGTGTCGACACTTAGTAGTTGGTGTCAACACTTCAAGAAAGTTGTGTCGACACTTAGAATTTGGTGTCGACATAGAGAATTTCTGACACTTTGTTTGGTGTCGACACATGAAGTAAATTTTGTCGACATATCAAGAAAGTTGTGTCGACACTCAGTTTGGTGTCGACACATAGTAGTAAATACCTCTGTCGAGACCTTAGTAGTCTGTGTCGACACCGTCTCAATAGTGTCGACACATTAAGTGTATTTCCACGTGCCTTTTGAGCTTCTGTGTTTAGAAACATATAAATAGGTCGAAAACAAACCCTATCGACACGCTCTCCAAATTCTCGAGACAAAATCCTTGTGTCGACAAATTCTTCCTCTTCCTAATCCAAAATTTCTCTCATTCCCAATGGCGCCCAAACAAGACGACAACATTAACGAGGGTTATGAACTCGTTCGTGATGCCTTTAACAGTGCGGAACCCGAAATCAAAGCTGTGATTACCTTAATCACAATCAATGGATTAGAATACCTGGTGTCAGAACCGACAAAAATTTAGAAGAAGGAGATCCTTGAATTTTATGCAGCAACATCTCTGGATTTAACAAGACTAAAGATTAGGTCCTCGGTTCAAGGCACAAAGGTCAAACTCACCTTGAAGAGTTTAAGAAAGACTCTACACCTGCCCAGAGTTCAAGAAGAAGATGAGGTTGCCTCTTCCAAGACCGGGGAAGCTCTCCAATGGTGTGGACTGGATCCCACCACCAAGATTGGATCTTCTATGAATAGAAAGGGGATGAACTCCCAAGGAAAATTTCTTTCTGAAATAGTTGGAAAAGTGATTTTATGCAAACCAGGAGGACATGATAAGATATCTGCCTTCATGTTCAGCCTCATGCCTATAGTCATCTTCAGGATTAACACTAACTGGACTGCAGTAATATTTGAGAAGATAAAAGAAAGCTTCAAGAAACCAAACCTAGGGAGAATACTAAGTCTATATCTGGCTGAGACTATACCTGAAGTGATGCACCAGACAACAGGATCTAAGATTAATCACATGAGAAGGATGGATTTAAGAATTCTCTCCAGATGAGAAAGGGTGCTAACAAAAGATGTTCCCACTCCACAAAAACAACTACCACAGAAAAGGAAAAAACAAACCCCCAGGAAACCTGAATCTTCTAGTGATTCAGAAGAACAAGTGACCTTTAGTTCAGATGAAGAATAACAAGAATCTGCAAGGAAATCACATGCCCCTAAGAATGTAGATGATAGTCTGGTGCAGGGGGAGCAGATTCCAGAAAGCACCATCCAACTGGATCAAGTTCAGGAAGTGCCTCATCTAGGGGGAGCCAATGAGCTTTCTCCTGCTCAATAAGAGGCATTACCTTCAGAAGTTGCTTATGAGAAAGAGCAAGTTGCATTAGAGAGTGAAATAGCCACTCAAACTATCCTTGATGTAATACATGATATTAATCAAACTACACTAGATACTGAGCCAGATACACTAACTGTGCTTCTAACTGATGTTGAAAAGACAAACCATGACAACATCCCTGTACATGATATAACAATGCATGATACATCTGCATTAGATGATGCTCCATTAACTATACAAGATACAAATGTTCCACCTGTACAAACTCAACAAGAATTCACTCTTGAAGAGTTATTTCCTGATATTCAGGAGGCAAGGTCTGAGGGGGAGTTGCCTAGGACTGAGAAGGAGCTGCACTCTAGTCCTAAAGAGTCAGTTGATATAGACAGTTCCTCAGCTTCTGAAGATGATGAGGCCTCCAAAGCTAAGACAAGGAGACTTATGGTTGTCAAGAAGAAGAACTTAAGCTACAAGAGGGCTTTGCAAACAGTCACTCAACAACCAGCCCCAGCAGTTGACTACAGTTCACTGTTGGTGGATCTGCAAGTTAAACTGGATGAACAAAGAGCAGTCATGGAGAAATATATAGATGAAAGTCAAAAAGACCTCCAGTTTACTTTGGCTCAAGACATTAAATCAATAAGATTTGAAGTCAATCATAATAAGAAGGAGATGACAGATTGCTTCCATAAGAGAGGTAATGCTGTAGTTTATCTAGCCAAGCAGCAACAAGAGGCAAGGACAGAGATTGATGATATAGTGGTAAAGCAAGGATATGTCATAGAAAATCAAATTAGAATGAATGACAATCTTACTGAATCTCATAATGTGATTGTCACAGAACTTCAGAATACAGTAACTGCTTTAACTGCAACCATTGCTAAAGACAAGACTGAGTTTGATACACTTCTCAAAGAAAACTTGACAAATGTTAGCATTGATATTCAAGAATCTTAGAAGATAATCTCTGATCAACTGCTGAAGTTTAGAGCATTCTACAAGGAAGGAACCAATTATCTAGTTACTCAGATAAGGTTCCAAAAGGATGATCTCAGGGATCATGTTGAGAGAGAAGTCATAAAGGGGAGAGGTTGTTAGTCACTGCAGGCTCTGATCATGCCAAATGGATAACTAATTCTATCAGAGCCACTCTTGGATATACACCCTTGTGTGATGATGATAATACAGCTGAGTCAGGCATTCAAGCTGCAGGCAATGAAGGGGGTCAGTAGGAGATTGCTCAAATCATATACCCCCCTTCTAACTTTGAGGGAATTCAACAACTGGTTCAACAGATGTATAACCCTCCAAAGGCTGCTAAGAATGTTATAATTGAGAAAGTGGAAATGTCTGAGGCTGCATTAAAGAGAGAACAAGAAGCTCAACTTTCCAAAAAAAGATTTAGAGAACCGGCCGAATCAAAGCCAGATTTTGAAAGATGTAGTCCCACTTCAAGGAACATAATACTCACTGCATGGCAAGCTGTGAAAGACAAAATGCATAATAGAGGCAAGTGGTATTTTGAACTAGAGTGGAACAAGTATCAATAGAGGCAAGATGTCATATATCAGTTTAGAAGAGATCAAAAAACTGGGAAGGTACCTGCTACTGCTGTGGAGCCAAGTAAATACTTCCCTAAGCCTTACCATTATTTTGAAAGGCTGAAGAGCTTAAGAAGAAAGATCTTAAAGGAAAGAAGCCAGCTGAAGACACTGGAACTAGTGTACAAGCAAGGATTCAATATGGCAAAGGAATAGTGGTCAAGGAACCTGATCAACCTTAGGGTAGTTTTATTAGATTTTAACAATGTGGAAATCTATGTAACCATTTGAATGTTAAACACTTTTGTAATTCAATAAAACTTTGATTCTTGTTTATTACATGTTATCATATTTTGTGTTGATATAGTATTTTATTTCTGGCTATGAATTACCCTGTCTGAGAATTATTTTCTTTTATATACATCATAATGTGTGTTTTATTATAAGTGATGTATATCATTGACTAAGTGTTATGACTTCTCCAAATATGGGGAGATTGTTGGGTACATTGGAAAATGTGTACCAGATTTGGAGAAGCCTCACCTAACTAAATGATATTTATCAATATGTATTTGATGGTGTTTTGAGTTTCAATGTGCAGGTTAAGAAATTACAAGGAAAATTTTCTAAGTACAAGTGTCGACACATGAGAAAGGCTGTGTCGACACATGGTAAAGGCTGTGTCGACATCAGGAGTCAGTTTGTGTCGACACACAGGACTTGTGTCGACACACAAAAAGCTTAGTCGACAACAACTGTGTGGACACATAGGACTTGTGTCGACACACAGAAAGTTCAGTCGATAACAACTGTGTCGACACACAGGACTTGTGTCGACACACAGAAAGCTCAGTCAACAACAACTGTGTCGACACACACCAGAATTTTTATTGAAGTCAACTATGTCAAGACAAGAAGTGATTGTGTCGCCACATTATGCAGAAGCTATGTCAAGAAGATAGAGAAGTGCTATGTCGACATTATGAGAGCTGTGTCGACATCACCAAGGATTGTGTCCACACATAGTCTATTTGTGTCGACACATTTAAAGGAATGTCTCGACACTTTGCTGACTGAGACAAAGTATAATGAAGTAACTGGTGAGTTGACAACTATCATGACCAATAAGGCTGTTGCATCTGTTAGTGCTGTCAGAAGGTTGTTATGAACCGGATCAGCCGGTAACCTTGGATGAAGCCTATATAAAGACATGTTCTATCATCAGATAGATAGAGAGCTTGAAGCATAAAAAGACAGAACCAATTTAAGAAGAAGAAGAGAAGTCTTCATCCAGAAGTCATCAAGTCTCTAGCAGATCCTGAACAAGTCTGCAAGAAGAATTCAGATTTAATTCTGAAAAGAAGAAGGAAGCTGGATTGAGGATTAACTCCATTTCACAAGAAGATCAACCCTACTTTGTTCAAATTCAAGAAGCTTTGAAGAAGCTAAGATAGGTTGATTCAAAAGTTATCTGTTCTATCAAGAACTGATCAAGAAACCTTCATCCCTTTCTCTCTCTACCTGGGTGAAGGATTTATTCTTTTCTATTATCAATTTATTGTAGGATCTATTATAGATCTCAGTTATAAGCCTAAATTATAAAGGCTGAGGTAAGGCTGAGTGCCTGAGGTAGGGGATTAATATCTCTGAGTTGTAGGCATGTGGAAGAGGCTGAGGTAAGGCATGTATGCCTGAGTTGTAGGAGTGTGGACTCACTCTGAGGTAGGATTCTTTGAGAGAATCTGAGCTGTAGGACTTGCTGAAGTCTGAGTTGTAGGAACCATTCAGTGTTCTGAGTTGTAAGATCTGAGGATCTGAAAGGAAGAATGAAGTTAGGCCGAATCTAGTATACTGCTAGATAGGCGAAGGGGGAAAGTGGATGTACCCATCACTTGGGGAACCACTATAAAACTGTGTGTATCCTGTGTGTACTGTGTTTATTTTTATCTGTGCTATGACAGTGTGCATAACGGGTCTTATTGTTATAAATTTATCTGCCTAAGCAATAAAAAAGATCTGTACCTATTCACCCCCACCCTCTAAGTGTTTAGGTCATCTTGAAACCAATTCTTTCAATAGGATTGATGTAAAAATGCGGAACTCAGATTTAGCTAAATCCAGGTTCCGGGTTCCTTTTGAAAATATGTCTACTATATGACATCTTTAGGAAAAGTGTTCAACATGAAAGTTGTTGATCTCGTCGAGATCAACAACTTTCATGTTGAACACTTTTACTAAAAATGTCATATAGTAGACATATTTTCAAAAGTGGTGGAATCTAGGCGGAACACTTTTTCATATATATATATATACTAGCATCTTCGAACGGGCTCCGCCCGTTCTCGATGCGTCGCTGCGGGCTTCGCCCGCTTGACATTCCGGTGGGGTTCGCCCGCCCCCCGGCGGGTTTCGCCCGCCCGGCATAAAATTTTAAAAATTTAAAGTAAAAAATTTTAATTTTCTGATTTTTAAAATATTTATTTAATTATTTATTAATAATATAAATTATTTAAATATTAAAAAATAAAAAAATCGAAAAAAAAAACAAAAACCCGATTCCAGCCTCCGCCTCCGCCTCCGCCTGCCGCCGCCGGCAAGCCGCCGGCGGCCTGCCCGGCGCCCACCGGCGGGTTCGCCGGCCTCCGGCGAACCCGCCGGATGTTGTCCGGCGGCGACCGGGCAGGGCCACCACCGGCGGTGGCCCTGCCCGCTCGCCGCCGGAAAACCCCCGGCGGGTTCGCCGGAGGCCGGCGAACCCGCCGGTGGGCGCCAGGCAGGCCGCCGGTGGCTCCGCCGCCGGCGACATAGGAAGGGGCGGGCAGAAGCTTGGTATCGGGCCTTTTCTGAAATGAACAGTAACTTTTTTGGGGGTTTTTGTTATTTGCAGGCCAATGTATATGAATCCAATGGCCAGAATCCATTTCCTTGAGATCGGACGGTCCAGATGCTTTTCATGGTGTGATCCAAATATGACTATTGTATTATATAATAATATATATATATATATATATATATATATATATATATATATATATATATATATATATATATATATATATATATATATATATAGTGATATCTAGTATGGGCAAAGCGAATTTACGGGCATGCGGGCACAGATTTCTTTTAGGTTCTGGCACAGGATTTTGTCAACATCTGAACAGGAGAAATAAATTAAAGCAATATAGGTTTAATTCTGGCATGCTGGCACAGGATTTTGTCAGTAAATAAATTAAAATCTTATAATTTAATTATAAAAGACTTCCGGATATCAAAGCTTTAATTCTGGCAAAGACTACAAAGCTTCTCGATATGAAAAAAAACTCATTCATTGCTTATATAAATGCAATTTATTGATTTAATCATAATTCTAAAAGACCATACAACTCAATTATACGGGCGCCGACTTTCACGGGCTTCAGACACGCACCTCCATTTGTCAGCATGCATGTTCACTTATTTTGGGTAAACTTCTGAATCAAGTAGAGCCTGCAAATATAAAATCAAACAGATTATTAGAAAAGAAAATTATGTGATGTTATTAAAAGCATTGTTTCTATAGCAAATAAAATATTACTCAAATTATGATTTTTTTTCGGGCAATTCCGGCTATCGTGCGCAGCAGGTTGACCACATGATTTACAAACTCGAGTTGCTTTGTGGTGCTTCTCAATTGCAATCTCCATGACGCTCTTAATTCTTTTCGCCCTGCCTTTTGTTTTGGAGTGAAGTGTAGGCAAGATATTGATTTCTTTGGGAATTTCTGAACGAAAATAATGTGCTCTGTTGGAACTAGTACCATCATTGTTTGCATCTTCACACAGATGATTTTTCCAATTAGATGCACAGTTTGCTAACTCTATTAAAGCTTCATCATTGTCTTTAGCAACTTCCATACAAGTCGTGAGATTGTTCCAAGCAATAGTAATTAGTCTTCGTCGTTGTTCACTTGTAGAGACATTACAAAATTGATTAACATCCATGTCATAAACTGGTTTAGTTGAATTAATTTTACTCCATCTCTTTAATATACACGTCACTGACAATTCGTTAATTCCTTGTCCTATTAAAACGGTTATAACATGACGACATACAATACCCTGAGTTTCATACATTTTGCAACTGCATGATACAGTTGAGCTACTAAAAAACACCTCGCGTAATATCTGTAAAGGATTTTCACCATCAAAAATACTATACATTGCTGAGCATTTATTATCATCTGCATCAAATGACAATATTTTTCTAACACCACATGTCATACACGATGCCCATAATTCCTCTTGAAAAATATAAAAGTTTTTGTGTGTATATATCTGACTTGCATGCTTTTCTAGCCCCAAACTAGTTTTTAATATAGGGTCACCATTTAATGTATCATAATTAGCCTTCAACTCTTTATGTCTTTGGAAATCTATAGCATTTTCAAATCTAGAGTAAAACTCAACTAAACTAAGCTTGTTATTCACAAATGTGTTGAAGAATGAATTTTCACTTTCGGAGCGAGAAGTTGTGCGTAGCAAACCGAACAATGGTATATCTCTAAAATATGCTGGAATCCACATAGATCATATACTGAAGATATGAGTTAACCAATCATTGCTTTGAAGTTTAAATTTAGAGATTAAAGAGTGCCAATTGGATTCAAATTCATGCGGTGACTCTGACTTCCATACACTAGTATTTAATTTATTTTGAAATATGTCATCACACATAATGCCGACTCCAACTTTCTCTGCAACTTTTCTCAATATATGCCACATGTAATACCTATACTTTGTAGAATTAAAAGTTTTGCGAATTGCATTACTCATAGCATGATCCTGATCAGTCACCATTAATGTAGGCTCAGTGCTCATACACTCTACAAATTTATTGAATAACCATGTAAAGGATTCTGTACTTTCATTAGAAAGAAAACCAGCGACGAAATTAATAGATAATCTATGATGGTTAATGCCAGTAAAAGGTGCAAAAATCATAGAATACTTGTTTGTTCTATATGTCGTATCAAAAGAAACAATCTCTCCGAACATAGAATAATTGCGTCGCGCAATTCCATCTGCCCAAAACACAGACTTTAAATGCGCATTCTCATCTAACTCATATGCATAGTAAAAAGACGGATGTTTACTCTGTTGCATTTTTAAATTTTGTATGAAAATCTGAGCATCTGAATCTTGGACCAATGTTTTCAAGTCCCTTGAAAAATTCTGAGCATCTCTCAATGTAAAGCCAATATTTTCAAATCCTCCAACTTGTTCCTTCATAATGTGAAACGTCTTAGTAACGCCTACATTTACTCGGTCTAAAGAACATATCATGTTCTTTTGTGCATCGTTTAATTTCCTATTTGATCTTAGAAATTGCTTCTTGCTCGGAGTGCACAATTCATGGTTGTGACCCTCATAGAAGATATTGACAACATATTTTCCTTCTTGGGTACGTTTTACCGCTGCTTGTGCATTACAACCTGTTCTTATGTTTGCTCTTTTCCGACTCACTCCTTTACCCTTGTCTGTATTAGTCAAGGGTAGTTCTTCCTTTTTATGTCCATATTTAGAGCATACAAAATATTTATATTGCAGTACACCATTTGAATCTATTCTTGTTGACCAACTACGGACACTAAATCCCACTGTATGAGCATAATCCTTATAAGAAGATTCAAAATCTTTTACGGAATCGTATAAATGGCCTATAATTGGCATAAGTTTCTCATCACATGGAGGTACAATTTCGAGTTCCTATACATTGAAAAGAACAACTACTATATAAGACTAGAAGATTAAAGCAGATTGATATGATGCTTGTAGAACATTTTACCTTTAAACTAATTGGTGATTCCGCTGAATCTGTCATGAACATCCGGCCTCTGCCATCCCCGCAATCATCAACGCCCTTTTCAATCCCACAATTGCCGACCTCCAAGCACTAAAAATAATACAAAGTGGCCTCAGAATTGCAGAATGATATCATAAATCAGTCCCGAAAGATGGTATAGTGTTATTAGATATCCTCATTGGCCAATTATTCATCAAAATAAAATAAAATGAAGAAAATTGTGCAAACTACTACGCAAACTGATCAATAAGATATGATTAGTAAGAATCCAAGCTTTAATTCTGGCAAAATCTACAAAGCTTTCTGATATCAAAAAACTCATTCATTGCTTATATTAATTCCAATCCATTATAAATGATATAGCCAATAGGACCCTCATAATGAAAAGCGTGTTACACCCCATGGCACATTTTGACCAAATCACCATTTTGAGCTTCATTTCCAAAGAAGGATCGGACAACAATTTCTCACAATTGCTCACTCAAATGGCCAATTGGGCCCTAAACCCTAAGGTAACTTAGGGTGTAATGTTAAGCTAGCCAAATGATGTATATGCCCCATAAATCAAAACAACAACATAACGGAATAAAATGAAGTAATCCATTTAATAATCATAAAGCTTAAGGTTTCTCTTTTTTTTTCAATTTGAAAGTCAACTAGAAGCCTAGAACAAAATTTCAGGAACAACAATATAACGGAATTAAATGAAGCAATCCATGGCCTAACCATTATCAGAAGATGCGTGAGTTGAATTTGAAATGGAAGAGGCGAGGAGAAGAGTGGTGAGCTTTTACCGGTCCGATTTCCATCTGCCCAAAATCAAATCGAACCCAGATGGCTCCAAATCGTTTAAAGCCACCAAACAAGAAGATAACCTCTGTTACAACAAAAGCCGTTAAAAGCAACCCATATCAACATCAAAGGCATCCAAGTAGAAATGTGAATGGCAGCCAATAACAACATGAAAAAAATACAAAATGACACCTAACACGAGCTTCTAATGGCTACAAAAAGAGTAGCCAATCTCATACATCAAGAACCAATACAGCAGCCGGCTAGCACAAGAAAAGCAGTCAACAAAGCTCTCAAAAGGCCACTATAATTATCAACAATAGCCCATGTCCAAGGCAACAAGATAGCCAACAAAAGGGGCAGACAACAAATTCCAAGATAAACCCCCACCAAAACAGTCAGCCAACTGGGGGCATGAAGAAATCACCCAAAGTTCCATGCAGGATCAAGGCAACATCAACCAATAGTTGGTCATATCATCCATAAATTACAAAATCAAAGACTCAACATATATACTAGCAGATGAGAGAAGAAGGGATAGAGCGAGAGGGATTAAAGTCCCAAATCAAATTCCTCAAATCAGAAAATCCCAAGAAGATAACCTCGGTGACCTAGCGTGCGATGCAACTGTTCCCGCGGAAGCCCACCGCCCCCAATCGGCGACCTAGTGTCTGATGCAGCAGTTCCCGCAAACACCCACCTCCGCCGACCTCCGCCGAGTATCGTCCTTCCTTCGCGACCGAGCGGACGATGCAGCTGCTGTTTTTGCAAAAAGCTCGCACGCCCACCTCCGCCGACTATCGTTCTCCCTTCGTGATCGAGCGGATTTTATGTCTCCGCTGTTTTGGGGAAATGCCTGCACGCCCGTATGAAATAATGGCCCGTATATGATATATATCATATATATATATATATATATGGGGCGTATACTGTGCGGGCAAATATTAGGTGCGGGCGTACGGGCAAACCATTTTGGGGGTCAAGATGATCCCAAATTGAAAAGTGATCAACACAAAAGTTGTAGATCTCGCCGAGACGAACAACTTTCAGGTTGACCACGTTTTGATATGGAGCCGTCTTGGACCTCGATTTGGGCCCCGAAATCGGGGGCGGCGGAACTGCTACAGTAAACCGTTCCGCCGCCCCCGATTTCGGGGCCCAAGTCGAGGACCAAGACAGCTTCATATCAAAAAGTGTTCAACATGAAAGTTGTTCGTCTCGCCGAGATCTACAACTTTCGTGTTGATCACTTTTCGATTTGGGACCATCTTGACCACCAAAATGACTTGTCCGCATAGCCCGTACATTAGACATGCCCGTATAATATATATATATATATATATATATATATATATATATATATATATATATATATATACACACTAGCATCTTCGAACGGGCTCCGCCTGTTCTCGATGCGTCGCTGCGGGCTTCGCCCGCCCCTCAGCTTTTAATAAAATCGTCTGCAATCAAGCGGGCTTCGCCCGCTTGGCATTTAAGCGGGCTTCGCCCGCCCCCCTCCCGGCGGGCCTCGCCCGCCCCACAGCTTTTAATAAAACTTTTAATAGAAATTTTAATAAAAATTTTAATAGATATTTTAATATAAATTTAATAATTTTAATAAAATTACTTATTTATAAAAAATAATTACTAAAAAATTTTAATAGAAATTTTAATTTTAATCAAAATAATTAATTATTTAATCAATTATATAATTAATAAAAAATAAAAACGAACCCCCCCCCCCCCCCCCCCGCTTCGGCCTGCTGATGCAGGCCGACATCTCAGCCACCGCCGGCTGCGCCGCCGGTGGGCGCCGGGCAGGCCGCCGGCGGCTCCGCCGGCGGCGGCGGGGTTGACACCGTGAGGGGGCGGGAGGTGAAACCGGGTATCGGGCTTTTATCGCCTGTGAACAGTGCTCATCCAGCTGATTTGGTTATTGGCAGACCTCCTTTGTTGAATCCAACGGTCCGTGTTTGATGGAGCTTGATCGGACGGTCCAGATGAGTTTCATGGTGTGATCCAAATATGTATATTGTATTATATAATAAAGATATATATATATATATATACATACATACGAGCTTCTTCGCATGGGCTACGCCCGTGCTCGATGCTCTCGGGCGGCCTTCGGCCGCATCCAGGCGGGCTTCGCCCGCCTCCGAACGGGCTTCTCCTGTGGTCGATGCGTCGTTGTGGGTTGCGCAGGCATCAAAGCGGGATGCGCCCGCATCAAAACGTGATGCACCCCCATCAAGACGGGCAGTACCCGCAATATATACATATTAGTACTCAAAATGACCGCAAAAAAATATAAAACAATATTAAAATTTTTATTATATAAAAAAAATAAGTTTTATCCTAAAAACTTTAATTTCACGCAATCTTTCTCCCTCTTCTTTCTCTCCCTTCCCCATCTCTCCCCATCTCTCTCCCTCTCTCTCCTCCCCCTCTCCCTCCTCCCCCTCTCTCTGCTCCTTTCTCCTCTCCCTCTCTCTCTCTCTCTCTCTCTCTCTCTCTCTCTCTCTCTCCCCTCTCTCTATCTCTTTCTCTCTCTCCCTCCTCTCTCTCTCCCAACTCTCTCCCCCCATCTCATGCCCTCTCTCATGATCCAATGGCTCTTATTTGATATATGTTGTGCCTCCAAATATAGGTATTTGGAGGCACACCATAGATCAAATAAGAGTCATTGGATCATGAGAAAGAGCATGAGATGGGGGGAGAGAGTTGGGAAAGAGAGAGGAGGGAGAGAGAGAGAGAGGGTAGGAGAGAGAGGGAGATAGAAAGGGAGAGAGATGGTGGAAGAGAAAGATTGCATGAAATTAATGTTTTTACGGCAAAACGTAATTTTTTTAATAAAATAAAAATTGTAATATTGATTTATATTTTTTACGGTCATTTTGAGTACTCATATGTATATATTGTGGGCATTGTCCTTCTTGATATACGTGCAACCCGCTTTGATGCGGGCGCAACCCGCTTTGATGCGGGCGCAGCCCGCAACAACGGATCAAGCACGGGAGGAGCCCGTTCGGAGGCGGGCGAAGCCCGCCTGAATGCGGCCGAAGGCCTCCCGAGAGCATCGAGCACGGGCATAGCTCGTGCGAAGATGCTCGTATATATATATATACAAGCAGTCGTGCAAAGGGACCACGTGCGGGTAACATTCGTCGTGGGTGCGACATTTGTCGAGGGTGCGACATTTGTCGATTAGGCGACATTTGGCTGAGGCGGCAACATTGGTCGTGGGTGCGACATTTGTCGAGGGGGCGACATTTGTCGTGGGGGCGACATTCGTTCTCAAAATCTACCGGCTACCGAACAGGGTCGCAAAATCAAATTGAATCATTTTTTCCGTCGGCGAGTTGGGCGGTCTTCGCCCGCATCTATAAGAAGAGTTCTTAAAATATAAGAAGAAATGACTAAAAAGACCATCCAAGATCGGACCCAAACAAATGAAAAGGAGGGGAGAGCTCTTGGGTGGTCTTTGCCCGCCTCCGCACGGGCTTCGCCCGTGCTCGATGCGTCACTGCGGGCTGCTCCCGCAACATATACATATGAGTACTCAAAATGATCGTAAAAAAATCTAAATCACGATAACAATTTTTATTTTGTAAAAAACATACGTTTTGACATACAAAGCGTAATTTCTCTCCCTCCTCTCTAAATATAAGAGAAAATGACTAAAAAGACTCAAATAAATGAAAATGAGAGTTGGTTATATGAGGGGTAATATAGTATTAAAATGTTACACCAAACTCCTTTATGAGTTTGCTTATATAATAAAGATATATATATATATATATATATATATATATATATATATATATATATATATATATATACAAGCAGTCGTGCACGAGGGACCCCGTGCGGGCAACATTCGTCGTGGGTGCGACATTCGTCGTGGGGGCGACATTCGTCGTGGGGGCGACATTCGTCGTTGGGGCGACATTCGTCGTGGGGGGGGCGACATTCGTCGTGGGGGTGACATTCGTCGTGGGCGCGACATTCGTCGTGGGCGCGACATTTGTCGTGGGGGCGACATTCGTCGTGGGGGCGACATTCGTCGTGGGGGCGACATTGGTCGTGGGGGAGACATTGGTCGTGGGGGACACATTGGTCGTGGGGGCGACATTTGTCAAAGGGACAACAAATGTCAGGGGGGCGACAAATGTTGTCGGGGCGACATTCGTAGTCGGGGGGAGGGGGGGCGCACATTCGTCGAGGGGGGCGACCTTCGTCGCATGGGGCCACATTTGTCGTTCGAGTGACGTTGGTCGTGGGGGGCGATGTTCGGCATGGGCGGCGACGTTCGGCGTGGGTGCGACATTGGTTGAGGGTGCGACATTTGTCGTGGGGGCGACATTTATCATGGGGGCGACATTTGTCGTGGAGACGACATTTATTGTGGGGGCGTCATTACTCGTGGTGGCGTCATTATTTCTTAAAAAGTATGGACACTAAACATAAGTTTGTAGTAGGCAATCATAAATGTCATGTAAAAGGGGAAAAACAGCTCATACCAAATTGAAAGCAGTAAAACTTGTTGCTCATACCAGATGTAGATACTGCAACATTGCAAGGAAATATTAAAATACATTAGCAAAACGATGGCATTTAATCTCTGATCAGTATAATAAATTTGTTGCTACTATATAATTAGAAACCTAAATCGATTCCATAAGCATCAGAACAAACAACAAATCATAAAAAAAATTATATCCATAATCAAATACAGAATTCAAAAATAGAATGATGCTGACCGTAGTTATAGCTTAAGCCGAGCGAAACGTCCATGGTGCACCTAGGGATTCGAATCCTCAACCGGTTAACCCCGCTAGTTTCCTTCTGATTACTCCTGCACGAAAGTGAATGAAATGGAACGGGAACCCTAATAAATCAAAAACATGGTAAAAAAAAAAGAATTTCGTGGGAATTGGGGAGATGGGCTCACGGGTTGGGACGAAGAAGACGGGCGTGGGAGAAAGCAGGGCTTGCGAGGAAGAGGGACTCCATGGTGAAGAATTTGGATCAGTGAAGAAATCTCAGGTCGCCTTCAATCTTCCATCTCTCTTCTGCGTCATGCTCCACGGCTGACGCGAAGAGCCTGAGTGCTACACCGGAGACCTTGATAAGAAGAGGGACTCCTTGATAAGAAAACAGAAGAGGGACTCCTTGATAAGAGCCTTCAATCTTCCATCTCTCTTCATCGCCATGTAGCACTCAGAAGAGGGACTCCTTGATAAGAAAACAGCTCGCAAACTCAGAATAGCCGCCGCAGCACCAGATTATATATGCAGCGGAAATCAGCAAAGGCGGAGGCGGAGGCGGAGGTGGAGGAATAACAAAGAGCTCTTACCGTAGATTGGCGGTGGGACGGCATGGATGAGGGATTCAGCGAACCATCTCCACCTTCGGCTCTTCTCGCGGGGCTGCGGCTGGCGATGAAAAGGATTTGCGGGAGTTTCTCTTTTTTAAGCCCTAATCCGGCTCAATGACGAAAATACCCCGAGAACAAAAGAAGAGAATAAGAAAAAAAGAGGGGTATTATGGCATATAAATGTTACACCATGACCCTAGGAGGTCTTTGCTTATATAATAAAGATATATATATATATATATATATATACATACATATTAACATCTTCGAACGGGCTTCGCCCATTCTCGATGCGTCGCTGCGGTCTTCGCCCGCAACCAAGCGACTTTGTTTGGAGGCAGCAACAATTTTCGGGGGCGGCGACATTGTTCGGGGGCGGCAACATTGTTTGGGGGCGGCGACATTGTTTAGGGGCGGCGACATTCGTTGAGAGTGCCTTTTCTCGACGTTGTGTTGCGGCCGCGCCTGCAAACCAAAGACATTTGATCGTGGACGGTAACATTTATTGTGGGCGACGACATTAGTCGTGGGCGACAGCATTGGTCATGGGCAGCGATATTATTCGTCGGCGACGACTTTATTCGTGGGCAGCGATATTGTTCGTGGGCGACGACATTGTTCGTGGGCGTCGATATTATTCGCAGGCAGCGACAATGTAAAAAACAATATGCAATGGAATTTAGTAGGAATATAATTGTAACACATACATGCACGATGTACGACTCTCTAATAATAGGAACATTTCATATATCAAGATTTGATGGTTAAATAGAAATAAAACAACATTTCAGATATCAAGAACATGAGTAATTGTGTTTCTATAATAAAGAAAATTCTTTCATATTATAATATTATCATGATATCGATTGCGCGAGGCAACATCAATCGGGGGTGGCGACAATGCTCGGAGGCGGCGACATTGTTCAGGGCGGCGAAAATTTCTTCATAATAGAAAAAAGTAACATTTCGTGTTCATCAACATTGTTCGGGGGCAGTGGCAATCATATTCGGGGGCGGCGACATTGTTTGTGGATGACAAAATTGCTCGTGGGTGGCGACATTTGTCGGGAGTGCCCGGCACGGGGCTCCTCCCTATGGCCAAACACGACAGTACCCGACCGATAACCAACCGGGCTTCACCTGCAACCAAGCGGGCTTCGCCCGCAAAACAATGACATTGGTCTTGGGCGACAACATTTTTTGTGGGACGGAATAAGTTGATCACTTGAAAACCATGTGGCATATATCAAAACATACAATAATGTTTGATTCAGTATTTAAAATTAAAGTAATTTCAAAGATATCTCAGATTTGAGGGAAGAGTAGAGCATGCTTAAAATATGTAGTGAGTTGCTCTCCATATCATGCCCCTCTAAATTAAGAGGCAAGTATTATTCCGACTACCATCTTCATCAACATTCCAACACATCAGTGGAAAATGCTCTGACGGGCAACAATAAATTAAAAGAAACATTTATATTGGGTCATTCACCATTTATAAATGACCTCATTTATTGTTTCAACACAACAGTGGAAACACGCATTCGAGCGGGTTGTGCTTAGCAAATCCAATAGATAACAACACACACACGAGACAATCATACAGTAAGTGCAAATAGAAATTCTTGTCGTCGATCAAAAAACTTACATAAAGAGCATGAATTACCCTTCATGAAGAGCATGAATAAAAAATCAACAAACATTTTATTGCCAAAATTTTATGGCAGCCATAAGAAATATGATTACAATATTATCTTCTCTTTAATTACCATTCATGAAGAGTAGGGCTGAGCATATTATTCAAAACTCGAAAGTCGCTCGAAAATCGTTCGAAAATTGAAACGAATCGGAATCGGTTAAAATTGATTCGACTCAATTTGAGTCGATTCAATTTGACTTGAATCTGATTTCGAGTCGATTTCGAGCCAGCCCTGAATCGCTCGAAATATGATTCGAATCAACTCGAATTAATTAAAAAAATTATGTATTTATTAATATATTCTTATTTTAAGATTAAAAATAACAAAATTTAAACCTAAATAAAAAGAATGAAGACTTTAAGTGTTTCATTTGGTAAATTTACAGGTTGCCCAATTTAATTTTGAGCAAACTAGGAATAAAACGAAAAATTGCTCAATTTCGAGACGACTTGATTTTATTTCGAGCCGACCCGATTCGATTTCGAGACAACTCAATTCGATTTCGAGCTGACTCGATTCGATTTCGAGCCGACTCGGAATCGAGTCATTTCGAGTCGAGCTGACTCGACTCGAAATTAATTTCGATTTCGAGTCGATTTCAAGCTGAGTTCGAGTCAGAAATTTCGATTTCGAGTCAAGCCAAAATCGCTCGAACTCGACTCGATATCAGCCCTAATGAAAAGCATGAAAAAATGGACCATTCCTGTTGGAGGGCCCTGTAATGCATCAAGATCACTCACCTGACTCTGATTTTCAATACCATCTACATTTCTCTTTTTTTTTTCTCTACCTTTGTTTTATCAATGGGGTCATTCACAATGAACATTTAAAGCAACATTTCATAAATCAATTGATTCAAGAATTTACTCTGACAGGTGGGGCTGCTCGCCCATTATAGCCCAATAAATCCCGGACAAAATAAGAGAAACATCTCTCAACTTAAGAACACATGAGCCGCTCGAGAAAAGAGAACACACACTGACTTCTAGAGTGACACTAAAAGGGGATTACACTAAAAAAGAAGCAGAAAAAGTCGACTTCAGCGGCTTACTCTACTGAGCTCTTTTCATGTCATAGATTTTAATAAAACCGCAAATGGTAATAATAACAACTCAAGAGCAGGATTTAAAAATTAGAAGCTACAATAAAAGGCTGAAACAGAAATGCTTAAATAGATCTTGACGAAGAAGAAATGCTGAAGCTGAAGAAGAAGAGGACTTGCATGAGCGAACGATCGAGGAGAGGCGAGCTTTGCCGCTGACTGATGCGTCGAACGATCGAGGAGAGGTGAGATTTGCCGCTGACTGATGTGTCGATGGAGCCCGTGCGAGGATATAGGTCGGAGGAGAGGCGAGCTTTGCACCACCAGCGAGTCGAAGCAGGGAGTCGAGCAGAACAGGCGAGCACAGTTGACCCAGTGGGAGGAAGGAGACGTCATGAGGAGAAGATGCTGGTTGTGAGGATTTCGTGATGAGTTTGAAGTTGTGAGGATTTTCTACGCCGCTGCCGTGTGGTTGGGTTTTCGTGAGGATGCAAATCCTGTGTTTGATCTGATGTAACACAAAAGCTTGCAGTTTCGGCGGTGGCAGTGATGGCTTGCGGGTGGGTTTCAGGAGGGGCTTGCCATTTTGATGTAACACAGCAGTGGAAAGGCAAAAGCATCAAATCAGTCCCAAACTTTTGGGACCTTTATGAAATTAGTCCCAAATCTTTTTGCTTTAGGATTCAAGTCCCCAACTTTTCTTAACATTATGATTTCAGTCCTACTTAACTCCGATGTAACGGAAATTACAAGATGTCCTTATCTTAGGGACTAAAACTGACGGACGGATGCTAATAACATTTTATATGATTTAATTAATTTTCTGGTCTGCATGCATTTTCACCGCTATTCGCTGCATGCTTTCTGGCTAACATTAACACCGGCAAACCCTAATCAAAAATGAAAATCATAGGGAGACAAGAGGGTTTTCCGGCGTCTCCTTCCCTCCAGATCCGGCCACCGACCGTTGCCCGCCGCCGCATTCTGCCTCATCATGAAATCTCCCCCCCTCCCCCCAAATCTGGCCCCATCCACCACTCCACCGGCGGCAACCCGCCGCGGCGACGAATCTCCTGTTCAACCTCATTGTCGCTGATGCGCTTCTGCAACTGCCCTGCTGCGGCACCCTTCACCGCCAGAGACAGATCTCCGACCAGAACTGTTCCCAGGGTCTCGACACAACACACTACCTCAGCTCTTGAAGCTATTGACGCCTCTCTCTCGCCGAGCGAGTCCTCCCGATCTTTCTCTGCGCTTGGTTGGCGATGAGATCTGCGCTTGGAATTTTCGTTACATCTGAAATCATAAAGTTAGGAGAAGTTGAGGACTGAATCTCAAAACAAAAAGGTTTGGGACTGATTTCATAAAGAGCCTAAAAGTTTGGGACTGAATTCATATTTTTGCCCAGTGGAAAAGGTTTTTGCTTTTGCTGGTACGGTCTTGTCAGCACAATGAAGATGCAGCATTTTGATAAGGAGATCTAGCATTTTAATAATACAATAAAGATTTGCACAGGGCACAGCACATGGGCGGGATTTGATGAGGATATATAGCATTTTGATCCGACTACGAGAAATTATTGAAGTTTTTTAATCGTGTGGCTGAAATGAAAAATATGACGTGCTTTTCAAATATGTATATTCATTTATATAATAAAGATATAAAGTGTAGCAGTTGAAATCCAAGATGCACAAAAACATAATCACTACCTTAGAAACCAGAAAGAACCATAGCTAGGGAATCCAATCATAATTACATAAATCAAAGAGAAATGAAGTCAGCTGCCAGAGAGGAGTGGAGAAGCTTAGAGAGGAGAGAATTAGAGAGATAAGAGCTCAACGAGAATAAAGCTAAGAGAGAAGAGAGCTCAAAGAGACGGGTGCTCAGAGAGAAGAGAGCTTAGAGAGAAGAGGGGCTAGAGACATGAGAGCTCAAAGAAATGAGAGCTCATAGAAAAGTGAGATGAGAGCTGAGAGAAAATAGCTCAAGGAGAAGTGAGCACCATAGAGAAGAATCACTTGAGTGTAGTAGCACAAACCAACAAAATCAACCCTATAAGATGATAATTTACATTGGAGATACTGAAATTGGAGAGACATGCAGAAGTGCTAGAAGAAACCATATAAACTATAGAGAAACAAAGCTGCATAATCAAATCACAGCCATAGAAACCACAAGTCAAATTTACTGGAGCAAGTAAAGCTCAAAAAACAGAGCCTTAATTTTGGAAATGAATAATTGTGATGTCTTCTTCTTATATGTTCTTTTGTGAAAATTGACCAGTGTGCTCAAAGTGTAGGTGAGTCTTTTTTTCAAGGAAGGTGTTGATAGACACACTATTACTATCTTATTGCAAGTTATTGAAATTTTGGAGAACAATCAAGAACACATTATTTACTTGGGAGCAAGCATATAGACAACTATGTCCAAATATAATCAGGGGAATGAAGATGAACTGAAGGTTTTAATGTGTCATTATTGCAGTTTGTGCAAGAAGTCCAAATAGGCTAGAAAATAAACATGCAAAAAATATTTATGTCAAAGTTTCGGATTGGCGGGTCCATAAAACTATCTAGGAAAAGCGATGCAATTGAACTGTTGGGTCCAAACATTTTGCAGGATCGATTTCATATTTTTGTTACTTCTACTTCGTTCTTCAGCGGGATAAAGGCTCGGATGTTGTTGTGTATTTCATTCTTCAGTTTTGATATCTCCGATTCAGTTAGAAATCTATCTTCATTTCAAAATATTAATGGACCATGTAATAAAATTGGTTAGAAATATTTGAAATTGGTTGGAAGAAAGAAAAAATAGCAAAACTGTAGAAACTTTTCAACCATCTTCAGTTTTGAAGTTTAATAATGGAACTTGCAAATACTGCAGATTTTCACTAAAAGAAAATAAATCACCAATTTGACAAATCATCAATTTAAATAAAATGCACCAGTTATTTTGTAATGAGAACAATTTTACAACATTGGGATTTTCTATATAATGGGAGTTCGCCAAACCGGTTGAGAATTTGACCGAACGGAGGATAAAATGACATCTTTGCCCTTCACACATCCACACAGATTCTCATATGAGGGTAAAAAGCTCACTTCATGCTCATCTGGATAAATCCTCGTCCGTCTCGGCAGGATTAGCGTATTTACAAGATCCAACTGGCCTTCCACAGTTGAAAGTCATATTAACAAAGCCAGAAGCAAAACTGTGTTGCAGGCTGCAGCTACAATAAAATAGGGCTCTGACCAACATCTGGCATTAAGTACCTGAATATATATGTATATATATAACAAGCCAAAGTTTGAAATTCAAATTCTTTGGAAATTACAATGAAATGAAAATTAGATTAGGTGCACAATAGTAGTAAAAAGTTGGTAGTTTATAGTTTTATAAATTCTACAAAGATTCTGAACAGATTATTACTAGAATGAAACAGCTGAATGGAAATTGTCGCGAACAAAAGACTTCCAGTTTGTGTTCAGTTCTATAAGTTTAATCGCTATGACTCGATAAGCAGAAGGTAACCAGCTATTGTCGTTCGGGCTTGGTTTGATAAGTTTAATTGACACTGTGTGCGGTTTTGTGTTATTGTCTGGTAATTCTCTGCTCAAACTCGATATGCTATTGTGCAGCGCGTTCGTGCATGTTTCGCTTTCGCACTGATGTTTAATGAGTTGTTATTGAGCTGAACTAAGATAAATATTATCAAATAAAATAACTATAATTATTATTACTCAAATCAAGAAATTGTTTACAAAAAAGAGTAAAGTAAGCGTGCCTCTGTAGTTTTTAAATGAATATTTGAAAATTGAAACATACATTTTTAGCTTTTACTCAAATGAAGATAATTTTTATTTAAAAAAACGTTCATTTTTATGCTCTTTTTAATCTTAAAAATTTTATCGCTCCTTACATAATTCAAATCTATGAAACTTAATAAATATATTAACAAATTATAAATTTAAGATATTTTAGTCTAAAAGTTAACTTTCTAATCATTAAAATAACTTTAAAACGTATATCTTTTGCAGTAATTTACGGTTGGACCAATTTAAAATTGAAAATTTAATTGAATTTTATAAATTTACATGTTTACTGAGTGATAAAAATAAATTTTCAGGAATTTCATACGTATTTTACACTAAAACAATTATGCCAAGCCAAAAGTAAAAAGAAAAGAATGTGACAACAATTATCGCAAAGAGTATGCGTGTACATACATTTATTGGATCGTTAACAAAACAAATACAAAAACAAAGCCTTGTTTATTTATGAAAAGAACCTAAATGTGGTTAGACATGCTGAAAAAAGTCGATTAACACGAGCCAACGCGAAAGTTGATGCAACTGATAATGACGATAGTAGAGATAGACTAGCAGAGCATTGTTAGATGTCAAACTAATCAATGGAATTTTAAAGAGATCTAAATCAAGTTGATAATGTTGAATAAAATATGTATAAATACCCATAACAAGGCCAAGCTAGAGCCAAATACTTCTATAGGAATTAGTCCCACATTTTAGAACGAGATTATTGCTCCCCTCTTCGTTCTTATATAAGTGTACAAATTTTTGTATGTAAAGGCATGTGTGAGAAATTAATAAAATAATTCTTGTATTTCTCCCATTTTTCATATTTTTCCATATGGTATCAGAGTGAACCGAATCCTAAATTTTTTTCTTTCTCTTCGATCTCCTGGTTTGACTGTGAGTTCGCCTGGTGGTGCGATATGGAATTCTTTAGTTCGCCTCCCCTTCCTGGCTCCAATCTTCTCAACAAACTCCCCACCATCTTCAGCTTTTATAGCCTTTCTCCTTTGCCAACCAGGGCCCACCCGACGGGTGTTTGCCGCGCCTCTCCTTTCGAACTACCTTGTTCGCCCTGAGCTCTCCCGCGGTTTCTTGGTCGCCGGGCTCCCTCTGGTTAAAGGTCCCTATGATCACGCTCAATTTTTCTGGTCGCACCCGTGCCCGCTCAGTTCCTTTGCCCGCTCACGTCGTGAGCTCGCTCAAGCCTCCAGATCGCTCAAGTTGTAGAGCCTCTTCCAGTCACAGAGCCTCTTCTGGTAGCAGAGCTCGTTCGACGCCTTTGCTCGACCTCGTGCCCGCTTCTAGCCGTTGCCAAGCTCCTATCTTTTGTTTTGCTTGCTGCTTCAGTTCAAACGAGCTCAGGGCGCCACTTTTGACCTCTTAGCTCCTTTTGAACACCGAGCTCCCTCTGATCGTTGAGTTTCCTCTTCTCCGCCGAGTTGCCTCCTGTCCGCGAGCTGCTTCCTATCCGCAAGTTGATTCTTGTCCGCGGGATCCCGCGAGCTCCCTCTGCCACCGTGTTGCTTCTTCTCCTTCAAGCTGCCACCCGTCCACGAGCTGCTTTCTGTCCGCAAGCTGCTTCTTAACCGCAATATCCCACAAGCTCCCTCTGCCACCGAGATGCATCTTCTCCGTCAAGCTGCCCCTTGTCTGCGAGTTGTTTCCCGTCTGCAAGCTGCTTCTTGACCGCAAGACCACACGAACTCTTTTCTGCGAACTCTCCTACTTGCCAAATTCTCGGTCGTTGTTGCTCGCCTCTGCCAATTTCTTTTTTGGTCCTCGATGTGATGGCACCATCGGGCCTCCCACCCGCCAGGTTTGTCGTGCTCCTCGCCTGCTTCAATGGCCTTGAATGATGCCCCGTCTCTCCTGGCCCGTGTTGCAGCTCCCTTTCCTGAAGTTCGTGATGAGCTTCAGATCACCACTATCTCCCTTAATAAGAAGAACTTTGTTGAGTGGATGCACTTTGTTTTCTGTGTTCTTCAAACAAAAAAGCCTACTTCATCATCTGGCCAAGGCTTCTCCTACTGCGCAAAACAAGGAATGGATCTATGATGACGGCCGTGCCCAATCTTGAGTCTAAACTCATGGACAATGAACCATATCATATAGCCATGTATCATGAGATGACCAAAGCCATGTGGGAAGAACTTCACTCCCTTTATTTTGGCAAGGACAGCTTGCAACACCTGTTTGACATCAAGGACCTTCAATCTCTTGACTCGGTGATGGACGAAGACTTAACCTCTTTTGTTGCGCGATCCAAAACTCTAGTCGTGGCATGGATTCAGCATCAACCACCAATAGTAGATCTTGTAGGCCAACGTGCTCAGAAAGAAGCGGTTGGCAACGTCATGATGATGATCTGTATTCTTCCTTATCTCCATAGAGTTCGGGATCAGATCCTATCCTCCTCCAACATTCCTTCTCGATTTGGATGCAGCGGCCAAAGGAGGAAGGAGACTCTGATACCAAGATGTTGAGGACTTCGATTGCGAGCGAGTGTGCGGTGTCGAGAGGGAGAAGTCTCAGAGAGGATCATCTCTCCTCCTCCTTGACCTAGCCTTCCCAATGACGGAAGATACAACGAGAGTCAAGCTCGACTGAGAGAGGAAATTAGGTTTTCATTCATTATCCCACAAAGGCCACCCTCCTCACCTATATACAGTGAGAGGAACAGTTCCACAAAAATTACAAAAATGCTCATCACCCAGGATGCATGATGTGTGAGTAATAAAAGTGCGCGACAATATAATAATGTGGGAAAGTAAAGATGCAATTTAAAAGAATATACATGTCACCCCAGACATGCACGGTCCCCCCATGTTTGGGCACATAATAGGGTCATTCATAGGCCATTGACTCTGGAGATGCATACCATACGATTCATTATAGAACACACGTCTCAACCTTTTTACCATCTTCCCACCAAAATATCAGTATTTTTGTTGATGGTTTACATACACCAGTAATGGGCAGTGACACTATTGAGATTTCTCCTTTTCCACTTAACTAATACTCTCCATGTTGCAAAATTGCCCCCAAACATCATTTATGTTTACAAAATAACTGCTAATTTAAATTGTGAGGCAACTTTCTTCCTCTCTCATTGTGTGTTTCAGGATCTCGCCATGAGGAGGATGATTGGAGTTGTTAAGGAGAATGGAGGGTTGTATCTGATAGGAAGAAGGTGGGAGAGAGAGAGATCTAGAGAGATAAGAGGGGAAACTAGGGTTTGAGAGGAGGAAAGGAGAAGAATACCTGATAATCTTGCATAACCATCTAAGAGGGGTCCAGGTATGTTTATACCCGGACCAAGGCCGGCCGGCCAAGGGGGCCGGCCGGCCCCAATGGGGGCTGAACCGGGTGGGTTCAGCCCCCCAAGCCGCCATTTAGATAGTGGGGGATGAACCGGGTGGTTTAGCCCCGTTGTTGCCTTCAAACTCCTTGCTTCGTCTGTGTACTGACGCCCAAATAAGCGGGTGCCATCCGGAGGTGTAACATTCCCTGCCCCATCAAGAACCAACTTGTATTCAAGGTGGTAGTCAGGGTACAGCTCTCGAAACTCCATCAGATCCACCCAAGTGTTGTGCGTTGCAGTCATATGTTGTCATTTAACCAATACTTCAGGACGGTACTCGGTCCCGCGACGCTTCCACTTGAGCATCAGGACCTCCTCAGGTAACGGTTGTAGTTCACCCGCAGATGTAGTCTCAGGCAGAAGAGGACTCGTCTGAACGGAGGCGCCAATCTTCTTCTTCAGCAGGGAAACATGAAAGGCCGGATGTATCCGCGACCCCTCGGGTAGTGCTAACATGTAAGCGACCGGGCCAACCCGACGAACAATCTGAAAGGGCCCATAGTAACGGGGGGCCAACTTATGATTCGTCCGCTGGGCGACAGACAATTTCCTGTAGGGACGGAGCTTTAGAAATACCTCATCATCAACTTGGAACTCTCGGACTGTGCGATGTTTGTCTGTCTGTGCGTTCATGTGATTCTGTGCTGCCCGCAGATTCTCCCGTAAAGTAGCAATAGTACGATCACGATCTCGGAGTGCCCGATCAACGGCGGGGAGCGCCGTGCTACCCGGCTCATAGCTGCTCAAGGAGGGCGGTGGCCGACCGTATACGACCTCGAACGGGGTCATTTTGCTGACGGAGTGGTAGGACGTGTTGTAACAATACTCGGCCCAATGTAACCAACCTGGCCAAGTACGCAGTTCATCCATGACAAAGCAACGCAAGTATGTCTCCAGCCCCCGATTAAGAACCTCCGTCTGGCCATCCGTCTGCGGATGGTGAGCTGTGCTGAACCGTAATGACGTGCCCTGTAAACGGAAGAGTTCCCTCCAGAATGTTCCCACAAAGGTCGGATCCCGATCCGAAATGATCGCCCGTGGTATCCCATGCAACCTGACAATCTCCCGAGCAAAAGTAGCTGCAACTAATGTGTCGGTGTACGGATGGCTTAGGGAGATGAAGTGCCTGTACTTGGATAGCTTATCGACGACCAGCAAAATAACGGATTTGCCTTGAGACTTGGGCAACCCATCGATGAAATCCATGGAAACGGTATTCCAGACCTGATGAGGGATCTCCAACGGTGTAAGCAATCCGGCTGGAGAGGTCGTCTCATACTTCTGGCGCTGGCATATGTCACACTGTCGAACAAACAACTGAATATCACGATGCATACCCTTCCAGAAGACGTTTGCCTGTGCCCGCTGAAGGGTGCGGAGGAGACCGGCATGGCCACCTATCGGCGAGGAATGGAACTCATGTATCATAACTATCCGCCACACTGACTGAGAAGGAATGACCACACGGTCCCGAAAGTATAACCGGTCATTCCGAAGATGATAAAACGGAACCGTCTCTAGTGCCCGTCGGAGAGCGTCCACAATAGGTCGGAGCTCTGAGTCGCGCTCCACCTCTTCCTGTATCTCATCAATGGAATCCAGCAGGGGTGTAGAAATCTGAGCGAGTGTTGCCCTCTGGTAAGTGGGAAAAGGCATCAGCAACTCGATTGTCCTGGCCCTGGCGGTAGACAATCTCATAGTCGTACCCCAGAAGTTTGGTGACCCACTTCTGTTGGAGAGGAGAGGAGATCCGCTCATCCGCTGTTCCAAAAAGTGCTTCAAACTCTGATGGTCCATCCGAATCTTGAAGTGTCGTCCCAGCAGATAAGGTCGCCATAAAGCCACGGCGTGAATGACCGCCAACATCTCCTTCTCATAAGCTGACAACCCCAATGTCCGAGGAGCCAACGCCTTGCTGTAGAAGGCTATCGACCGCCCTTCCTGCATCAACACAGCACCCAGACCCACTCCTGACGCGTCCGTCTCCACGACGAACTCCTTGCTGAAATACAGAAGTGTCAAGACTGGCGTAGTTGTCAGAGCCCGTTTGAGTGCCTGAAAAGCCGCCTCAGCCTCATCCTGCCACAAAAAAGCGTCCTTCTGCAGTAACTGGGTCAGCGACCTGTCAATCTTGCCGTAGCACCACACAAAACGCTGGTAGTAGACAGTGAGACCCAAGAAGCCCCGCAAGGCCCGTATAGTCTGGGGTCGCGGCCAGGAAACCATGCTCTCAATCTTCCGAGGGTCGGCTTTAACCCCGTTAGCCGAGACTAAATGCCCCAAATACTCCACCTCCTCCTGACCGAAAGAACACTTCGACCTCTTGGCATAGAGCTGATGCATGCACAGCAAGGAGAAGACCTATGCAACATGGCTCAAGTGCTCTTCCCAACTAGCACTGTATATGAGGATGTCATCGAAAAAATCAGCACAAAGTGGCGAAGGAGTGGACGGAAGATCTCGTTCATATTAGCCTGGAAGGTGGACGGTCCGCCAGTCAACCCGTTGGCCATCACCAGAAACTCATAGTGACCATCGTGAGTCCTGAAGGTTGTCTTGTGGATGTCTTCTTCCCGCATGAGGATCTGGTAGTAGCCCGACCGTAGATCAAGCTTGGTGAACCGCGTCGCTCCGTGTAGCTCGTCCAACAGTTCTTAAATCAATGGAATCGGGAACTTATACTTCGGGGTGGCGCTGTTCGGTGCACGGTAGTCCACACAAAACCGCCATGACTCGTCCTTCTTGACCAGAATGATCGGGGCCGAGAATGAGCTTGTGCTGGGCCGGATGATTCCCGCATCGAGCATCTCCCGAACGATGCGCTCTATCTCAGCCTTCTGCATGTGCGGGTATCGGTATGGCCGGATATTGGTAGGCTCCGCCCCTGCCTTGAGTACAATCTGATGATGCTGAAACCGTGATGGCGGAAGTGTGTGTGGCTCCTGAAAAATGTCATCATACTGCTCCATAAGGGACTGCATCTGTATGGGAACCTCAGATGGACCGGCCTCATCTTACCTCACCCCCAAAAGTACCGCCATCAAGCTCCCTGCCTTCTCGAGTTGCTGCAGGCTTCGAAGAGATACTTCCTTTACTGGCGAGGATGTGAGACCCTTCAAACAAAACTGCTGCAGCCATTGAACTCCCAATACCATGTACGAGCCCCAAATGGGTAAAAGATAGACATTCGTGCATCCAATGTACCCCTGTGTCCGACGCTCCAGCGCTTTTAGCACACCTTCGCACTGCAACTTGTTGTCGTCCTCCACCATAACCTGGAAGGCAGCCCCCGTATCAATCACATGCCCAACCCGCTGCGCCACATCGGGATAGATGAAATTGTGCGTACTCCCACTGTCCACCAGAATAGTCACTTTCTCTTGCATGATCCTTCCCGCAAGTCGCATAGTGAGTGGGGGAGGGTTACACCCTTATTCCATAGCATGTAGGGAAACCCCGAACTCGGTCAGATCCAAGTCTCCAGCGGGGATCTGCTCCTCTGGGCTCGGCTCGTCCTCCACATCTTCATGTAACATAAAGACTTGAACCTTTTCGCATTTGTGACCCGCCGTAGACTTCTCGTCACAGTTGAAACAGAGTCTCTTCTCCTTCCTTTCCTGTAACTCACCCCACGACAGTCGCGTCGCTGTAGGCCGTCCGGCTACCGATGGATCCCTCCGGGCAGTCGCCGATGTAGTAGTGGGCCTCACTGTAGTCCGGGACCGCTGCCTGTTGAACCGCTCTTCCTGAATGCGGGCCAGACTGATGGCGTGGTTCAAGCTGCGGGGCATGTAAGCCTAAACCTCATCTCGAAAGTGTTCCTTCAACCCAGAGACAAAACAACTGAGGAGTGTCCTCTCCTCCCAGTGCACCCTATTTGCCAACTTTACAAACTCCGTCCTGTATTCCATCACGGTGCCCTTCTGACGTAACTTTTGCAAGAGGGCCTCAAAGTCCTCAAACTCCAGGGGCCCGAACCAAGCGGTGAACCCATCGACAAACTCCGCCCACGACACATAATCCCGTCCCCGCAGGAACCATTGTGTCCACTGAAAAGCATCATCCTCCAAGTGAAAGGACGCCAGTTGCACCCACTGTACCTCTGGCGCCTCTTGATAGCTAAAAAACAACTCCACCTTCTGTACCCACTCCAAGGCGTCACCTCCGTTGTACCGAGGGAAAATCATGTGTGTCAGCTTCGGTGGCGTGTACGCCCTTGGTGCGGCTTGCTCTTGCCACCCCGGTCCTTGCCCATTCCACGCCGACCGTCTTGGGTCCATGCCCCCAGCGTATGCGCCCGGGTAGCCTTGATGTTGCTGTCCCGGAAAGCTTTGATAGGGCTGACCCCAAAACCGAGCGCCCGCTCCCCCTCAGGACAAGCCACCAGCCCGCGGTTGGGGAAGGATTCTCGTCATTCCGCCACCGGGAGCAGCCGCCCCGCCTCCGCCGTTCTGATCGACGCCAACCCGTGCCCAGGGCAGACGACCCGCGCCCCGGTCCTCCGGCGCTCCGTACGAAACCGTGCCGGCCCCAGATGGAGGTCCGCGACCTCCACAACCCAACGCCGCGCCGCTACCGCCGAATCCCGTCGACCCGCCTCCCACGCTCGTCGGGTCGGCCGATCCCGCCGACTCGCCGACGTGCGGAGCCGAGTATTGCGCTCCGGGACCTTTCGCGGCCGATCCTTGTCCTCCGTCGTTCTCGTCGTGCAATGGCGATTTTCCTTTCAAATTTTGTGCGATCAAAGCCCTGAGTTCTTCCATCCTTAGATCGATCCGTTCTTCCAACCGTTGGGTGGACGCCTTCATCTCTTCTTCGATGGCGACCACCGAATCGGTCAATCCGGCGTAGTTTACCTCTAGTGTTTTCAAGCGATTAGCCTCTTCTTGTCCGCGAGTAGCAACCATGGTGGAGGAAGGAATTCCCTGATACCAAATGATAGGAAGAAGGTGAGAGAGAGAGAGAGAGAGATCTAGAGAGCTAAGAGGGGAAACTATGGTTTGAGAGGAGGAAAGGAGAAGAATACCTGATAATCTTGCATAACCATCCAAGAGGGGGTCCGGGTATGATTATACTCGGAACAAGGCCGGCCGGCCAAGGGGGCCGGCCGGCCCCAACGGGGGCTGAACAGAGTGGGTTCAACCCCCCGAGCTGCCATTTAGATAGTGGGGGATGAACCTGGTGGTTCAGCCTCGTTGTTGCCTTCAGACCCCTTGCTTCGTCTTATGTACTGACGCCCAAATAAGCAGGCGCCGTCCGGAGGCGTAACAGTATCACTTGTTTCAGAAGCCTAGTGAGATTGATCAGAAGTCTTTACATTCATGGTTGCTCTCTAAGGATACCTATGAGATCATGTTCGAACACCAATGACTGGGGTATCCGACTTCTAGGCTTCTTAAATCCATGTTTCTTGTTTTATTTTTTAGGAAGTCCATTGAGTAGTTTAGTTGTGAAACTTGAGAGGTTGTCATGTTTCCTTTCATCAGAGTTTACTAAAATAGTGAACCTTTTGATCCTATTTCTATTACTAATATTTCTGATGCCAATGGAATGGTACTCATGTATCTTGGGCATTCCCACTGAGACAAAATCGAAATCGCCAAATTATCTATCCACTTCAACTGTATGATTCAAAAAACTCAATTTAATAGATTTATAAAAAGCATACATTTCGACAATGGCAAAGAATATGTTAACCATCATTTCTAGAAGTATACCAAAGAACATGACAACATCCATGAATTCACTTGTGTTGAAACAACCCCAACAAAATGGTATTTCCAAATGAAAAAATCGTCATTTTTTTGAAGTAACACGGACAATACTCTTTCAGATATCAAATCATAAGCTAGACTGGGCAAAGCTCTTCTTACTGCAACCTCCATGGATGTCACATTCCATGAGCACAACCCCTTCTTTAGCCAGTCTCCACTTTTGGGGGGGGGGGGGGGGGGGGGGGGGGGGGGGGGGCGGGGGGCACATATTGGAAGTGGAAACTTGTCCTACTCAGTCCACTACTCCTTTTCTCCCATGAGTCTCCACCCAACGGTCAGGTAGGAGATATTATTGTGATGGATAACTGTTTTGTGATTGTATATTAGAGAAGGATACAACCCAAATATACCTCACAACAACTCTAGTCGGATCAACCTCGGACAGATACTAAGAAGACATGTAACTCCTCTGATACTTCTTGTCTTAATTCTCATCCTAATAATGACGACCTTTCTATTGCCTTGAGAGAAAAATGCATCTCTGCTAAATATCATAGGTCCTCATTTTTCTCTGCAAAGAATCCTTCTTAGTACAAAAGCTTTATCTCATATCTTGACTCAATAGCAATCACACCTATTTTATATGAAGCTTCAAAGGATAAGAATTGAGTTAAAGCCATGAATGAGGAGATACAGGCTCAAAAGAAGAATGAAATTTGGGACATCATCTCAAAACCAAGAGACAAGATCTGTGAAGTACAAATGGATTTATTCCTTACAATACAAGTCTGATGGCCCTTTGGATCAATATAAGGCAAGATTGATAGCAAAAGGATATACCAAGACATATGTGATTCATTACGAGAAAACATTTTGTTCCAGTATCACATGTGAGAGTCTTCATTTCCTTTGTTGCTTGATTCAATTGAGAAGTACATCAATTTGATGTTAAAAATGTCTTTCAACAGAGAGACATTGAGGAAGAGGCATAAATGAATATCCCATCGTATTCTACTCCAGGTCTCCAACAATAATGAAAATCAAATGAGTGGGCCAAAGAAGGCTGTATATTGACTTAAACAGTCTTCCAGAGCATGGTTTGAAAGATTCTCCAAAGTTATGTTTAATTTGGGGACAAATAAAGTCAAGCAAACCACACATTGTTCTTTACACATGCACAATTTGGTAAAATCGCCTTATTACTCTATATGTATATCAATGATATTATCATTTCAAGGAATTATCCAGCTAAGAGCCTACTTTTAAAGGAGAAGCTAGCACCATAATTTAAGATAAATGACTTGGGAAAACTAAAGTAATTCCTTGGAATTGAAGTTATCTACTCTTAAGGTAGTCTATCTCTGGGAAGAAATATACCCTTGATCTACTCAAAGAGGAAGGAGAATTGAGATGCAAGACTTGCAGTATTCTCATTTAGTCAAACCACAGAATGAAGAATTCTAAAAAATCCCAAAAGTGGATAAAGCTCGATATCAGAGATTAGTAGGAAAACTAATATATTTGGCACATATAAGACCTGACATGGCGTATGCAATAAGTGTTGTTAGTCAGTTTATGCATTGTTGCGGATCGCTCAAGGCTTTTGGTAGACCAGACTAAATTGAACCGCCTTAGCCCGGGAGCAGTCGAACGCGCAAACAGTCACAGTAAGTAAAATGTTGGAAAAAGAATTTCTGTAACGTGAAAAATCCGTCAACTAGGTGAAAAACCACGAGGCCAGATTTGTGTCGGCCAAAACTATACTATTTGCTAGTTGTTGTACAAGACTTTTTAAATAACTCGAGGGCAACAGACCACCTCTTGTTACAATTGTTGAGGGGGGGGGGGGGGGGGAGAGAGCTCGGAGGGTGACAGATCACCACTCGCGGAGCTAAGTATCTCTTTGTATCCTTCGGGGGGGGGAGAGCTCGGAGGGTGACAGATCACCACTCGCGGAGCTAAGTATCTCTTTGTATCCTTCGGGGGGTGATGCGCTTGTTGTACTTCAGGGTGCTTTGATGATTCTTGGAAGCGAACAACACACTCTGCACACTGCTTGGTATCTGCTGCTCAGAAACTCGAGCGGCGCGTTCAGCTCTCTTTATCTTTTGCGGCTTGTCTCCTATTATGTATAGAGCAGTTTGGAGCGGTTGACTTGTTGTAGACTGAGAAGCCTATTGTTGAGTTGAGAGCGTTGGACTCTTATGGTGGTCTTGAGAGTGTAGCGCACGGGGACGCGCTTCAAGCGGTCTTGACGACGGAGCACTTGTTGAAGGGGAGTGCACGGAGCGCTTGCTTGCGAAGAGCGCACAGAGCGTTTGTTGGGGGGAGAGCGCGTGAAGCGATTGCTGGCGGACGAGGAGCGCTTGCTGGGGGAGAGCGCGCAGGGTGCTTGTTGGGGGAGAGCGCGCGAGGAGCTTGATGGGGGAGAGCGCGCGGGGCGGTTGCTGGAGGAGAGCGCGCGGGGCGCTTGCTGGAGGAGAGCGCGCGGGGCACTTGCTGGAGGAGAGCGCGGGGCGCTTGCTGGAGGAGAGCGCGCGAAGAGCTTGCTGGAGGAGAGCGCGCAGGGCCCTTGCTGGAGGAGAGCGCGCGGGGCACTTTTTGGAGGAGAGCGCGCAGAGTGCTTATTGGAGGAAGCGCGCGAGGAAGAAAAGCGCGCAAGGAAGAGGTGCACACAGGAACGCATAAGGAAGAGGTGTGCACACGAGCATGCAAGGAAAAGGCGCGCACGCGAGCGCGCAAGGAAGAGAGGCGTGTGGGAGCGCGCAAGGAAGAGGCGCGCACACGAGCATGCAAGGAAGAGGCGCGCACGCGAGCGCGCATGGAAGCGGCGCGCGTAGTGAAGAGGCCCGCGCACGGAAGAGAAGGGAGGAGAGATAAAATCGTAGGAGGGGAGAGAAAATCCGTAGAAAGATGTTATAGCTGAGAAGAGAATCAAAATGAAGAGGAAAGGAGTTTATTTATAGATTTAGGAGGGACGAACCGATAAATTCACCCAGTAACTACCGAACGAATAGAATCGCCCGAAATAGAGCATGTGAATCACCATTTGTACGAAATGACAAGACTGCCCCCGGACAGTTATGGGCTCTTTGGAAAAGTAACTGCCCCTCCAATGAGGAGAGGGGCGGTCTGCAAGGTCGGCGACTGAAAATGCCGCTCTCCGCGGGCGGCGAGGAAGCCTTCCTAAGCTGGGGGGGAGGGGGGGTGCAGGACAGGAGGTAGAAAATGCCGCCCATCCTGTGCGGCAAAGGAGCAGGACGGGCAGAAAAAATTGCCGCCAGTCCTGGGCAGTAAAAAAAGGTGGGGACAGGCAGCAGAAACTAGTGTTGAGGATAAGTTCAGGCCGTGAACAAAGTAAATGCAAATTATTATGGATGAAAATTCTATTGGACAATCTAAAAATCAAGTATGAAGCTCTTCCGCGACAACAAATCTGCAATCAGCATTGCACATAACTCAGTCCAACATGACAGAACAAAACACATCAAAATTGATCGTCACTTCATCAAACAGAAGCTGGGCAGTGCGCTAATTTCTGCCTATCATATCACTTCATAAAAGTTCCATGATCTTACTTCCAAGCTGGGAACGATGGATATTCATTCGTCATCTTGACAGATGATGTTTTAAATAGTATTAAATATCTAATGTAAATTTATTGGTAATTAGCTTGTTATTATTCTAGTTGTAATCTTTAAGAGCACTTAGATCAACTTATGTGTTTTTTCTGCCTTATGTTAAGCATCTTATGTCAACGAGAAGACAATGAGATTTATTATTTCCTACAGCAAGTATGAAAAATATTAATACCTTTAGCGAAGCTAGAGATCGAGATGCAGAAGACGGCCTCAGACCAGTGAATCCAATATCATATGAGATGCTTCCATCAGCCTTAAACAGTCCATAGTGCCTCTCTGAACTCGGCCCAGGCTTCAAATTTTCATTAAATAGTGCAAATATATATGCCTTCACCTCCGCCTTCGGTCTAAGTGGAGTCCCCTTCTTTTTGAAAAGCCTCTTTCGCAGATTATAATTGTAAGTCCTCGCATTATGAGCTGTAGCACCTGCTTCATTGTTATCCCCGCTAGAAGCCCATCCTGTCTCAGAAACCCGCACCTCCATGTCGTGATATCCAGCATTGTCTAGGGCAGCATAAGCAGCATCCACCATAGCATCAAACATGTTATCATAGTGCAAATCAGTCTTCGCATCATATATTCCTGAGTTCGACTGAAAGAGAGCATAATTAATGTCGATATGTTCGGGATCACTTTTGTAAGCCAAGAAAGGATATGCATTGACGTAGAAAGGGGAGCCGAGCTGTGCGAAAAAGTCCAGAATTGGCTTCATGTATACTTGAACATTCTCATTGAATATGCATGATGAAGGAGGATAAGAATTCGCAAACACAGCCTCAGAATGAGGCGTCCAAACCTCGATGGTGTCTGACAGTTGAAGCTTGCTTAGTGAGCTGTGAACATTTTTTATTGCGCCCAAGAGAGCTTCTTCGAGTGCCTGATCACCTCCTCCTAACACTTCATTACCAACTGTAATTCCTCGTATGCTGGTATCAGGCAGAAAGGACTGAACATTCTCCTTAATCCAGTCCATGGCACGCTCTTCATTTGCGCTCATGTCTTTAAGATACTCATTCCCAATTCCAATCACCAAATTAAGTCCAGACCCCTTGAATGCCTGAAGAACAGCATGATCTGCGTCAAAAATTTTGATATTTTTCACCCTTGCTGCTTTCAAGAGTGTGACTACACTTTCAGGCGGAGGAATGTTATCGGCAATTCTACCATAGTTTACCCCATAAGTACCAGTAAATGCATGAGCAGTCAGTATGCCTGTGCAAAATGAAGGAGTACTCGGTAATTATATGGATTTATAATAACTATATCAAGTAGTAATTTGGGGTGAAATATTAGAATCCCACATATGCATTGTATAATGAATTTACAGTAGCATAGAAAATGTATGAGCTAGGTGGTCATGTTTTTAATTTGGATGTAAATATAAAATGAGAAGAGACAAAAATTGGAGAAATAAGCTTCGGTAATGAAGAAAAATTCTTGAACCACCGGGAGTAGATTTAAAGCCTTGTTTGGATTCACCTCCTTTGAACATGATAAATTACGTATTTACGCTCCTAAATTTGGAATTACAACGGTGTATATTAACTACCTATAAAGCATGGATACTTGCAATGTCCTTGCATATTGTATCAGAAGTATTTTGAAGCCGTAAAACTTTCGAAAACTCTTGGAAACACATCCCCAAAATTCAGAGAACATGTCCATGAAATTCCCGCTGCTTCATCCCCTATGTCTCATATGTTCTATCACGTGAGGGACATCTCGTTTCATGTACTCCTATGCAACAGATGACATGTTAAATATTTAGTTACACATTGGAAATCACATGTTTTGCTACGAGCCTAGCCCGTAACGTCGTTGGTGGTAGTAGTGGAGACAGGGATACAAGGGGAGTTGAGCTCAACCTGTGGAGAATGGAAGAGGAAGGAGAGTCGTGCTCAACCCTAATCCAAGAAATGGGGAAAAAGAGAGAACTTACAGAGAAAAATAAAGTTTAATTAATTCATTTCTTTTCCTTCTAATGACCCAAGGGAGTCTATATATAATATTACAAACGACTAAACAAGACTCGACTCATAATCAATGTTTTAAATGTCCTCTGACATGTCCGATATGTCTCCTGACATGACATTTTAAGGGCAAAATGATATGTTTTTCTAAAAAAAGATTGTTTTTTTTGTAAAATATAGGCCGACGTGCTCGATTTTTTCCGATATATCGGCCGACAAGACTTTTAAATATATCGTCCGCTATTTTATTTTATGTTATATTAGCTAACTAGAAGTATATGTTTAAATCGCTTATATATTATACTATGCATGTTTAAATCGATTAGATTTATTGTTTCGATTTTTTAACGTTTTATTCTTATAATCAATTTTGTATAATTATTTCACAATGTTTTAGTATCATATTACAAAAAATGTGAAAACATTTAATATATTTATTAGTTGATTGTTTGTATGTTTTTAATATAAATTTATATGTTTGAAAAGACTTGCAATCAATCAAAAATTTTTAACTTTTAAATCTTCTTTATTTGCAATAAACTTATTGTTATCAAAATAAATTATTGCATACTATTAAATATATTTTACAATATATCATTTATATTTGTTAGTAATATTTTATCTTAGATAATATTCGATTTTATTTCGTAATATAAATGACTCCTTTTTTATTTATTATATTATTTTTCTAGTTTTATAACATATAATTATAATTTGTATACATAAAAAAAAAAAAAAATATTTATAAACATGAAAATCCGATATTTTAAAATATCTCTGACATGTCCCTGACTTCCAAAATCCGACATTAAAAAACTCAATCTGATATGTTGCCGCCATCCAACATTACAACTCTGCTCATAAAGACTCATGATGACAGACTCGATAACAATGACTCGATGCATACAACTCGAAAAAACATACCTAAAGACTTGTAATAAAATATGTGTAACCTAGTCGGCGACAGATAGTGAGGATCCATAATAATTGCCTTGTGAATCTTACAGGTTTTAGACATCTCACACCTAATACCAACTGATTTTATGCTGGATATTTGAGTCCTAATACCAAATTACACCTGCTGTGCTTTATTAGGCTTTTGCAATATGTTCGGCCATCCAGTATTGGATGGTATGGATAAGCAACTACACATTTATAAGTTACTCTAAAAAAACTAGAGGATTCAAATCCACATTTTTCATGAAATTCTTATGTAATAAATGCAAGCACTCAAAGCTGTTACTCATCGTAAAATCTATTAAAATTTCTCTTTATAAGTTATGTAATAAATGTCTTGATCGGGAAGTCTAGACCTATAATAATATCACTATATACTGCGAGCACTCAAAGCTTTACTCATCGTAAATTCATAATATACACAAGTAATTCATGTTTAACCTACTAGAAATCTTTCAGTCCTCAATTCACTAGCTCATTAGATTGGGAAACCAGACCAAGCATTATCCCTATTATATATATTAAACAAAAAATTGATTAAGTAGATTGGAAAATAGTGTCTTTTCTATTTATTTCATCTCAATCTAATATATATAAATACGTACAAATACACTAAACACACACCACATTAAACATCAACACTCCCTCTCAAGATGGGTGAAAGATATCCAATAAACTCATCATGACATACAATCTAGATAAATCAAGTGAGCTAAGTCCCTTAGTGAGACAATCGGTCACTAGCTCTTTAATAGCATGTCCCAGCTCCAGTACACCACCATCGAGCTTTTCCTTGATGAAAACCCAACCGATCTCCACATAATTGGTTCTATTATTTGCAATGCTAATAGTTGGCTTGCTATCACACCACAATGTCATTTTCTCCCATTTATCTATCTTGAGCTTTACCAACAGGGCTAATGGTCATATACTCTGCCTCGGATATAGATCTCACAACAACAATCTGCTTTTTGCTCTTCCAGGAAACCAAATTGCCCCTTTCAAACATGCAATATCCTGACGTGGACCTCCTGTCATCGACAAAACTAGCCCAGTCAGAATCGCGATAGCCCTTAATGTTCACGTGCTCATTCTTCCAGAAGACCAACCTCTTTCCTAGTGCACTCTTCAGGTACCATAGAATCTATACACAACATCCATGTAACCCTCCCTAGGATCATGCATATAGCGGGTGTTGGGGGGTCAAAAAAAGGCGGCCACGGGAAAGAGAGGAGAGGGAGAGAGAGAGGGGAGGGATTTAGGGTTTAGAGAAGAAAGGAAAACACACATTCATTCGAGGATGAAAAAAATACAGGGCTTACGTGTTCTCTTATAGTGATGAGGAGCCAATACAAAAGGAAATTCAGAAATTAGAAAATACAAAAATACTTAAAATGACACAAACAAATAAAGCAACAAATAAAACGACTCAAGCAAAAGAAGCAACCAATAAATCACTAATTATCTTTTGCGGTAATTGTTGGGCCACCCGATATACGCGTCCGGCGCGTGTAAACTTTCCAAGGAAGCTCGTCGTCGTGTAGCTCCATAACAAAGAAAGCAACCTGATAATCTGATATACGTTCCTGGCATGTGTAAATTTTCCAAGGAGGCTCGTCGTCATGTAGCTCCGTAACAATGCCGCCATCTGGTAAATGTGTCTTGTCCTCAAGGCAGTAATCAGGAAACTAGCGGCGGAAATCATCCCGGGGCAGCCATGTCGTGTCCGAGTCGGGCTGGCCGGTCCAAGCCACAAGGACCTCCTCTGATGTACGGTCCCATGGGGTGCGGCATCTCTGATTGAGGATCGAGGCGGGGTAGTACGGTGCCTCTCCTGCGAGGTCAAGGTCGGCACAAATGTGATCTGTGGGGGTGTGTTCGCTCACTACGTGTCGTAGCTGTGAGACAAGGAAAATCAGATGAATGCGGCTCTCGGCTGGAAGGCAAAGGCGGTAGGTGACTGCCTATACGGGCGAGGACCTCGAAAGGCCCGAAGAAACGAGGTGCCAGTTTTAGACAAGGTCGGCGAGCCACCGAGAGCTGTCGGTACGGGTGGAGTTTGACGAGAACCTTCTCTCCTACCTCGAAGGAGAGGTCCCGACGTTTCCTGTTGGCGAAAGAAACAATCTTTTGTTGAGTCAGACGTAAGTGGTGCTTCAAATGATCTAGAATGGTGTCCCTGTCAAGGAGGGCGGTGGCCAAGCTCTCCACCTAGAAATCCCCTAGAAGGTGGAAGATAGATGGAGGGAGGCCTCGAATGGTGTAGTACTGGCCGCCTGATGGTAAGCGGTATTATATGAGTATTCGGCCCACCCGAGCCACTTGGCCCAACTGCGAGCTTGTTCCCCTACGAATCAACGGAGGTATGTCTCCAGACACCGGTTGAGGACCTCTGATTGGCTGTCGGTCTGCGGATGGTATGTCGTGCTCATGCGGAGTCGGGTGCCCAGTAAGTGGAACAACGTGGTCCAAAAAGTACTCAGGAAGAGCGGATCGCGGCTCACACGATCGACCGAAGAAACTCGTGGAGCCGCACGACCCCCTGGATGAAGTTGTCGGCGACTGTGGCAGCCGTGTATGGGTGGAAGAGGGGAATGAAATGAGCATACTTCGAGAGCCAATCCACCACGACCAGAATGCAGCCGTGTCCCTGTGATTGGTGCAGTAGTGTGATGAAATCCATGGCGACGTCGTCCCAAATGCGATCGGGGATCGGGAGGGGCTGAAGTAGACCACCCGAAAACATGGTCTCGTACTTGGCCTTCTGGCAGGTGAGGCAGACGGCCGTGAAGGCCTTGACTTGTCGGAACATGTGAGGCCAATAGAGTGAGGCGGCCGGCCGTCGGTATTTCCGATAAGTCCCGGCGTGTCCCCCGTGGGTGAAGCATGAAACTCGCCAACAAAAGATGAATGCTCGGAGAGGATGGGGTGAGTACGAGGCGACCCTTGAAAAGTAGGCGGCCGTCAACCAAGGAGTACGGTGGGTGGGTCGTGGCGTCGGCGAGGAGTGCTATTCGTATCCCATTGAGCACCAGGTCGGCATCTACTTCCCGTTTAAGGGTATCCGCATCCTCCCAGACCGGGCAGGAGATGGCTGCGAGTATGGGGTTGCGCGAGAGGACATCGGCCGCGCGATTCGACTTCCCTGATCGGAACACGATGTTGAAGTCGTAGCCAAGTAGCTTGGCCACTCATACTTGTTGAGCGGGCATAGCAATCTTCTGTTGTAGCAGGTAGCGAAGGCTGTGGTGGTCGGTGCGGACCACGAACCACCGGCCCAGGAGGTAAGGTCGCCAATGCTGAACAGCGAGGAGGAGGCACGTGAGCTCGTTCTCGTAAGCAGAGCGGCTGCGGATCGTGGCCGAAAAGGCGCGGCTGAAATAGGCCACGGGGCGGCCGGCCTGCATCAATACGGCTCCCACGCCGACGCCCGACGCGTCGCACTCCACGATGAAGGGCTGAGAGAAATCGGGCATGGCTAACACCGGAGCACGAACTAAGGCCTGTAGTAGAGCGGTAAAAGCGGCGGAGGCTGCCGCTGTCAACTCGAAAGGGCCTTCGTCCGACCTCTTCAGTAGCTGGGTGAGGGGTCGGACCAACGTGTCGTACCCCTGGATGAACCGACGGTAGTACCCGATCAATCCCAAGAATCCCCGGACATCGCGGAGAGCGGATGGCGTCGGCCACTGAAGGACGACCTCGATCTTGTCGTTGTCCATGGCGACTCCCGCAACAGAGATGCGGTATCCAAGATAGCACACCTCTAAAACCCCAAAAGAACACTTTGTTGAGTGGAACTTTAGGTGGTGGCGTCATAGAGTAATCAATGTCTGGCAGACATGCTGGAGGTGCTCCTGCCAAGAAGAATTGTAGACCAATATGTCATAAAAAAAACAAGTACGTGCTGACAAAGTACTGGGCAAAAAATGTCGTTTATCGTGGCCTGAAAAGTGGTCGGTGCATTGGTCAGGCCGAAAGGCATAACAAGGAAATTCATAGTGGCCGTCATGGGTCCGGAAAGCCGTCTTGGCGATGTCGGCCGACCGTACGTGAATTTGGTGGTAGCCGGCATGGAGGTCCATCATGGTGGAGACGGTCGCGCCATGGAGCTCATCCAAAAGCTCCTGAATCACCGGAATCAGATACTTGTCTGGGACGGTGGATTTGTTGAGTTCCCGATAGTCCACGCAGAAGTGCTAGCTACCGTCTTTTTTCCTGACCAGCAGGACCAGGATGGAAAGGGGCTGGCACTAGGGCGGATGAGACCCCCCATCAATATATCGTGTATTAGCCTCTCGATTTCGTCCTTTTGCATGTGCTCGTAGCGATATGGTCGGCCAGAGACTGCTGACACGCCGGGCTAAAGAGGTATGACATGATCGTGCGACCGAACTGGTGGCAATCTGGATGGCGCAGCAAAGAGATCCGCAAACTCGGATAGGAGGGCTTGGAAGTTCGGAGGTGGTGCTGAGGTTGGTGGCGTGGCGCCCGAGATGGGCCAGATCCAAGCCGAAAAATCAACGTCCGCAGTTCGCTGAATCGCACGGACAGAGACGGGGAGCGAAGTAGCGCGACGTCTCCCACAAGGCAACACTCCCGACCGTTCTGGAGGAAACGCATCGTCATAGTACCCCAATTGACTCGTACGTCGCCCAGCGTACAAAGCCACACAACTCCCAGAATGGTGTTGATCCCGCTAAGGACGAAGACGTAGAAGTCCGTTTTCACCGAGTAAGGGCCCACTAAAAGCGAGACAGCCGGACAACGGCCCTGGATCAAGAGGAGACGACCATCGCCTAGACTGACCGTGAAATCTGTAAAAGGTTCCATTGGAATACCTGCTGGGCCAGATGAGATGAAAGAAAATTATGACTCGCCTCGCTGTCCACCATGATGATAATGTGGCGCTCGCCCAACTTTCCCGCAAACTTCATGGTTTGGGGGCCTGAAATGCCGCCCACAAAAAAGCATGGAAGCTCCAAATGGTGAAGGCGCGTCAACGGCGGCCTCTGTGGTGTCCTCTGTCGTGATCTCAAGGTCTTCAAAGTCCGCCAAAGTTATCTCGGGCTTGAAGTCGGTGATGATGGCATGAAACCCCTTGACCGCGCAAACGTGGGTAGGAGAATAGAGCTTACGGCAGTGGAACACAGCCCTTTGCAGCGAAGATCGTCGAACTCGCGGTTGGAGAACCGCTGAGGCGGGGCAGGACGGCCTGGCCTTGCGGCCGGAAGGGGCCGAGGAGCTCCGGGGTAGTAGTCCTCCATGGTCGGCCTCCTGGAAGGGGTCCGCCTGGAATCAGCGGGGGGAGAGCTGACAAATCCGCTTCCACAAGGCGGTCCATGTCGAGGGCCTCAGAAACCGTCTGGGGGTGGTGAGTGCGGAGCCGGGACCGGATGTTGGTCCAAAGGCCCTGCATGAAGAAGTCAAGATAGTGATCTGGTGGTAGGCCAAGAACATGGGTGACGAGGGCCACGAACTCATCGATGTAGTCATACAGTGCACAGATTGTCGTACTCCACACTGTCTTTTGATGGCGGAGCCGGATTAACGGTTGTCGTAGCGACAAATCATTTCCTGCTTGATTTCTGACCAGGAGATGGTAGGGTTGGTCTGGCAGAGCCATCGGGCCCAGTGGAGGGCGGAGCCATCGAGTCCCACAATGGCGGTAGAAACCTTGTCCTGCTCGGGTGTGAGGTGAATATCAAAGTATTGTTCTCCATTGGCGATCCACCCAATTGGATCTACCCCGGTGAAGGTGGGGAGGTCCAATGCAAGGGTCGGGGGGGGGGGGAGGGTGTGGCGTCCCCGATGTGCGGATGTGGTGCCTCCACCGAGGATTGACGTGTCCGTGGCCGGGCACGCGGATTCGCTGGCGGAGGAGGCCGCCGGAGGTTGCAACACATCAAGTTTTGCATGGATGGCGAGCAAGTAGGCCTGCAAGGAGGCCATGATGGACTCCTGAGTACTGACATGGCGTAGGAGGGCCTTGTTGGCATCCTCTGACGGGGCCTCGGCGGTGGAGCGGATGTTTAGCGCCATGGTCACGGAAGGACGAGCGGCAGCGGTGGCGCGACGCGGGTTGGACAGGCGTTGACGGGCGACAGCGGACTAGACGGCGCTGCAGAGGAACGGCGCGGAACAGGAGGCACGTTGGCGGAGCGGCGAACCAAATTGGAAAGAGGCGCATTCGGTGGAACAGGCCCGTCGCAGGATGGATCGCGGTAAGGTGGCGTGGAATACGCGCGAAACGGCGCACGCGAGCGCTGCAAGTCGTGGAACGACGGAACGGCAAGTCGCGGACGTGCGGGCTTGAATCGTGGAATCAACCGGCGGCTAGCGGCGGGTAAAGCGACAGGTCAGACCAGTTGTTGGGGGTAGGAAAAAGGCGGCTACGGGGAAGAGAGGAAGAGAGGAGAGGGAGAGGGAGAGGGAGAGAAAGAGAGGAGGGATTTAGGGTTTAGAGAAGAAAAGAAAAACACACATTCATTACAGGATGAAAAAAATACAGGGCTTCCGTGTTCTCTTATAGGGATGAAGAGCGAATACAAAAGAAAATTTAGAAATTAGGAAATACAAAAATATTTAAAATGACACAAGCAAATAAAGCAACAAATAAAACGACTCAAGCAAAATAAGCAACCAATAAATCACTAATTATCTTCGGCGGTAATTGTTGGGCCACCCGATATATGCTCCCGGCACGTGTAAACTTTCCAACGAGGCTCATCGTTGTGTAGCTCCGTAACAAACAAAGCAACCCGATATGCGCACCCAGCACGTGTAAACTTTCCAAGGAGACTCATCGTCGTGTAGCTCTGTAACAGCGGGCCACCACACTCACGAAAAAGATATGTCGGGTTGAGTGTGACTCAGATAGATAAAGCAGCTTACCAACCTCTGGTACCTCTCTCTATCAACCGACTCTCCTGTTGCAGCACTGAGCTTATACTTCTGATCAATTGGAGCAACTACAGACCAGCACCCCAGCATACTTATCTCCTTCAGTAAATCTAACAAATATTTTAGCTGAGATGGAACAATCCCCTCTACACCGCGAACTACCTCAATCCCAAGGAAATATCATAGCTTCCTCAAATCCTTTACCTCAAATTCCTTGTCCAATCTTGTCTTCAACTGAGCAAACATTATAATGTGAATTCCAAGTCACCTAAAGAACATTGTATGGCAAGCATTGGTCTGCCGATATCCCATGGCCACCTTGGCTCTCCTAAACCTCTCAAACCAAGCTCGAGAAGACTGCTTCAGTCCATAAAGAGTCTATTTGAGTCTACACACCTACCCTCTGTTTGTTTCGTGCCAAAACATGGCAGTATCTCTATGGACACCTCTTCCAACAAATCTCCATGAAGAAAGACATTTTTCAAGTCGAGATAGTATAGTTTCCATCCCCATTCGCTGCCAAAGACACCAGTGTCTGCACCGTGTGCATCTTTGCCACAGGTGCAAAGGTCTCATTATAGTCGGTCATAAGTCTGACTATACCTCTTTGCTACCAATCAGGACATGTAGCGCTCAACCCGTCCCTATAAATTTTGTTCTGAAGTGAAAACTCACTTGCACCCAACTGCTTTTTTGGCTGGCAGTGGTGACATAAGCTCACAGATTTTGTTCTTTTCAAGTGTACCAAGTTCCTAGTTTTTCACTTTGGATTTTCCTTATCAACCTTCCAACACTTAGGAATAGAGATAATGTTTAAAGATGCAATGAATGCCTCCATGTACAGGTGATAAGCAAGAGTACGAAACAAATTAGGTAACATCATGAGAAAAACCATATCAATCAAGTGAAACTCCGACATTGTTGTGAGAAGTTTTTCTTACTAGTAGGGGAGTTTGAGTAGAAAGATAAGAAATCATCACCTGTATATTCTGAGGTTGAGGTGGATGGTGTAGGTGTCTTAGGAGTTGGAATATGCAGAGGCAAGAGACTTGACACAACTGACACTAAGGCACGGTTCCCTCATTCTGTTGTCTTTCCACATATATACTCTCAGCTCCCCCTATCTGAGATTCACCATTCTCAGATCTCAGCTCCCCCGGAACCTGAGGTCCACCTGTCTCGAATTCATTCTCCTCATGCATCGACACCACAACCGACTCAACACTCAACATAAGAGACAAAGGGATACTCATTATCCTCCTCTCGCCACCACTGTTATTCTTCCCCTCTCGTCATATTGTCTATAATGAGCAAATTCCCAATGGGCGAGTCAACCAGAAAGGAATAGAATGACTCAAGCTCTCAAAATGTGAAATTCATACTAACGAACAACCTCCTCTTTGTCGGACTCCAACATACATACCCCTTTTTAGTAGCCGAATATCCGACAAAAACACACACTTCACAACCCTTAGATTCAATTTCCCCACATTTGGTCAATAGTCATGCACAAAGCGCACACAACCAAAGGTTTTGAGAGGAAGAATATTGTCATTCTTATCTCGCAACATCTCAGTCGGAGACATCCAATCCAGTACTCGCGAGAGTATTCGATTGATTAAATAGGCCAATGTCAGGACTGCTTGCCCGCACAAGTACTTTGGCACTTTCATCGATATCACCATATTTCGTGTTACCTCAAGAAGATGCATGTTCTTCCATTCGGCTACCCCATTCTGGTCTGGTGTGTATGAACATGTGGTTTAATGTTGGATTTCCTGTGATGACAAGTACTCCCTAAACGCCTTGTTAGTGTACTCTATATCATTGTCAGACCTCAATACCCTCATAACAGCATTGTATTGAGTTTGAACCCCTCTATGGAAATCCTAGAAGCAGACAAACGCATCGCTCTTGTTTTTCATCAAATAAAACCAAGTGACACGAGAGAAACAATCAATAAAATACATAAAAATTTGAAATTCATTCATAGTAGGTGTGGGATATGATCCCCAAACATCAGAATGCACTAGGTTGAAAGGATAAGAATTCCTAATACCAGAACTGGAATATGTGTTTTTGGTATGTTTTCCCAATTCACACGGATCACATATAAGTTTGACTTGATTAGATTTCTCAAAAAAATGTGGATACAACTAACTCAAAATCGTAAAGGGATGACTCAGGCGCCGATGATGAAGTAGTAGAAAGTCCTCCATGCTCCTCCTAACTCCTCCAGCACCCTCTATAATAGATGAAAGAGCGGAGTTCATACTGTCCATATCAAGGTACCACAAGACACTATGTCATGTGTCAGTCCCAAGTCGCTTGTTCATCTCCTTCTCCTGAAAGTTCATCTTCAGAATATCAAACAAACAACATATTTTATTTGGGATATAATGACACTAATGGATAAGAGATTCACGGGAAAGGAAAGAGCATGCAAAACATTAGAAAAAGTTAAAGTGTTGGTACTTGGTACATTACGTAGTACCCTTATCAACCACTAGCTAAGTTATACAATCGATAGTCTAAATACGCTCTGGAACTGCTATAAGAGTGTAAGAAACTAACTCCCTAGCATCCCCAGTGATATGTTGAGAGGCACCAGAATCGACTACCCAATCTACTGATCTAGTAGTGGATATAGATGCGTGAGTAAGTGTATCATAAGTACATGTAGTTGAGTGAGCAAAAAAAGCAATGTTACCCATGGATGAAGATGAAGTGAATGCATTATCAACCACACCCTTCTACTTCCTCCTCATCAACTGAGAGTAAGCATTCAAAATCGCATCCTCCTCAGAGCAACCCACATCATCCATATTTTTTTCTGCATCTTCCTCTGATATTATCAGATTTGATTTGTAGCCTCCTCTTCCACCACCTCTGTGACCCCCACCGCCGCAACCACGACTCTCAAACTATCCTCGTCCTCCTGCATCCTGCTCCTTTGGTGGCTTAAGACAAGCTTAACGTAGATGACATCTCACCACAATTGAAACATTATCATGTCTCACTCTTGTATCTCATGTGGCCTGAATTGGTGACCCCTACTGCCAATTTCACCCCTAGAAGTCCAGTTGTGTCAAAATGGAGCATAATTTTGCTCTCCTCCTGCATCATGACCGAGATCGTCTCATCCAGGGAAGAAATCTTCATTTGAGCGAGCAACAATGCGTGCATTGACTCAAACATTGAGTTCACCCCCCTCATAAAGTGCATAGTCATTCTCTGAGAATCTTGCTCCTCATTCGTGCACTCGGGATTTTTGCAACACGCGGCTGGTGAGAAATGATCATAAACTGTCCGCAGTCACTCCAAATTTGCGACATACTCTCGGATCAATCGATCTCCCATAGTTATTGTCTTGATTACCCTTTTGATCTGAAACACCCTTATGTTGTTGTCGACTCCTGGATAGATCCTCTGCAACTTCCTACAAATATCATTCATGGTCTATATGTCATCCACCGTGATAGCAATGGACGTGACCATTGAGTTTAGGAGCTAGGTGTGTAGCTGACTATGTGTAGTCTTCCATTCGTTGTACCCAACCGAGTCCTTCTCTGGCTCCCCCTTCACAAAAGTCACGTAGCCCTTCAGGTTCCTCCCAGAGAGTCCCCTCTTCAACCGACACGACCAGTGAATTTCTGAGATTGTTTAATATCATAGGCAAATATTGAGAGGAGAGTGTTGGTTTGGAGTGATGTGTTGAATCGAACCCCCGCCTAGCTGGTAATAGAAACCATTAGACGACTTTTGCAGGCACAGTTGCTGATAAGCCTTGCATCAATTTATATACTAAAATCTTGTACACCAAATGACAACACTTTCACCCTTCATTGTTTTCTGCTTATGGTATGACAGCTAGACTAAACTCCGGAGTAGGCTATTAAAGTAAAAGCATCTTGTTAGACATGGTTACTTGTCCGTTAGTAGGTTGCTACGTGTAAAACTAGTTCACTGAGCTCTTATTTTCTCTGTTTACTTTTGTGCAAGTTATTAACTTGAATCTTTATATATTTTCATGTCTTGAGGCATTTTTCTTCTATTTGGATTTGCCTTAGGGTTCGTGACTGCGTCATCCGGTTCCTGAGTATTCTTCGTCCAACTTCAACTTTGCTTGGAGGTTTCATTTTAGTTTGATGTATCACCAGGTTCTATGTATTTTGTTTCAGTTACTGTTGGAATTTACTATTCATGTATTAATTATCGTCAGACATTTTCTCTTGTATCGTGGACAACTTTTTAGGGTGAAGCATTGTACTAGTTCATTTCACTTATGATATTTCTACCTTTGTGGCTAGTTGCATTTATTTAGTTTCAGTACTGCTTGTGGCTTCGCTTTTACAAAAAGGAATACATGCACAACAACTTTTTATTTATTTATTTGCGGTTTTCGCACCAATTTAAAATCAATTAAATCCCTTTCAAAAATAACAATTTAAAACTAATTGTAGAATCTCTGCTTCCGCCTTAGCAGACATGGCTCCTCTCTACATGCATGTGACATCACGACCCACCAGAAGTGCACTTTGATCTTGTTAAGACGGGTCATGACAATTATCAAGACACATTTGCCCCTGTCGCAAAAATGAAGTCCATATGAGTTTTCATATCATGTGATGCGTGCAAGGGTTGGGAACTTAACCAATTGAACGTGAAGAATGTTTTCCTTCATGAAAATATATATGAAGAGGTATATATGTCTATACCTCCAGGTTTTTCCCTTCCGGATCTAAAGGGAAAATGTGCAATTTAAAAAAAGACACTTTACGGTTTGAAGCAATCTCCGAGGTCTTGGTTTGGTCGATTTCACGAAGTCATGATTTCACTTGGATACAAACAAAGTCATGTTAACCATAATTTGTTTATTAAACGAAGAACAAATCTAATAATTGTTCTCATTATCAATGTTGAGGATATCGTCATAACAGGAGATGATATTGAAGAAGTAAAAGTTTTGAAGGTGAATTTGGCAAGAAAAATTGAAGTAAAAAATCTGGGGAAACTGATGTATTTCTTGGGAATTGAAGTAGCACGATCTAAGCAGGGTATCTTCATCTCCCAGAGAAAATACAACCTTGATTTGTTGGAACAATCTTGCATGAGTGGTTGTAGACCTACTGATACATCTATGGAGGAGAATCATAATCTTTGACGAGATGATGTTGATCCTGCTGAAGACGTGTTTGGCTATCAACGTCTTGTTGGAAGATTAATCTACCTATCCCACACTCGTCCCGACATAGCTTATGCAGTTGGAGTCGTTAGTGAGTATATGCATGCCCCAAAGACGAGACATCTGAATGTTGTTCATCGAATCTTGAGGTATTTGAAGACTTCGCCAGGAAGGGGGATCCTTTTCACTCCAAATACAGACTTGAAGATTGAAGTTTTTACCGATGCTGACTGGGCTGGGTCTGTTGAAGACAGACGATCTACATCAGGGTATTGCTCATTCGTTGGTGAAAACTTAGTCACTTGGAAAAGTAAAAAATAATCTGTTGTCTCAAGGTCTAGCGCTAAAGCTGAATTTAGAGCAATGACACATGACATATGTGAAGGATTATGGAAACGCTCTTTGATGTGTAACCTAGGTTTGAATGAGTCAAGTCCTATCCGGTTATACTGTGACAACAAGGCTGCAATCAGCATTGCAAACAACCTTGTCCAGCATGACTGCACCAAGCATATCGAGGTGACGACATTTCATTAAGGAGAAAATCGAAAAGAAAATTATCCGCATACTGTTTGTCCTCGCAGAGGGACAATTAGCTGATATTCTAACTAAGAGTCTTAGGGGAAATCTTTTTTGTGCTTGTATTGACAAGTTGGATATGAAAATTATAACATGTACAACTTGAGGGGAGTGTTAGACCATATTTCATTTATATTTTGATTATGATGTATTTTCCCCTATATATAGGGGACCCCTCTATTGAATAAGATCATATTTGCCCTAATTTACAATTACCATTTCCAAACAAAGGATCTTGGAGAGTGCAATTGGTTCATGCAGATCTATGGGTACCCTCTTCAACTACTCTCTCAAGTATGAAATAATACATATGACTCATAGATGACTACTCTGAGATAGTTGGGTATATTTTTTGAGTCGTAAGTCGGAACCCTTCTCCAATTTTAAAACTTTCAAAGCCTTAGAAGAAAAAGAGAGGGGAAACACGTTAAAAAGTTAAGAACCGATAGAGGGGGGGAATTTATAGGAGAAGAATTCATATTTTTTGTAAGGAGTATAGGATCAAAGGAGAATTAACCACACCTAAATCACCACAACAAAATAATATAGTAGAGAGAAAAAACAGAACCATGGTCAGGACCATACTACATCACCATCACTTACCAAAGGAGCTATGGGTAGAGGCTATGCACACAGCTGCATACACATTAAATGGAAAATAGAATACCAACTAAAAGCATAGACTTTGTGTTACGCCCCCGGACGAGGCTCGGTTGTTTGGACAACATTACAAGCGGCGGCGGCACGGATGTGGCGTTATTGGGGCTGAAACCAATGGGTTCAGCCCCCTCTTCTTAAATATATGCTCGGGGGGGGGGGGGGGGGGGGGGGGGGGGGGGCTGAACCACGCCGGGTTCAGCCCCATTGGGCCGGCCGGCCCCTTGGCCGGCCGGTCTTGGGTCCGGGGGTATAAATATCCGGACCCCTCTCTTTGGATGGCATGCAAGAATATATTCAGGTTCTTCCTCTTCTCTCAACCCTAACCCTAATCTCTTTCTCTAGCTTCCTCTACATCTTCTCTTAGTTTCTCTCCTAGTTAGGGCATAACAATTGGTATCAAAGCAGTCGATTCTCGCGGCAATGGTGAATACTCGCAATCAAGAGGAATCCTCGCGGATTGAAACCCTAGAGGAGAATGTTGTTGGCCTCACCGATTCCATGGCGGCGTTGGAAGTGCGTCTGGAGACCCGTTTGGAGGAGTTGAAGACCCTACTGAAGGGGAAGGGCCCGGCCAACGAGGATTCGGCCGGATCGGGAGCCGATCCAGCCGGCTCCGTCTCTGCGCGGGCTGCGGAAGGTGTCGGGGGCGTGCGGCCTGCGGGAGGGGCTCCGGCCGGCGCGGCGTGGCACGGAGGGGTCGGCGGCATGGGATCGGCGGGATACGGGGCTCCTGCGGCTTCGGGAGCGGGTTACGGGGGTCCGGCGGGGCTGTTTCCGCCCGGATTCACTGCAGCAGGTTTCGGAGGACTGGGATCGGCCCCGGAAGAGTGGCGCCGAGGCGGGGAGGAGCTTTTGGGGCTCCGGCGGCCACCCGACATGGTGGGACAGCAAAGGGGGGGGCTCCTTCCTCCTCCACGCGGGTTTGGGCCACCAGGAGGGGTCGGATTTGGCCCAGAGTGGGGCGGCCAGCCGCAGCACCCGCAGCCTCCGCCTTGGGGAGCGGGACAGCCGCACGGGTACGGGGGTTTTGAGCATGGGGAACACGCAAGGAGGGACGGAGGTCCAGGAGCACAACGGTTGACCCCCGGGTTAACGCGTATGTACTTTCCAGAGTTCGAGGGCGGCGACGCCCTGGAATGGATTCACAAGGCCGAATTATTCTTCCAGTACCAGGAGGTGCCTGAAGGCCAGTGGGTGCAGCTAGCGTCCTTCCATCTGAAGGATGATGCCTTCCAATGGACACAGTGGTTCTTGCGGGGACGGGAGTACGTGCCTTGGGGGGAGTTCGTGGAGGGATTTACGGCCCGGTTTGGGCCACTGGAGTATGAGAACTTTGAGGCACTCCTTCAGAAGCTTCGTCAGAAGGGGTCGGTTATGGAGTATCGGACCGAGTTCGAGAAGTTGGCGAATCGGGTTCAGTGGCCAGAGAGGACGCTTTACAGCTGTTTTATATCCGGTCTTAAGGAGCATATTCGGGATGAGGTTCAGGCACTCATGCCCCGTTCCTTGAACCATGCCATTACGTTGGCACGTATTCAGGAGGAGAGGTTCAACAGGCAACGGGCACGTAACACGAGTAGACCAGCTTTGGGCCCGACGATGGCAGCACGACGGGAGCCCCCCACGGGTACCAAGCCAACGGTGACTCGGTTGTCTTGGAGCGAGTTGGCGGCTCGGAAGGAGAAGGGTTTATGCTTTAATTGTGATGAGAAGTTCGTCCCCGGTCACAAGTGCCAGAAGGTCCAGGTTTTCATGTTGCAGCAGGAGGAGCAGCTCGAGGAGGACGTATTACCAGAGGAGGTGGAGTTTGGGGGAGACCTAGACCTGGCGGAGTTGGGCGTTTCCCTACATGCCATGGAGGGATGCAATCCCCCCCCCCCCCCGCTTACGATGCGGTTGGTTGGACGGGTTCGGCGTGAGAGGGTGACGATTTTGGTCGACAGTGGGAGCACCCACAACTTTATTCATCCTGATGTAGCAAGGAAGGTGGGGCAACAGATCGACACGGGTGCAGCCTTTCAGGTCATGGTTGCAGACGGCAGCAAGTTACAGTGCCAAGGGATGTTGAAGGCGGTAGAGCTTCGGATGCAGGAATATGTGGGCACGGACGTCTACCTCTTACCGATCCGAGGCTCAGACATGGTTTTGGGAGTGCAGTGGTTACAGCAGCTGAGGCGGGTTACTTTTGATTGGGATCAGATGACGATGGAATTCATGCAAGGCGGACGACAGTTCTGTTTGACGGGGCTCAGATCGTCTCCAGTTAAGGAGATTTCCCTTCGCAGTTTGCAGCAGCTGGAGGAGTCTAGTAGCTTGATGGCAATCCTGCTGGGGGTGCGGTCGGACGAGGAGGGATTAACACAGGTGCCAGATCAGTTGCGGCCGCTTGTAGAGGAGTATGATGACATCTTCCAGGAGCCGAGTACCCTTCCACCGTCACGTTTCCGTGATCATCAGATTGTGTTACAGACTGGGGCGGAACCGCCCAACATCCGCCCGTACAGGTATCCCTACATCCAGAAGGCCGAGATTGAACGCAGTGTGAAGGAAATGCTTGATGCAGGTATCATACGGCCTAGTACCAGTTCTTTTTCCGCACCGATTATTTTGGTTAAGAAGAAAGACGGATCATGGCGATTTTGCGTGGACTACCGGGCCTTGAACAGTGTAACTGTGAAGGACAAGTTTCTGATTCCCGTGATCGAGGAGCTCTTGGATGAGTTGCATGGGGCGACCCTGTTCACCAAGCTGGATCTGCGGTCCGGCTACTATCAGATCCTGATGAAAGAGGAGGATGTGCATAAGACTGCCTTCAGAACTCATGACGGTCACTATGAGTTCTTAGTGATGGCCAATGGATTGACTGGGGGGCCGTCTACCTTTCAGGCCAATATGAATGAGATTTTCCGTTCCTTCCTGCGACGCTTCGTCCTGATTTTTTTCGACGACATCCTGATTTACAGTGCTACTTGGGAGGATCATCTACTTCATGTGGCTCAGGTCTTCTCTACTCTTCGGCAACACCAGTTATATGCTAAGCGGTCTAAGTGTTCTTTCGGACAACCTGAGGTGGAATATTTGGGGCATCTAGTTTCTGTTGAAGGGGTGAAGGCAGACCCACGGAAGATCGAGAATATGCTGTCGTGGCCCCGACCGTTGACCATTCGGGCACTGCGGGGGTTCTTAGGCCTCACTGGGTACTACCGACGCTTTGTACGGGACTACGGGAAGATTGCTAGGCCACTTACACAGCTGCTACAGAAGGATGCTTTTGAGTGGCACGCTGAGGCCGAGACCGCCTTCCAGGCGCTCAAGCGAGCTATGACGACGACTCCAGTGTTGGCACTCCCGGACTTTACCAAACGGTTCGTGGTCGAGACAGATGCTTCTGGCGTGGGTGTGGGGGCGGTTTTGATGCAGGAGGGGCGGCCGATCGCCTTTTACAGTAAGGCTTTGGCTCCCCGGACTCCGGGTCTCTCAGTGTATGAAAAGGAGATGCTGGCGGTGATTCATGCGGTGGCTCTCTGGCGGCCCTACCTACTTGGGCGTCATTTTACGATCCGGACCGATCACCAGAGTTTGAAGCATTTCTTGGAGCAAAGGATCTCTTCCCCCCTGCAACAAAAGTGGGTCACCAAGCTGTTGGGCTATGATTATGCGATCGAATATCGACCGGGGAAGGATAATCGGGTGGCTGACGCCCTCTCTCGCTTACCCGAAGGGGGTTTGGCACACATTTCCGGGCCGCAGTTGGAGTCGATGGATGAAATTCAAGACGCGGTGCAGCGCGACCCCGAGTTACGGGCTATTGTGGAGGACTTGCAGCAAGGTCATGCGACAGCTCCAGGCTACCATTTACAGAATGACCGACTCTTCTATCACGGGTGGGTGGTCATTCCTGCTCATTCTGCTTGGCGCACGGTGATGATGCATGAGTTTCACTCGTCGCCGACAGGCGGCCACGCCGGCGTTCTTCGCACCCTTCAGCGGGCTCGGGCCAACGTGTTTTGGAAGGGCATGCGCCGCGACATTCAGGAGTTCGTACAGACGTGTGCGGTGTGCCAACGACAAAAATATGAGACTACTTCTCCGGCCGGCCTCCTCACTCCCTTGGAAATTCCACATCAGATCTGGGACACGGTTTCTATGGACTTCATCGATGGGCTACCTAAGTCGCAGGGGAAAACAGTGATCTTGGTAGTGGTGGACAAGTTGTCCAAGTATGGGCACTTCCTTGCTCTGAGCCATCCCTACACCGCGGAGTCTGTTGCGACCTTATTTGTGCGGGAGGTTGTTCGTTTGCATGGTGTTCCCCGCGCGATCATTTCCGACCGTGATCCGACCTTCGTAGGCCGATTTTGGACAGAGCTATTCCGCTTGCAGGGGACTTCCTTACGTTTCAGCACGGCTCATCATCCCCAGACTGACGGCCAGACCGAGGTCTTAAATCGGGGCGTCGAGACTTACCTTCGCTGTTTTGTCATGGATGAGCCGCGGACCTGGACTAGTTGGCTACATTGGGCGGAGTACTGTTTCAACACTTCTTATCACTCGGCCAGTAAAGTCACGCCGTTTGAGGTCGTCTATGGGCGTCCACCTCCTACCTTGAGCAGTTATGAGCCCGGGAGTACGGCCGTGGCAGCAGTTGATCGGGCGCTCCGTGATCGTGATCGGACTCTCACCACCCTACGGGAGAACCTTCGAGCAGCACAGGATCGTATGAAGATTCAGGCCGATCGTCATCGTACCGAGCGGGAGTTTCAGGTGGGGGATGACGTTTTCCTCAAACTTCGTCCTTATCGCCAGTTGTCGGTGGCCCAGCGGACAAATCAGAAACTGGCACCCCGCTACTATGGACCATTTCGGATCACGCGGCGTGTCGGGCCGGTGGCGTATACCTTAGCCTTACCGGCGAGCTCCCGGATTCATCCTACCTTTCATGTCTCCTTGCTGAAGCGGAAGTTGGGGCCTGCTGTTCCGGTCTTCCCCGTGTTACCCGAGGCTACTAGTGGTGGCGAGCTTCGCCCGCTTCCGGAGGATGTTCTGTTGGTTAAGTGGAAACGCCGTGGCACGGCGTACTGTCCCGAGCTATTGGTTAAGTGGAAGGATCTCTCGGCAGAGCACAATACTTGGGTCGATTTACTGGAGTTCCAGGAGCTTTACCCGGACTATCACCTTGGGGACAAGTTGACTTTTGATGGGGCAGGGAATGTTACGCCCCCGGACGAGGCTCGGTTGTTTGGACAACATTACAAGCGGCGGCGGCACGGATGTGGCGTTATTGGGGCTGAACCAATGGGTTCAGCCCCCTCTTCTTAAATATATGGCTCGGGGGGGGGGGGGGGGGGGGGGGGGGGGGGCTGAACCACGCCGGGTTCAGCCCCATTGGGCCGGCCGGCCCCCTTGGCCGGCCGGTCTTGGGTCCGGGGGTATAAATATCCGGACCCCTCTCTTTGGATGGCATGCAAGAATATATTCAGGTTCTTCCTCTTCTCTCAACCCTAACCCTAATCTCTTTCTCTAGCTTCCTCTACATCTTCTCTTAGTTTCTCTCCTAGTTAGGGCATAACACTTTGTCACTCCATATGAAATGTGGCACCACAGAAAACCTCACATTGATCACATGAAAATCTTTGGATGTCTTGCTTTTAGGCACATACCAAAATAAGAAAGAAAGAAATTAGGCAAGAAAACAAAAAAAATGCATCTTTGTAGGGCATAATCTAGATTCAAAAGTTTACAGTCAATACAATCCTAACGGCGATGAGCTTCATATCTCGGGGGGTATCATCTTTGATGAATTAACATGTTAGAACTTACTGAATTTTCTTGCTTTATTTTTTCATGTATTATCCTCTATATATAGAGGGCATTATTATTCAAGATAATACAATCTATTCTCACGGTTTGACAAGGTATCAGAGCCAGCCCGTGTTTCGCCCTAGCCGCTAGAGGTCTCTTCCCTTTGCTCGATCTGGCAGCCCAGCAACCCCACTGTCGGCCTCCCAACTCCCTTCTCTCTCCTCCTTGATGGTGATCGACTCCACACACGCGTTTATTCCTGCAGGAGGCGGTGATCGTCAATCCGCTCGGGCGATCCGAGTCCGCGAATGCGCCCAGAGGGTCGTTCTGAGTCTATTTCATATATTAGTTTATTTTATTCTGATGTATTTAGCCCCCTATCGGCCCGAACATTTATAGTCGTCCGATCGGGGGAGCCCTAATTCTATTTATTTTTCCCTCTTATAAATATGCTAGCATGGGGTCGGCCAAGGGATCGCAGGTTGCCCTATTGCAACCCGTCGGTCTCTTCCTTCGGTGGATTCCAAAGGCACGTCCTCTTCCGTCCGCTTCTGTCGTCGACCACCGCCCTCCATCCTATAATCCATAGCCCAGCCCTCCCTCTCCGGTGAGACCCAACCCAACCCCTCCTCCCGTTGAGTTCCAGCCCCTCCCGCACCCGCCGCGTCTTCCCCGCCCAAAATCCCGTCGCTACCGATCAACCCCGCTGAATCCCCATCCAGCCCTCATTCCCGGCCTCCCTCCCCTCCTTAGTGCCGACCACCCTCCCCTGGCCCATTCCCTCACTCCTCTTCCAACCCGACCCCAGTGGGCCACCCGGAAACCCCGACTCCCACATCTACTAACACCACTCGTAGGCCCCTCTCTTTTCCCCTACCACCAGAATACCCCTCAACAACCCTAACCCCCCCCCCCCGATCTATTGCATTCACCACCGTCCACAGCCTTCTCGTGGAATCACTCGTGACCAAGGGCGACTACATTGGCGCCTTCCTCCAACCCGAAGCACGCCTTCCTCCAACCTGAAGCACGCCTCCCCCCTACATAAGTAAATCAAGGTATAAGTGTTAAGTTTTCTTGGTTGAATATGTTGGTTTGAACTATTGTAGTGGTTTGTTGGATCTTTTATTCTATTGAACTATATTTGTTGCGTGATTTGCGGGACACATCCGGCGCGCTTCAATCGAGATCGCGCCTCACTTTGTTGGTTAATCATAGTTATTCCCTATCGTTAAGTCTTGCTTTTTTGATCGTGTTAATCATGCACATAGCGTTGCTAAAGAAAATTATTACTCGCTATTGGATTTTTATTTTTGGGTTGTTCTCATACTTGCACGCGCATGACATTTAGATCATAGCTCGCGTGATCCACGGGGCGGTGTGCCTGATCGGCGAGGTAGAGAGCCACCACGTCGGGACCCCGCTCTGCAGAGATGGACCCCCAATCCTGCACGTGATTATCGTCGCGACCCCGCCCCGAGGGGTAACCCTCGAGCACCTTACGAGCCATGCCTACCAGCGACCCGACAAGGGCGTGGCCCGCCCGCACGACACGACACGAGTACGTCTCTGACGAGCCATACGATGACTATGTGGCTCCCCGCCGAGAGCGCACCCCGATTGAGGACGACCTCATCCGGCGCCTCTGAATTGATGCGCCTTCCTTCAACGGTCACCTGGACCTGAAGGCTTTTTGTGACTGGCTTCTGGATATGGATCACTTCTTTGATTGGTATGAGATGAATGACGAGCGGCGAGTTTGGTTCACTAAGATGAAATTGTTGGGCCCAGCAAAGATGTTCTGGATTAGCGTGGAGAGGTCGCTCGAGATAGATGGATACTATCCCGTCACCCGATGGGATGCGATGAAGCAGCGGTTGAGGGACAAGTACCTCCCCGCGTCATATCGAGATCAGCTCCTCGGCCAACTCTATGCGCTGCGGAAGGGATCACTTTTCGTCGCTGAATACATGACATGATTTGATGAGTTGGTAGTGAGGAGTGACATTTTGAAGGAGCTTATTGCGACCGCTTCCCGATTTAGGGAGGGACTTATAGCCGAGATTTGGAGAGAGCTTATTCCTCATCACATAGAGACGGTCGAGCAGGTGTTTCAACTCGCACTCGAGTATGAGAACTACCTGCGCTTCGCAGGACCGAGGCAGGCCACACACCACTCTGACGCCCCGCCCCACATCCCCTCAGATGCGAAAGGCAAGGCTATTGTTTCGGTCGCTCCTAGACCCGTACCCGGCCAGTGTTATCAATGCTCGAGCAGAGGGCACATTGCTGCTCAGTGTCCTATGAGGAACCTGCTGATTGAGGACAATGGTGAGGCGAGCGTTGAGGTTGATGATGTTGTTGTGGAAGAGATTACCGCTGAGGTCGAGGACGGTTGGGAGAGTGACGCGGAGAGATCGTTAGGGTTAGGAGTCATCTGTCGCCTCCTTCACACCCCCCCCCCCCCCCGCCGGAGGAGGATTGGCGTCGTACCTCGATATTCTACACTTATTTTCAGAGTGTGGGCGGTCCCTGCAAGCTCATCATAGATAGCGGTAGTTGCGTGAACATGGTAGCGAAGAGAGGTTTAGAGATGATGCAACTGTCTACCGAGCCCCACCCAGATCCTTACCATGTCCACTGGGTGGACAAGTCGGCCATCCAGGTCACGCAGAGGTGTATTGTGCCGATCTGTCTAGCATCAGTTGAGGACAAGGTTTTTGGTGCGACGTCATCCCAATGAACGTTGTGCACGTCCTCTTGGGTCGTCCTTAGCTAAAAGATCGCGACACCACGTGTTATGGTCGTTCCAACACGTGCGTCTTTTTTGACAAGGGATGGAAGATCACCCTCACTCCGACCCAACCCAGGGATCCCCCAAGGCCCGGGTCGAGTCATCCATTAGTGTCGGGTCAGCAAGGCCTTTGCACATCCTGAGGAAGAGCAATTTTCTCTGTGAGAGCTTAGACTCGGGGAGTTATGTTTGTGGTGGCCACCATCTTGGCATCTGACGCCACCACCGATTTGAAAAGTGTGGATCCGAACATTCGGCGCTTGCTGGCCGAATATATTGACATTATGCCTGAGGAGCTCCCTGATGAGCTCCCTCCCATTAGGGATATCCAACACATCAATAACTTAGTCCCGGGGGCATCTTTACCCAACCTTCCACACTATTGGTAGAACTCGACTGAGCACGCCGAGCTGAAGCGGCAGGTTGACGATCTTCTTCGAAAGAACTTTATTCGGTAGAGCTTGAGTCTGTGCGTCGTTCCTGCCCTTCTCACCCCAAAGAAGGACAAGAGTTGGCGCATGTGTATAAATAGCCGTGTCATCAACAAAATTACGGTGAAGTATCGTTTTCCGATTCCCAGTCTCGACGACCTCCTCGATGCGATGGTTGGTGCCCAGATCTTCACGAAGATCAACTTGCGGAGCGGGTACCATCAGATTAGGGTTCAAGAAGGTGACGAATTGAAAAAGACTTTCAAAATAAAAGATGGCTTGTATGAGTGGTTGGTTATGCCATTCGGACTATCGAACGCGCAGAGCACATTCATGGGAGTGATGACGCAGATTCTTTGGCCCTACGTGGGCAAGTTCCTAGTGGTCTATTTTGATGATATCCTGATTTATAGCCGAGATCGCACAGAACACTTAGGCCACATTCGATTGGTATTCGACCTCCTTCGGAAGGAGCACTTTTATATCAACTTGAAGAAGTGCTCGTTCTTGAATTCATCGGTACATTTCTTAGGGTATATCATCTCGCAGTTCGGTATCTCAGTTGACCCCGATAAGGTCAAATCGATTTGTGAGTGGCCCGTCCCGGCCAATATCCACGAGGCCCGGAGCTTCCACGGACTCGCCACCTTTTACCGGAGGTTTGTTCGAGGGTTTAGCTCGATCATGGCCCATATTACGAGCTGCCTCCGCAAGGGGGATTTTGCCTGGACGACGGCTGCCACCAGAGCGTTTGAGGAAATTAAGGAGTGGTTATCGATTGCTCCTGTATTGCGCCTTCCGGATTTCTCCAAGGCTTTTGAGGTAGTGTGTGACGCATCTGGGATAGGAATTGGAGGAGTACTGAGTCAGGAGGGTAATCCAGTTGCTTACTTCAGTGAGAAGATGAATGATGTCTGGCAAAGATACTCCAATTATGACCGGGAGTTCTACATTGTTCTACAAGCTCTCCGATATTGGCGTCACAATCTCCTGCATAAGGAGTTTGTCATGTACTATGATCATCAGGCCCTGCGATATCTGGACTCGCAGAAGAAGTTAGTCCACCGACACAAAATGGGTGGAGTTCATGCAGGAATATCATTATATTCTCAAGCACCGTGCTGAGAACAAACCGACTGATGCGTTGAGTCGTCGAGTCACCATTCTCCACACCATGAGCGCGCAAGTGGAGGGATTTGAGCGTGTCCGCCATGATTACCCCGAGTGCCCTGATTTTGGCGACATCTACTCCGCCTTATTGAGATACCCTCCAGGGTTTTATCATTTCTGATGGGTATCTGTTTTATGGGTCTCGCCTCTGCGTGCCACTGACTTCCCTTCGGGAGTTTCTCATTTGGGAGTTGCACGCGGGCGGGGCCGCGGGACACTTTGGGCGAGATAAGACGATTGCATTAGTTGAGAACCGCTTCTTCTGGCCTGGCCTAAAGAAGGACGTCACGCGGGTCGTTCGACATTGTCGTATCTGCCAGACGACAAAGGGGTCCCAACAGCCCACGGGCCTATACACTTCATTACTTATTCCCAACCGGCCCTGGGCAGACATCAGTTTAGATTCGTACTTGGACTCCCCCACACACCACGGAAGTTCGATTCGATCTTCGTTGTCGTGGACCGCTTCTCGAATATGACGCACTTTATTTTGTCATAGGACGTACGATGTTCCCCACGTGGCGGCCCTGTTCTTCAAGGAGGTATCCAAGTACCACGGGTCGCCTACTTTTATCGTCTCCGACCGCAACGTCCGCTTTATGAGTTATTTTTGGAAGACATTGTGAAGAAGACCGATACGATGCGGAAATTCTTCATTGCCTATCACCCATAGACGGATGGACAGACGAAGGTTGTCAACCGTAGCCTTGAGACCCTGTTGCGTTGTCTCATTCGGGATAGTCCGACCACCTGGGATACGGTCCTGCCTATCGCAGAGTTTGCATTCAATAGTTCGGTCAATAGGACTACTGGTCTGAGTCCATTTCATGTCATATTAGGTTACGACCCCAGGAACCCCGTTGACCTGGTTGACGTCCCGATAGAAGCCCGACCTAGTGAGTTCGCCGAGTCATTCATTCAGGATATACACGAACTACATGAGACAGTCCGGAGAAAGATCGCGGCCAGTAAAGGCAGTAATGAGATCTATAAAGCTCGGGACGATCAGCACAGGAGAGAGTAGGTATTTGACGTTGGGGAACGGGTTATGATCCGTCTGCGACCTAAGAGGCTCCCCCAGGGGGAAGCGAAGAAGTTAAGTTCTTGTTGGATGGTCCCCTATACAGTCACTCGACGGATTGGCGCGAATGCGTATGAGGTTGACATACCACCGACAATGGGGATTCACCAAGTGTTCAATGTGGAGGACTTGACCTCATACTATGAGGAGCGAGGGTACGGAAACCCTTTATCCCCACCCACCTCTGAGCCACAGCTTGACCCTCACCCCTCTAGTGCACCCACACCCACTTCTTCCACGTAGTCGCGGGCGGTTGAGCACCGCTCGGAGGAGTCCACTCCCCGGCCGACAGTACCAGTGACACAGCGTTCTGACAGAGATACATTGCTACAATAGTCGCCTATGGCTACCGAAGAAACACTACAGATCGTTGGGCATGACTTCACGATGACGGGCAATTCAGTGGTCCTGCGATACTTGGTCAATTGGCTTGCCCGCCCGACACTTTGATTTTTGCTGAGGAGCTCGAGAGACTTGCCCCAGACTTACGTCGAGAGTATGATCATCTTCACTCACCGTAGATGAGTGCTTTTAAGTCGGGGGAGTTGATGGCGATCGACGACACGCACGTATCTATTCCAGCAGGAAGCGGTGATCGGCGACCCGCTTGGGCGATCCGAGTCCGCAGATGCGCCCATAGGGTCGTTCCGAGTCCATTTCATATATTAGTTTATTTTATTTGGATGTATTTAGCCCTCGATCGGCCCGAACATTTATAGTCGTCCGATTGGTGGAGCCCTAGTTATATTTAGTTTTCCCTCTTATAAATATGTTAGCATGAGGGTCGGCCAAGGGATCGCAGGTTGCCCTATTGCAACCCGCCGGTCTCTTCCTTTGGTGAATTCCGAAGGCGCCTCCTCCTCCGTCCGCTTCTGCCGCAAGCCACCGCCCTCCAGCCTCCAATCCAGAGCCCAGCCCTCCCTCTCCGGTGAGACCCAACCCAACCCCTCTCCTCCCGTTGAGTTCCAGACCCTCCCGCACCCACCGTGTTTTCCCCGCCCCAAATCTCTCGCTAATGATCAACCCCGCCGAATCCCCATCCATCCCTCATTACCGGCCTCCCTCCCCTCCCTAGTGCTGCCCACCCTCCCCTGGCCCATTCCCGTACTCTTCTTCCAACCCGACCCCCGTGGGCCACCCGGAAACCCCGACTCCCACTTCTGTTAACACCACCCGCAGCCCCCACTTTTCCTCTACCACCTGAATACCCCTCAACAACCCTAACCCCCCCCCCCCGATCCACAGTCTTCACCACCGGCCAGACTTCTCGTGGAACCACTCGTGACCAAGGGCGTCTACACTGGCGCCTTCCTCCAACCCGTAGCACGCCTCCCTCATGCATAAGCAAGGTATAAGTGTTAAGTTTTCTTGCTTGAATATGTTGGTTTGAACTACTGTAGTGGTGTGTTGGATCTTTTATTCTATTACACTATATTTGTTACGTGATTTGTGGGACGCACCCTGCGCACTTCAATCGAGATTGCGCCTCACTTTGTTGTTTATCATAGTTATTCTTTTTCGTTAAGTCTTGCTTTTTTGATCGTGCTCATAGCGTTGCCAAAGAAAATTATTACTTGCTATTGGATCTTTATTTTTGGACTGTTCTTATACTTGCACGCGCACGACATTTAGATCATAGCCTCATTTAGATTGCATTTCAGCGCATTGTCGTTTTAGCCGGTCTACCACTGCATCACCCCTCTCTTTTCTCCCCGCAGCACTTCCCTCCGACGTGTCAGTGGCACTGAGCGTCGCGCAGTCCGTCGATCGGTGCACGGGCTGATCGACGCCCTGGATGGTTGCTCCTCCGACAACCGTCTGATGAGCCCCATTTTTCTCAAAAAATTTTTGTTTTTCCCTCATCTACCTCCTACTAGGAGGATCAAGTAATTGCTCAACTAGATCTCCCAATATCGCCGATCTCGGGATCACCCTCTCCCTTTGCTTTCTCTCATGAAAAGGGTTTTATCTTTTCCTTCAAGCCTCCTTTGACTTCAGCACTCAAGGGTCTATTGCTCTAGAATCCAAGACGGACTTTTTGGTGGTGTCTGACATATTTTCTGGCATCGCACTTTTTCCGGCAATCTTTTGGAGGCAATTTTTTGACCTAATCCGAAATTCATCGACGTTCCTTTGTTCTCTGATTTCATGATGTCCGACGTGGTTGATTCTCCTAACATATCACAACCTGCTGGATCTACCCGGGTTAGGCATGATCATACGACATCTCAGATTACCGTGATTCGTCTTGATACAAGTAACAACAAATTATCTTTCATAGTCTCGATCTATTGTCTTGGCTCTTAAGAGTCGTCATTTGTTTGGCTATGTTAATGAGACTATTAAGGAGCCAGAGAAGACTGCATCTACGTGGGCTCAATGGGAATCAGAAAACTCTTTGGTTATGTCATGATTGATTAATTTCATGTAAGAGGCTATTGCACGGAATTACCTATTCTTAGATACCACTGTGGATATTTGGAGTCATGCGGAATCTACTTATTCCCGGAAAGGAAATACTGCTCAGATCTATCAGCTACGAAGGAAGATCTTTGTCCTTCGACAGGATGATCGACCACCGTCCACCTATTATTTGGAGTTCACTCAACAATATCAAGAGTATGACCATTTTACCTCCCTCGACCTTATCTGCATTGTTGATGCTATCCTTGTTCATGTTCATGAAAATCAGAACAAGGTGTTTGAGTTTCTACATGGTTTACACCGGAAATTTGATCAGATTATAGTTCAGATCTTTGGTCGCATTTCAGTCCCTTCGTTGTCAGAGAACTATAGTATTGTCCAGCAGGAATATGACCGACGTTAGTCTTGGAGTTCAAAGGTTCTTTCCAGTGGTTCCGCTCATGCAACTTTTCATTCTGGAGCCACCAATCCTCGGTACTTTAAGCCCAGGCCCACGGACAAAGACCACTTGATGTGTGGTTATTGTGGTCGGAGTCAACATACTCGCGACACTTGCTTCAAATTGCGTGGGCTCCCTCCATCGAGAGGTGGAATGGTTCCTCGTGGGGGTCGTGGTGGACGTGATCGCGGCCGCTCTAATTTTCAGCTCTCCTCGCTTTGCTCACCTGTCTGAGTTTATTGATGATAGTACCTTCAGTGGCCAGATCTCTGAGCCTCTGTCCCTACTTGGGGCCTTTTCTACTGATGAGATGATGACCCTCTGTCGCATGATGCAGGGGTTATCCTCCGAGCCCACTTCTGTTCCATCCTCGTCCTTTGCTCATCCAGGTATTCCAAGTGCTCATGTTGCTGTCGTACCGTCTGCTACTCACTGGATCATTGAGTCTGGAGCCACAAATCATATGACTGGGTCATCGTCAGGTTTTGTTACCTATTCACCATTGTCTGGCAGAGACAAGGTAAGCATTGTTGATGGAACTATTTCCTCTATTGCAGAAAAAGATTTTATCACTTGCTTTTCTTTTACCTTGACTTCTGCACATCACGTCCCTTCTTTTACTCGCAACCTCTTATCTGTTATTCATATTACAAACTCCATGAACTGCTCTGTCACTTTCTTTCCTTCTTACTGTGTCTTCCACGACCTGCAGACGAAGAACGTAATTGGCTCTGGTAGGATGCGTGATGGATTGTACATGTTTGATGTTGTTGTTCCTCGGGACTTTCATGCTCACCAGCTTGCTCAGTTCGCTACATGGCATTGTCATTTGGGTCATCCCTCTATTTCTACTATGCAAACGTTATTTTCCCGTTTTTCATCTGTTGGAACCCCAGTTATGATTTAGGCAAGGATCACTATTAGGTTTGCTTATACTGACCCAAAATGTATAGTCGTGGGTCATAGGTTTATTTCCAGATTTGCCTTAGAAGAATTCCAAGAAATGCAGTTCAGTCAGAAAATCAGTTCGACGATAGTCGAACTCAGGTCGACGAATTATGAGTTCCTTCTCTGAACTCAGGTCGACGAACTCTGGTCTCAAGCAAGAAGTTCAGCTCGACGAATTCCAGCAAAACTCGACGAACTCCGAGCTCAGGTCGACGATCGCTAAACTCAAGACAGCTCGACAAACTCCAAGTTCAGGTCGACGAATTATGCGCAATCAATTACTGTTGGCAGAATTAATTAAGGATTAATTACAGTCAACATTCTCAGTGATAATAGTCGTTCAAACGGACAGTTACAGAAGAATTAATTATGGATCAATTACCAAAGCATCTTCTACTCTCGGGAATGTTTCTTTCGCCATCAATACTAAGGAATTCAAATGTCCATACAGAAGAAGAGATAGACAGACAGAACAAGACACAATACAGAGATAATAGAAAAGTGATAACCAGTGACAGGCAGTGATCAACCAAGATAGAGAAGAAGTAGAACACTCAGGTCAATATCATCAAAGCAACTAGAAGCCCTAGAGCAGAGAAGTGATATAAATCTGAAGAAGAAGAACATCCATTCATATCAAGAGTCTTCTTCTTCCTTATACTCTCCAGGATACTTCAAGGACAACAAACACCTATCAGTCAAGAAGTTCATGTATCTCTGCTATTCAAGGCTACAAGCTTGAAGGCCTATAACCCTGAAGCAAAGCTCCTGTTTTTCCCTGAATCATTCAACATCTCAGGGGGAGCTCTTTGCTAACATCAATATCCACAAGTCTTCTCTCTGATTGTTGACAGAGAAGACACCATGATCTCTCATCCCCCCCCCCCACTGTACAAAGGGTTATAACTCCCATCAAAAGTTAGTCTTGGTTGCAAGTCACCGGATCAAAAGACTTGAGGATTGGTTTTTGAACACCTGATCAAAAGTTCATTGGTGTCAGGCACCTGATCAAAAACCTGAGTGGATTCCTACCAGGGTGGTAGAAGAGTGGATGTACCCAAGTTGGGTAACCACTATATATCCTTGTGTCTTCTGCGTTGCTTGCTCTTCTTGCTTCATTTTTGTGTTGTGATTTTCTTTATTGAAGTATATAACTCTAATTAGTTTTAGTTAAGATCTATCCTCATAACTTTCAATTGGTATCAGAGCAGGTTACTTTGGTTGTACAGGCTAACACCTGAACCAAAACGATCTGAGAGATCTTAAATATCTTTAGAGTTTATCATGGGACAAATTGAAGACTTTTCAAGCACCAGACTACCTATGTGCAATCTTGATAAGTTTGCACTATGGAAAACAAGGATTAGGTTTTATATGGACATCATTGATGAAAACATCTTTAAATCTATTTTGTCAAGTCCAACTCAATCCCAGGCAACATCAAGCTTCAATGTTGTTCCATCATTTCAATGGACAGATGCCCAGAAAAAGCTGAAGATTGCTGATGCACAAGCAATGAACATCCTGACACAATCAATGTCTGATGACATCTTTGAGGAACTTGCTGAATGTTCATGTGCAAAAGAGATGTGGGACTCTCTCACAGCATTGGCTGCAGAATCAGCTAAAGAAAAAAACCTTAAAGCTGCAACATGGAGTGACTCAGATGTTTCATCCTGCACAACTGAAGATGAAGAAAAATCAAGAGCAAGAGAATTTTGCCTAATGGCAATAAATGTTTCTTGCAGCAACACTGATGCAGACACAGACTCTGAAGAAGAATCAGAGTGTGAATCAGACGAAAAAGATCAGGTAATCTCTACCCTTGATCTTTCATGAGAAGAATTTAAGTTATTATGTAAAGATTTAATTCAATCTGAAAAAAAAATAAAACTTCTTAGAGAGAAATTAAATATTGTATCTTCAGAAAATTTAAAACTTAAACAAGATTTGAAAATTGCTTTTGAAAAGATAAGTCTTTTAGAATCATTTAAACTAAAAAAAAAGTTAGAGGTGATAAATAAAATTACTGAAGAATTACCAAAGATTAAATCAAATCAATATAAAAATCTTCAGAAAACCTTAGTTCAAAATAATTCGTCGAACGGAGCTCGACGAAATCAATACTATTCGTCGAACTCAGCTCGACGAACTATGAACAGAGATTTTGATTTAACTGTTCAGAAATCTATGGTCGACGAAATAGATATAATTCGTCGAACAGAGATCGACGAAAATGGAATACAGAAAGTCATTCTGTGAACAGAGCTCGACGAACCCAATACCATTCGTCGAACTCAGCTCGACGAAAGTACTTTAATTCGTTGAACTCAAGATTTCAGAACAGAAACTTTTGTTCTCTTCAAAATTATCATCAAAGTCAGTATTCTAAAAATCTTTTCACTGAGTGGATAATCCCTCCTAGGAAATATCATTCACTTGGATACAAGGATCAACCTAAATGCTCTTTCATTTCTAATTATTATAAAAGAGAACCAGGACCCAAGGTAATCTGGGTCCAGAACTTCTAACATCTTTTTGCAGGACAAGGCAAGACAAGGTAGGACAAGACATGTCTTACCACAATAGAGCAGTGGTATAGGACAATAATCAAAAGCTATAATTTCAGCCAATATAGAGAATACTTTAGTGGCTGTATAATGAGAGATTATTTGAAAGGCTATAACAGTAGAGAGTTATAAATTCTACTCAGATTTGGGCAAGGAATTTGGGCAAGGAAAAGTAAATATGGGAGATTGTTTGTTTTATAAAGAGCAAACTACTTTGAAAGATGCAGCAATAGTTTTCTTTTATTTATTTTATTTTAAAGCACTTTTGTATATCTGCTGAAAACCTTATAATTCAAGCAGATTATTTTTGCTTTGTATTTTTATGTGTTTTTATGTAAATAGTATCCTCACCCAAATAGGGGGAGATTGTTGCAACCCCAGTTATGATTTGGGCAAGGATCACTATTAGGTTTGCTTAGACTTACCCAAAATGTATAGTCGTGGGTCATAGGTTTATTTCCAGATTTGTCTTAGAAGAATTCCAAGAAATGCAGTTTAGTCAGAAAATCAGTTCGACGATAGTCGAACTCAGTTCGACGAACGTCGAACTCAGGTCGACGAATTATGAGTTCCTTCTCTGAACTCAGGTCGACGAACTCTGGTCTCAAGCAAGAAGTTCAGCTCGACGAATTCCAGCAGAGCTCGACGAACTTCGAGCTCAGGTCGACGATCGCTAAACTCAAGACAGCTCGACGAACTCCAAGTTCAGGTCGACGAATTATGCGCAATCAATTACAGTTGGCAGAATTAATTAAGAATTAATTACAGTCAACATTCCCAGTGATAATAGCCGTTTAAACGGACAGTTACAGAAGAATTAATTATGGATCAATTATCAAAGCATCTTCTACTCTCGGGAATGTTTTTTTCGCCATCAAGACTAAGGAATTCAAATGTCCATACAGAAGAAGAGATAGACAGACAGAACAAGACACAATACAGAGATAATAGAAAAGTGATAACCAGTGACAGGCAGTGATCAACCAAGATAGATAAGAAGTAGAACACTCAGGCCAATATCATCAAAGCAACTATAAGCCCTAGAGCAGAGAAGTGACATCAATCTGAAGAAGAAGAACATCCATTCATATCAAGAGTCTTCTTATTCCTTATACTCTCCAGGATACTTCAAGGACAACAAACATCTATCAGTCAAGAAGTTCTTGTATCTCTGTTAGTCAAGGCTGCAAGCTTGAAGGCCTATCACCCTGAAGCAAAGCTCCTGTTTTTCCTTGAACCATTCAACATCTCAGGGGGAGCTCTTTGCTAACATCAATATCCACAAGTCGTGATAGAGAAGACACCATCATCTCTCACCCCCCCCCCCCCCACTGAACAAAGGGTTATAACTCCCTTTCAAAAGTTAGCCTTGGTTGCAAGTCACCTGATCAAAATACTTGAGGATTGGTTTTTGAGCACCTGATCAAAAGCTCATTGGTGTCAGACACCTGATCAAAAACCTGAGTGGATTCCTACCAGGGTGGTAGAAGAGTGGATGTACCCAGGTTGGGGAACCACTATATATCATTGTGTCTTCTGTGTTGCTTGCTCTTCTTGCTTCATTTTTGTGTTGTGATTTTCTTTATTGAAGTATATAACTCTAATTAGTTTTACTTAAGATCTATCCGCATAACTTTCATCATCTTCTATTTTTAAAACTTTTATGTGTGATGTTTGTGAACTTGCTAAACATAAGTTTGTCTCTTTCAATCACATGTCTAAGTCTTTTATTGTACATTTTCATATTATTCATAGCGATGTATGGGGATCTTGTCATCTTGCTTTGATCTCTAATTATCGTTGATTTATTACTTTCAATGATTGTTTTTCTCGCACAATGTGAGTTTATTTGATGCATAGTAAATGTGAAGTGTTCCACCTTTTCCAAAAAGTTCATAAAATAATTTCTACTCAACTTGGTGTCACCGGTAAAATTCTTCGTAATGATAATGGTCGTGAATATATGGATACCAAATTTGAAACTTATTTGAGTGATCATTGTATCGTTCATCAAACCACTTTTGTACATTCTCATGCACAAAATGGTATTGCTGAACGAAAAAATCGTCATCTTCTTGAAATGGCACGATGTTTGTTATTTACGATGACTCTTCCAAAATATTATTGGGGTGATGCCCTTCTTACTGCAGCTTACCTCATCAATCGTATGTCGTCCCGTCATCTGGACAATCGCACTCATCTTCATACCCTAGATATCCCTCATACTACACTTGTACCCCGTGTATTTGGATGTTTATGTTTTGTTCATATTCATAACATTACTCGAACAAAACTTGATCCTTGTGCCCTTCGTTATGTGTTCATTAGTAACTCCCCTACACAGAAAGGGTACAAATGTTATCATCCTCCTAGCAAGAAAATATTTGTCTCTATAGAGGTTACTTTTCATGAAAGTACCTCCTATTATGAGTCCTCACTTCAGAGGGAGTCTTCATAATTGGAAGTAAGTGCTCCTACTCTTCCTCTTCCTATTCCTCCTCTATACATTACCATTCAGAGGGAGAGTGTGGATAATCCCAAAGGAAAGGAGTTGTTTGTGTACACTCGGAGAAGCAAAAGATCAAACACTCAATCGCATCTCATAATACCAGAGCCGCCACCGGATTTGTCTACAGCAACCCTGGAATTACCTATTACTCTCCTAAAAAGTATACGCTCATCCACTCAATATTTGTTACTCTCCCATAAAGCCTTCGTTGCTTCTCTTTCTTTTGTGTTTGTTTCTAGTACATGACAGGAGTCACATGGTCACCCGAAATGGACAAAGGCAACGATGGAAGAAATGCAGGCTCTAGAAAAGAACATTACATGGGACCTGGTCGATGTCCTTCCTGGAAAGAGGGCAGTTGGTTGTCGATGGATTTTTACAGTAAAGAGAAACTCTGAAAGTATTGTGGAGAGATTCAAGGCACGATTGGTGGCAAGAGGCTACACCCAAACTCATGATATTGACTACTAAGAGACATTTTCTCCCGTGGCAAAAATGAATACAATATGGGTCCTATTATCTTGTGTCGCCTATAAAGGATGGGACCTTCAACAGCTAGATGTAAAAAATATTTTCCTTCACGACAAATTGGACGAGGAAGTGTATATGTTGATGCCTCCAGGTCTTGTCCCTATCGACTCTGAGGGGAAAGTATGTAAATTGAAGAAAACTCTATATGGGTTAAAACAATCTCTGAGAGCTTGGTTTGACAGACTTCACAAGTCATGATTTTATTAGGATATACTCAAAGTCATGTCGATCACACTCTATTTACCAGACAAAAAGGGATGAAGGTGGCTCTCATGATTATATATGTTGATGATATGATTATTACAGACAATGACATGGATGAGGTTTGTTCCCTGAAACTCAAACTTGCTAGTGAATTTGAAGTGAAAGACTTTGGTAAGTTGAGATATTTTCTAGGGATTGAAGTAGCAAGATTTAAATATGGTATTCATATTTCACAGCGGAAGTATATCCTTGATTTATTAAAACGAACAGGAATGAGTGGTTGCAAGTCTGCTGACACTCCTATTGCAGTGAACCACAAACTTGGACATGATTATGGGGAGTTAGTGGAAGATATTACTGGTTATCAAAAACTGGTAGGTAAACTGATCTACCTATCTCATACCAGTCCTGACATATCATATGCAGTAGGAGTGGTAAGCAAATAAATGTATTCCTATATAGTTGGACATCTTGATGTTGTGCACAAAATTTTGAGGTACTTGAAGACCTCGACTGGTAGGGTTATTATATTCTCTCCTAATGATCACTTAAAAATTGAAATATATATTGATGCAGACTGAGCTAGATCAGTTGATGATATGAGATCTACTATAGGATATTGTTCTTTTGTTGGGGCTAATCTGGTCACTTGGAGAAGCAAAAAACAAGTAGTGGCTCGCTCTAGTACGGAGGCTGAGTTTAGAGTCGTGGCTCGTGGTATATGTGAGGGGATGTGGTTTCGTTCTCTCTTGAATGATATTGGTTTTTTGGAAACTGGGCCCTTTAATTTATATTGCGACAACAAGGCTACAATCAACATTGCTCAGAACCCTATCCAGCATGACCGTACAAAGCATGTTGAAGTTGACTGACACTTCATTAAAGAAAATATTATGAAATATATTGTTTGTACACCTTTCGTTCACTCGGAGGGACAACTTGCAAATTTTCTCTCCAAAGCATTAGTTATAACCCGCTAACCCAACAGTTCATCTCAAAACCCAGGTGTTGAGATGAAGGGTGGCGGGGTACTTGAACACAAAGGGGAGAAGACTGCAGGCGGTGTGGGATTAACCCCAACCACAGAACCGCGGGGATATTCCGCCACAAGGGGCCCACCGGGGTCAACACCCAGACCTGAAACGTGATGGGGAAACCAAACACGCGGTCCCACACACACGAGTCCTGCTGGATAATATAATCTCAACACACCCCCGAAGCAGGACAACCCGCTCTGATAACAAGTTAGAATCCACCAACCCAACAGTTCATCTCAAAACTCAGGTGTTGAGATGAAGGGTGGCGGGGTACTTGAACACAAAGGGGAGAAGACTGCAGGCGGTGTGGGATTAACCCCAACCACAGAACCGCGGGGATATTCCGCCACAAGAGGACCACCGGGGTCAACACCCAGACCTGGAACGTGATGGGGAAGCCAAACACGCAGTCTCACACACACGAGTCCTGCTGGATAATATAATCTCAACAGCATTGAGTGAAAAAACATTTGCTTCTATTATTAGCAAGTTGTGCATGAAGAACATTACATGCCCATCTTGAGGGGAGTGTTAGAAATTATTTTTTTCTTACTTTATTTTCTCCTCATGTATTACCCTCTATATATAGAGGGTATTATTATTCAAGATAATACAATCTATTCTCACGGTTTGACATAACATCCTGGAATTGGGATCAGAAATCTTCTGATACCTTGAGGAATGCTGACAAACAAATTGAAGACCGGCCACCCAACTGAAAGCCAGAAAGAGATCAAGACTCTTCATCTGCTTTAGAAGAGAGAGAATATTCATCATATCCCTCCAAATTTCGATCCTTACTGGAAATTTATGAGCAAACCCATATGGTCCTTATCTCATAATAACCAGAAAGTTTCCCTGAAGCGATAAAAGATCCAAACTGGAAGAAAGCCATGGATGAAGAACTTTTGATGATTGAAAAAAATTAAATATGGAAGCTAGATGAGAAACCGGAAAACAAAACCATCATAGGGCTCAAATGCGATACAAGCATAGATATGATGAAGATGACAACATTATTAAAAACAAAGCAAGACTAGCTGCAAACAATACTCACAGAAGTCTGGAATAGATTACAGTGAAACCTTTGCCCATGTTATAAGAATGGAGACTGTGAGGGCCCAACTTGTCATTGCAGCTCAAAAGAAACTTCAAGTTCATCAGTTCAACGTTAAGTCAGTATTCTCAATGGAACCATCAATGAAGAAGTCTTTTGATTAGCCTACAGAAGATGAGAAGGAAAGGAGAAGTAGAGAAGGTATATCGTTTGCATAAAGTTCTCTATGGAGTAAAACAGTCCCCAAGAGCTTGGAACCGCACAATTGGTTGTTATTTACTCAGTAACAACTTCACTAAAAGCAAAAATGAGTCATCCTTATACAACAGGAGATATGGTAAGAAATGATTTTTGTGCTCTTATGCCTCTATGCAGATGACCTCATCTTAATCGGCTCATCCTCAGAATTGGTAGGATAATTCAAAAGAATAACGAAAAGTGAATATCAGATGAGTGATCTTGGACTGATTAATTTTTTCCATGGATTCCAAATCAAACAAGAACTAGGAAAAATCTTCATCAATCAGGAAAGATGCATAGAAAGGTTGCTCAAAAAGTTTCGCATGACAAATTATAAACCTATGAGTATTCCAATGGCAACCAACACAGTTATCAAAAGGTGATAGATATCAGGTGATTTATGCAAAAGCTTGTGGGCTCACTCATTTATTTTAATAATACAAGACTCGATTGTATTACCATATTCATTGAGATCAGAAATACAAGTGGAGGACATGACAGCAGGTCACCTCGGCAAGCTCAACAGGTCGCCTCGGTGCACTCAACCTAAAATGGAAGGTTTTTATTTTGTGCATTTTCGTACTCATTATGCTTATATATTTAATGTAAAGCGCTCGATAACTCTATTATGTAATAAATACTGAAGAAATTTGTGGCGCTCTGCGGGTCGTCACACATCAAGTCACCTTAGCGACTTCACACTGACCTCGCATGGGGGTGGGTCCATTTTTGACAGCAAGGTACCTCCTTGTCTTTGCTATAAATATGGCACCATTGTAATGGGTGGAAAGCAGTTCGCACCCTATGAAGGTCGCACATTTGAAGATTTGGAGACATTGCCAGCCTTCCCCCGAATTCGCGCAGCACTTAGTTCGGGAGGGGAGTTCATATAAACTATTGGGTAGGCGGAAGGACCTCCATATTGTCGCACAAATATCTCATTAAACAACAATGTAGTCCTTTTGTTCTCTTCTTTGCCTCCTGTCTTCGTGGTCGCTCGCGAACAAGTAACCTTCGGTCATATATAGTTCAAACTTTGTGAGCCGAGACCTTAGTCTTTTGCGGGTCGAGATCTTGGCTCCTGCATGCGAGTCCAGTTCTTGATTTCAAAACCAACATTGAGAATATTGTGAGCATTGTCTCCAGATTCATGAGTAAACAGGCTGCAAAACTTATTCTCCACTGCCTCGGAGGAACCACCTCAGAGGGACTGTTATATAAAGAAGAAAAAGGAACCACCTTTAATGACAGGATTCACGGACAACGATTAGGGAGTAGTAATTGGCGATAGAAAAATCACTGGTGGAGACAGTTTTTCCTTGAGAAACAAACCAATTTCCAGATCGTCATGCGAGCAGAAAGTCGTGGCACTTTCCTCTGTCGAGCAAGAATACATCACAACCTGTAATGTGCCACAGAAAACCTTTGGCTCCAATGCCTCTTAAAGGATCTTGAGATAAAGAAAGGTGACAAGGCTATAAAGATTTGGTTTGATAATGTCTCACCCATAGGGATTAGCACAAAACTCTATCTTTCAAAACAAAACAAAGCACAACAAATTAAAATGCCATTTCCTAAAGGATTTGATACGAGCGGAACAAATCAAGTTGCAGTACTGTCCAACGGACAAATAGGTGGCATATATTATGACAAACCGACTACTAGCAGAAAAATTTGCTCAACTCAGATCCAAATTTCAATCTTTTGTGAATCAGGATTAAGGAGTATTAAGAATATTAACCCAGATCACAAAATACCATGAAAGTATTAAATAAAGAAAAAGAAGAAGAAAAGGCAAATCTCTTAGATAGAAGCAAGAATAGTCTTGCACAAAAAACCGTGCCCAGTGGGCCGGCCCGAGCCCGGCCGAGAAAAGCTAGGCCCGGCCCGGGAAAAGCCCAATCCGGGCCTAGACCGGGCTCGGGGCCCTCACAAGGCCCCGATATAGAATCTTTACCCGGCCCGGGTAAATTTCAGGTAAGAGCCCGGCCCAGGCAAGAGCCCAACGGCTCTTACAAGAGCCGTTGGGCCTTGGCCCGAAGGCCAAAGCTGCTGCTGCTAGCAGCCTAGGGCCTAGGATGCAGCAGCCTAGGCCCTAGGCTAATTAAAATTTTTTTTTTAATTTTTTAAAAATAATAATAATAAAATTTTATAAACCCCACCTACCAGCCGACCCCCTCCTCTCCCCCTCTTCTCTCTCTCCCTCTCTTCTCTCTCTCTCACTCTCTCACTCTCTCACTCACACTCACTCTCTCATTCACACCCTCACTCCCTCACACTCTCACTCTCTCACTCTCTCACTCACTCGAATTTTGGGCATGGCTTCGTGCTCCTCAACGTCAACGTCATCTACTCAAAGTACGAATTTTGGGCATGGCTTCGTGCTCCTCAACGTCAGCGTCATCCACTCAAAGTACGTTTGAAGTGGTGAATCAAAATCGTAAGGCGCCAGTTTGGGAGCATTTTGAGAAAGTTAAAGTCGGCGCTGAATACAAGGCGCGGTGCAAATTATGCTCGAAGTTGCTGACGCTCAGTGGCAACTCGACACTAGCACGACACCTCAAGGCTTGCGTTTCGAGACAAGCTCCCAAGTCCAGTTAGGCACAAATATCAAGAGCAGGGCAAATTTGGACGTACGATCAACTCCGACAATGGGAGCTGCAGGTAAAGGACGTCATAGAATGTGAGTTGGCGTTCAGCCACTACAACAACGATGAGGTAACTGAATACATACATGAAGGGCTTCAGCCAAAATATCAACGAATTAGTAGAACTTCTATTAGATGTGACACCCTCAAACTTTATTTTGATGCAAAACAATCACTAATAATTTTTTTGAAACTTTCGAATAACATATAAGTCTAACGAGTGACGTTTGAAGTAGTAGCATAAAAGTAGGATGTACAACCTCGTGTTCGTTGAGTGGGACCCTCAGGGAGTCCCGGGGGCAAAAGAGCCCCATGACCTAGGGTGGCCGAGCAGGCGAGTGGGGCAATCGGGCCCGCACTCGCCCAGGACCGCAAGCTTGCGCGTGACCCGGCGAATGAGGCCAACAGGTCTGCATTCGCCCAGGGCCCGAGGCTTACGCGCAGCAGGCGAGTGTGATAGTCAGTCTGCACTCGCCCAGGGCAGCGAATGGGTAGTGGGCGAGTGCGAGTTTCATCGGGCACTCACCTTCAGCCAGGAGTAGGCGGATGCTCGTCATCTCGTCTAGGCATTCGCCACTCCTTTGTGGAGTTATGTTTTGGCCTGCAATTAGCCTTCCCAAACAGCGAAGTTACGTGTTGGCAGACCCGGTTGGGCTGCGTATAGTAGATCCAAACAGCGGAGTTACGTTGTTTGCAGATCAGACTTGGAAAATTATAAATAGACCTGTAGGGGCACCTTTGGAGGGGAGCTCTCTCTCTCTCTGGCTTCTTCCTCTGGTTTTTTGGTTGGCTTTCAAGTGCCCTTCAAGGTGCCCCAGCTCAGCATTGGCTAGGAAGGGGAAGCGCTCTAAGATCTTCTGGGTGTGTGGTGGGAGCTCCTCGTTGTATCTCGGGATCTGTTCCTAGTCTTAAGTCTTTGGTCTTGTGCACTTCTTCAGGAAAAGTAGGTGCGAGGTTACTCCTTTCGAGTCCGAACTCCACAAGAAGCCAAGTTTCGGTTTCAATATTTTTGATGAGGTGAGCGAGGAGAGTAAACAGCACAAGAAAACCCTGAGCAAGTTCCATGGCTGGAGAAGGACAAGAAGTTGAGCGGGTGGACTCGCCATCCCCGTCGGGTGTGGCGACGGTGAGAATGTTTGAGGAATTCAGGAGGGAGATTATGGAGACGGTACATCACGCATTCGCCGTCGTGGGCGAGTGTTCGGCGCCTTCCGTCCCAGTGGTCGCGCTACCAACACTGAGCGAGAATGCTCTCGACAAACGACCCGAAAGAGAAAAAGAAGGCGAGGGAAGCGGGCAGGATCTCGTTGGACGAGAACTCTTCCCTGGCTCGGCAAGTGCTGGCCGAGCCAGCGAGTTGTTGGCGCTAGATCTACCCACTTGTCTCGCAGGAGGAAGTCCCTTCAGCGAGTTGGTTGTCTCGGCCCCGGTTCCAGAAGGGCTCAGAGAGCCAGAAATGACTTATTACATTGGCAGGGATAATCTCGTCCAGCACTTGCAGTGGTTCGAAGACATGGTTTCCATCAGAACGATGTTTGGCGCATTCAAGTGTCGTATTTTCGTCATCACTCTAAAGGAAAAAGTGAGGGACTGGTTTCACCAACTTATCTCAGGGACCATCTATGGCTTTGAGGATCTGCGTCGCGGTTTCCTATTGCACTTTTCAACATCAAAGAAGAGCAAGAAGGGGGCTGAGTTCTTGTTCGAGATCAAGCAGGGACCGGAAGGAACTCTGGCGAGTTATGTGGGCAGATTCCAAGATGAGGTACTTCAAGTCCAGGAAGCACCGAGGTACACCCTGATGATGGCCTTCACACTAGGGCTTCGTCAGGGATTCTTCAAGAAGGAGCTAAAGTGGGTGCAACCTCTTTCCTTCGAAGGGTTGATGGAAAGAGCGACAAAGGAAATCGAAGGGGAGACGGCGAACACGGCTTTTGCCAAGAAGTGGACCAGGTTGGCGGAGAAAGGAGTAAAGGAGCGGGGAGGAAGCATGTAGGAGGAAAGGAGAGACAAGCCTCGAGGACATGGTTTCTAAGGATATCAACAAAGATGGGGTCGTCAGGAGCCGAACAACCGACTTGATTGGGAGGAGCAAGGAGGACCCGCTCACGGTCAAGAAAGAGGATTCACCCAGGGGTGGGGGCAGAGTCCTGGGCCACTCCTATCCCCTCCGCAACAAGCTATGGCAATCGACCGAGAAGGGAGGAGAGAAAGAAGGAATCACTCAGGAAGGAGTGGAAGGGACGGGGTGGAGTTGCCCAACTGTGACTTCCATCAGGAGGAAGGTCATGCAACAGCCGTCTGTCCAGAGTTCCTAGAGCTAAAAAGGGCGAGAGGCCCAGTATAGTAGCAGGAGCAGGTGCGGATTGAGGAAGTTCTACCCGAATGAGAGAAAGAAGAGAACGATCATCAGGGTCATGCATTCTGAGGGAGCCCTGTCCGGATAAGCCCTTTTTTGTAATGAACTTTGTCCCTGACCGATTAGGGCAGGGTGCATTCTATTAAAAAGTTTTCCACTAAGAAGATGATAAATGACATTGAAACTTTGGTTGAAAGCCCTCGACATGGCTTCGCTGACCGGGCTCCCACAAGATGGCAGGGCAGGTTGACCTCTCCGAGAGACAGTTGAGACATTAATTTGAAGCCCTTGAGATGGTTCCGCTGACCGGGCTCTCACTAGACGACAGGGCAGGTTGACCTCTCGGAGAGACAGGTTGAGATGTTGATTGAAATCCCCGAGATGATTCCGCTGACCGGGCTCCCACTAGACGACGGGGCAGGTTGACCTCTCGAAAAGGCAGGTTGAGATGTTAATTTGAAAAGCCCTGAGATAGTTCCGTTGACCGGGCTCCCACTAGACGGCAAGGCAGGTTGACCTCTCGGAGAGGCACGATGAGACACTAATTTGAAGCCCTCGAGATGGTTCCGCTGACCGGGCTCCCACTAGACGGTAGGGCAGGTTGACCTCTCGGAGAGCCAGGTTGAGACATTAATTTGAATCCCTCGAGATGGTTCCGCTGACCGGGCTCCCACTAGACAGCAGGGCAGGTTGACCTCTCGAAGAGGCAGGTTGAAATGTTGATTGAAAGCCCCGAGATGGTTCCGCTGACCGGGATTCCACTAGACGGCAGGGCAGGTTGACCTCTCGAAGAGGCAGGATGAAATGTTGATTTGAAAAGCCTCGAGATGGTTCCCCAGATAGGGCTCCCACTAGCCAGCAGGGCAGTGTTACGGCACTTCCGATGGACGCTAACCCGGAGAGGGATCCTCTTTGGGGACGCACATACCAGCGCCGTCGCCAACCGCCGATGGCGTGACCTCTATTATCCTTATATTTTTATGTCTCGTATTTCTTTTAATTATGCTCACTTGTCTAAGCCCAGGTGAGGGGCGCGTACATTTTTATTATGTTGCTTGGTTGGACTTGTGTGTGGCCATATATATAGGCCTTTGCTTTGGAGGAAAGTAGTAAGAAGAAATTTTAATTCCCCAAACTCTCTCTCTCTCTAACTTTTCCTCTCTCTCTCTCTCTCTGCGATTCCCAAACCCTAACCCGTCCGCATCGTCCCGCGAGAACCCCGACGCCTGCGCTTCCCTTCTTCTCCTCCGATCTCCTCTTCCCACTCTTCTCTCCTTCTTCTTCCACCCTCTCTTCTCTCTTACTGCTACCAGAGGCGACCATTGCTCGACAAGGAGCTCCGCAAGCTTCACCCGGGCGGGGATCCAACCGCTACACCGGCCCCCATACACGATCCAGATCGGAGTACCATAACAGATTGGTATCAGAGCCAACCGCCGGCCATTCGTCCGACTCCGCCGCCGGCGCGCCGTCCTCCTCCGGCCTGTACCGCGACGCCCTCCTTGGGCCCGGCCGCTTCCCGCTGCCGCCGCATCCTGCGGCTTCCGGTTTGTTACCAGCCCCCCTCCCCTTCCACCAGCCCGCTACAGCTTCCCCGATGGCCGATGATCCGGCAAATGTCGGTCAGATTTTGGCCCGCTTCGAAGCAATGTTCACCCAGCTCTCCGCTCGTGTCGATGCCTTGGCGAGCCCATCACCACCGCCGCCACCCGTCAGCTCTTCTTCAGCTAGCCGGATTGAACCCGAACAGCCCCGTGGCGACTCTTCTATGGGCCCCCGCTTCGTTCGCATGGAATTTCCCATTTATGACGGCCGCGAAGATCCCTTGCCGTGGCTCACCCGTTGTGAATTTTTTTTTGACAACCACCGTACTCCGGAGGAAGAACGAGTCGGTATCGCCTCCTTTCATCTGCTCGGCGCCGCTCAATTGTGGGTCACTCAGCTTTTGCGGGAACACCCCGCCCCCGCATGGGACTCCTTCCGGGACGCCTGTATGCTTCGTTTTGGGCCGGCCCTACAGGGAAATCCCCTCGGGGATCTTATTGCCCTCAAGCACACGGGGTCGATCGACTCCTACCTGGAGAATTTTCAGCTCCTCCTCTCTCGTGCCTCCTCTGTTTTGCCGTCTCAGCAGGTGCCGCTCTTCACGGCCGGCTTACCTGACCGCCTTCGTTGGGATGTTGAGTTTCAAAAGCCTCCGGATTTACTGACGGCCATGGCGCTGGCCTGTGCCTTTGACCGCCGCCTCGCTCTCGAGCGGCCGCCCCCACTTCGTTCTCGACCCCCTCCGGCTGCACCTTCAAGGCCCGCAACCGAAATGCCCTCCCGTCCCCAGATACGCCGCCGCTTGAGCCATGCCGAAATGACCGCCCGCCGGGAGAAGGGCCTGTGCTACAATTGCGACGAGCCGTATACCCCCGGCCACCGGTGTAAGCGTCTCTTCTGGCTTGAGGTGGACGATCCCCCGATGACGAGTATGATCCAGATGACACCGAACCGCCACAGCTCTCCTCTCATGCCTTGGCGGGTCCTCACGAGGCGGGGACTACTATTCAGCTTTATGTGACAGTTTCGGGTGCCCCTCTTCTTGCCTTGTTGGATACTGGCAGCACCGATAGTTTCATCCGCCGTGATGCGGCCTTCCAGCTCCATCTTCCTTTCGTGCATCGGGAGCACGTAAAGGTTGTCGTGGCCAACGGCGAGCATATGCCCTGTCCTGGAGTCTGTCGCAGTGTTACCTTTGAGATTCAGGGCTCGTCCTTCCAGACCGATTTGTTCCTCATCGACTTGCGCGGCTTCGATGTGGTATTCGGCGTCCGCTGGCTCCGTACTTTGGGTCCCTTGACATGGGATTTTGACAGGCTGACAGTTTCATGGCGCGCGGGATCTCACCCGATTCAGTGGCAGGGACATGCACCTTCGCGGCCCCCCTCTACTTTTTTGGTACATACCGAGCAGCTTGCCGGTCCTCCCGTCCCACCTGAGGATCAACCCCCCGATCTCACCGAGCTCCTCCAGGCCTTCTCCGCTCTCTTCGGACCCCGGCTCGGGCTTCCCCCGCGTCGACAGCAGGACCATCGCATTTGCCTCTTACCGGGTGCGGCCTCGGTAGTGGTCAGGCCCTACCGTTACCCCTTCCTTCAGAAGGATGAGATCGAACGGCAATGTGACCTTCTTCTTCAGCAGGGCCTCATTCGCCGTAGCGTTTCTCCATTCTCTTCCCTGGCACTTTTGGTTCACAAGAAGGATTCCACCTGGTGCATGTGTGTCGACTACAGGGCCTTGAACGCTATCACTGTCAAAGACAAGTTTCCCATTCCGGTCGTGGAGGAACTTCTGGATGAACTACATGGCGCCTCTTTCTTCTCCAAATTGGACCTCTTCTCGGGCTACCATCAGGTTCGCATGGCTGAGGCGGACATTGAGAAGACGGCCTTTTGCACCCATCATGGACACTTCGAGTTTCTCGTTATGCCCTTCGGCTTAACGAATGCGCCTTCGACTTTCCAAGCAATCATGAACGAGGTATTTCATCCCTTCCTTCGAAAGTCCGTTCTTGTTTTCTTTGACGATATTCTCGTGTATAGCAAGACATGGGCGGACCACCTACGGCATTTACGGGCCGTCTTCCAGCTGGCTCTTGAACATCAGTTGATCCTCAAATCATCCAAGTGCACTTTTGGCCAGCGCTCGGTGCATTATTTGGGCCACATAGTTGATTCTGTGGGGGTTTCGGCCGATCCGGCCAAACTTGAGGCGGTGGCCTCTTGGCCCCAACCGAGCACCGTCTCCGAGCTTCGGGGCTTTCTGGGCCTTACCGGGTACTATAGGCGTTTCATCCAGGACTACGGCACTCTAGCCGCCCCTCTGGTCAGTTTATTACGGCGGCAGGCCTTCTTGTGGACGGAGACCGCTACACAGGCTTTCCGGGATCTCAAGGCTGCATTAGTATCGGCACCAGTTCTTCGTCTCCCAGATTTTTCCGCCCCGTTTCTGGTCGAGTGTGATGCATCCGGCTTGGGATATGGAGCAGTACTTCAGCAGGGGGGTCACCCTATTGCCTACTTCAGCAGGCAGACGGCCCTCCATCATCGGAAGTTACCAGCATATGAGCAGGAATTGATCGGGCTCGCCAAGGCCATCCAACATTGGCGGCCTTATTTATGGGGGCGTGCCTTCCTCATCAGGACAGATCATTACAGTTTAAAATTTTTATTGGAGCAGCGGCTTTCGACCATTCCCCAGCAGCGTTGGGTGAGCAAATTACTTGGCTTTGACTTTACCGTGGAGCACAAGGCCGGGTTGCTGAATCGGGCCGCGGACGCTCTTTCCCGCCGCCATACACCTCCCTCCGCCGCTCTCTATGTCGTCTCTTTTCCCACCGCCGACCTTCTCTCCCGCCTTCGCCAAGAGATTCAAGACTCGCCCGGGTTGACCGAGTTACTACACCGTGCTGAACAGGGGCTGCCCAACGATCAATGGGCCGGTCGACAGGGTTTGGTGTACTACCGCGACCGGATTTTTGTTGCCGCCACTTCTCCTCTCATTTCAGTACTTATAGAGGAGGTGCACTCTCGGAGCCATGAGGGCATCCACCGCACTCTTCAGCGCCTTCGTACCGAGTTCTATTGGAAGAGCATGCGCCGTCATGTCCGCGAGTTCATTGCGGCTTGCACTATTTGTCAGCGGAGCAAGACCGATCATCTCCTGCCCGCAGGTTTGCTTCAGCCTCTCCCGGTTCCTACTCAGGTTTGGGCAGATCTTTCGATGGACTTTATCGAGGGTTTGCCATCCGTCCGGGGCAAGAGCGTTTTGATGGTGGTTGTCGACCGTTTCTCAAAAGGGGCTCACTTCATTCCTTTGGCGCGTCCGCTAGTTGCTTCCCAAGTGGCCCGGGTCTTCTTTCAGGAGATTTTCCGCTTACACGGCATGCCCGAGACCTTGGTTTCCGACAGGGATCGTACGTTCACCAGTGCATTTTGGAAGGAACTCTTCACATTGAGCGGCACGAAGTTGGCTTTTTCCACAGCCTATCATCCTCAGTCTGATGGGCAGACCGAGGTGGTCAACCGCACATTGGAGATGTATTTGCGGTGCATCGTTGGTGACCGGCCTCGAGATTGGCTCTGATGGCTCCCATGGGTGGAGTACTGCTACAACACCGCGTATCACACAGGCCTGCAGACCACTCCGTTCCGGCTTATCTACGGGCGGGATCCCCCTCGCCTCTTGTCCTACACTAGCGGCTCGCCTCGCCTCTCAGAGATCGACAGGGCACTTATGGATCGTGACGGTTTTCTACAGGCTGCTCGTGATCGTCTTCTTCGAGCCCAGCAGCGGATGGAGCAGGCTTATAACAGGGGCCACCGCGATCTCACCTTGACCGTGGGGGATTGGGTGTGGGTACGCCGACGTGCCTTCCGGCAGCTCACCGCCACTCGCCCTCTTTCCAACAAATTGGGTCCCAAGTTCTTCGGTCATTTTCCCATCGTGGAGCGCCTCGGCGAGGTGGCATACCGCCTTGACCTTCCAATGGGCACTCGGATCCACAATGTCTTTCATATCTCTCAGCTGAAGTTGTTCGTTGGATCCCCTCCTTCCGCTCCCTTGGTCAACATTCCACCACAGCTTGAGGACAAGCCGTCTTCCGACGAGGAGGGTGATGTTACGGCACTTCCGATGGACGCTAACCCGGAGAGGGATCCTCTTTGGGGACGCACATACCAGCGCCGTCGCCAACCGCCGATGGCGTGACCTCTATTATCCTTATATTTTTATGTCTCGTATTTCTTTTAATTATGCTCACTTGTCTAAGCCCAGGTGAGGGGCGCGTACATTTTTATTATGTTGCTTGGTTGGACTTGTGTGTGGCCATATATATAGGTCTTTGCTTTGGAGGAAAGTAGTAAGAAGAAATTTTAATTCCCCAAACTCTCTCTCTCTCTCTAACTTTTCCTCTCTCTCTCTCTCTCTCTGCGATTCCCAAACCCTAACCCGTCCGCATCGTCCCGCGAGAACCCCGACGCCTGCGCTTCCCTTCTTCTCCTCCGATCTCCTCTTCCCTCTCTTCTCTCCTTCTTCTTCCACCCTCTCTTCTCTCTTACTGCTACCAGAGGCGACCATTGCTCGACAAGGAGCTCCGCAAGCTTCACCCGGGCGGGGATCCAACCGCTACACCGGCCCCCATACACGATCCAGATCGGAGTACCATAACAGGCAGGTTGACCTCTCGGAGAGGCGGGATGAGATGTTGTAGGAAAGATAGTCCCGAGTAGATCCCGCTGACCGGACTCCCTCTAGGCGGCAGGACTGGAAGTCACTCGACAGCAGTTTGAAATAAGATGTGGTTGGAAAGATAACCTCAAGCAGATCCTGCTGACCAGACTCACTCTAGCTGGCAGGGCTAGAAGTCACTCGGTTGAACATTGAAATGAGATGTTAGAAAAATAACCCTAAGAAGATCTCGCCATCAAGGCTCTCGCCAGTTGGCAGTACTGGAAGTCACTTAGAAGTAAGTTGTGGTAAATACCAAGGCCAGGGCATAAAAGAGGCGGGACAAAGGGTATAAGCGAATAGGAGTGTCTGGGGCTAAATCTCGCTAGTCGTGCACTCGCCAGGGGCCAATATTCAGCAATAAAGGTCAAAGGTGTATAGTCGTGCATGAGCTCAATAAGGCGAGAGCAGTATAGGAACGGACCTTAAGGGCCAACCTAATTCGAACGCGTGAGTTCGAGAAACAGACGTTTTGCGAAATGTTGCGGCGAGAGGCTAGGCTAAGGTCTCGCAAGACTTCCTTCCCAAGAACTACTGAAGTTAAAATTACTGAAGTTAAAATTACTAAAGTTAAAATTAAAGTGCGGGCCGAGTGCAGACAGCGCGTGATAGAACTATTGAAGTTAAAATTAAAGAGCATCAAAGAGGAATCGAGACAGCAAAATTATAATTTATATTTTTCAAACAAATATTACATCTCGCGAAGAGGGTCATGCCCAAAAATAGAAAAATACATGAAAGGAAAGAAAACTACAAAGATCGAGAGCTTCAAGATGGAGATGTCGACTGCTCGCTCTCGCGGGAGGTTGGGTCGGCGCCGTCCCCTGACACTTCGATGGGGAGGAACAACTCGGGGATCAGGTCCTCGGCAGTGACACTTGCACCTTCACCTCTCGTAAGGCCAGACCCCTGCATCACTTGAAGCGCGTGCTTCGTCGCCCCGATGGCGTTCTCCTGCATCATCAGTTCGATTTCATGCTGAGAATATAGCTTGAGTTTTTTCCTTTCGTCGGGAAGTGGGGGTACGAGGGTGTCGACAAACTGCACGTTTTGGGCCTTCAGCCCCTTATTCTCCTCCTCAAGACGGGCGATGCGCGTGTGCAATTGAGCAGCGGTCACGACATCCTACAAGAACTTTGAAAAGAAGGGTTAAAGCAAGAAGAATGCGAAGTAGCGAATGCGCAAAGTAGGCGCGGACTTATCACTCCACCCACGTGCCCGGCAAGAAGTCTCTCGGCAGTCTCCAGCCTCTGCTTTAACGTCACGACCGTATAGCCCGAAGGAGGAGTATGCTTGGCCGGAGACGGTCTCGCCCTCCTGCCAGGAGAGAAGGATGGTAAAGATAGAGACCCTGTTGGCTTCTCTATCCCAGAGCAGCAGGGGCTCGCCGACGTCCTCCAGCAACTTCTCTCCCAGTCCAAAATTCTGGCAACCTCTCGGCACCACTTTCTCTTCTGGCGCTGCCGAGGCCCCGACGGTCTCGCTGGAGATCCTACCAGCGGTCTCGCTCGCGACCAGAATTTTCGCGGGAGGAGCCGCGCTGACCTCCTTGCCCTTGGCAAGTACTGTGGCCTTTGGCTTCTTGGGGATCGTCAGGACGGGGGGCGCGTTGGGTTTTCGCTTCTGGCCAATTGGCTCTGGCAAGGATCCCAGTTCGCTCCTGCAAGCCGCGGCAGTGGCCTCCGCACATGCATATTCGGGGGCGAGAGCCTTGCCACTCGCGTAAGGCGGGTGAAGGGGAAGGTCTCGCTCCCCTGTGCATGTGACAATTAGTAAAGAAATTCTAAAGGAGAGAACCAAGTCTAGAAGTCAGGGGGGTGGAAGGTACCTTCGTCGGCGAGCACTGAAAGGAGCGAGTTGACGTTCTTCTTTAGGTAAGGGACGTCGAAGTCCTTCTGGAAGAATAATTGCTGGAGTTCGGCTTCGTGACCTCCAAGGCTAGGAGGGCGATAGGTCGATTCTTCTTGTTGTATAGGCGAGAGGGGAAGGTTGCCGAAATCAACTGACATGAAGATGAATTTGCGAATCCAGTGGTGATTCTTGTTGGCGAGACCGACGGCCTTGAGGTTGTTGCCAGAGAATAAAGCGATCCCATCCTTCTTGGCCCTGAAATTAAAAAACTTGCGAAAGACATAAAGGCTGAAATATATTCGCTCTTCCCGCATGTAGCAGACGAATGCTACCAGCAGGGCGATGGAGTTGGGGTTGAGCTGAGCGGGAACAACTCCAAAGTACTGCAGGGCCTGACGTACCTCCGGCCACATGGGGAGGCGGAGCCCTACCTCAAAGTGTTCTGCGGGTATCGCGAGCTCATTCGGCGTGAAGTGGTTTAGTCTCCTTCCCCGGGTGACATGCGGGAACCCAGGCGAAACATAGAGCCCCAACAGTGAATGGTACTTGTCCTCCGTCAGGTTGCAGTTATGAAAAGGGTAGTCGGCAAAGGCCGCGACACATTTTGTTCGACCATCAGTATCACCAGTCATTGCACTTGTGTCGAAAAGAGAACGTAAACCGCGAGTGCAAGAAAGAAAAGTTAAAGAGAAGAGGATTAAAGGTTTCGAGCGGTAGTAAATGCGGTGGATGAGGGGGGCCATTTATATAAAATATTGGGAGGGAAGGATTCAGGGCTAGGGGTGTGCGGATAGCCAACTCGTCGTGCCCCGCCTTGGTCCCTGGACCGATCCCGCACTCCCCCACTCGTCGCAGAGTCCGAGCTAATACCATATATTCAAGGCTTTAAAAGCAGATCAGCAAGAGAAAAGAAAATTCACGAGGCGAGATCGTAAGAAAGCATCAAGTGAACATTCACATTCGCGATATTTATACGACATGAGCAATGTTTGACAACCAACAAGAGTAAATATTACAACAAGAACGATTAGAAATGTGCGAACAGAAAAGAGCAGAACGAAAAATTGGAGTAATGTAAGCTTTATTATCCAAAAAAATGTATCAATTACAATGGTATAGTCTCATTTTTATAGAATGGAGGAGATGAGAGATTACAATTAAACAATGTGACACTAAAAATTTACAAGTATATGCGGCTTTACAAAAGGCAAACCGGACAGGCCGGGCGGTTAGACAAGCCGGCTAACCGCCCGGCAACTAACAAGAGGAGATAACATGCGCCACAAAGATCAAGCCGCCGCAGGAGACCGCTAGACCGCCCGATCTCCAAGTCGTCTGAGACAAACCGCTAGACCGCTGGGATACCAAACAGCACCAGCCCGGTAGACAGACCGGCCAGAATAAACAGGCAGACCGCAAAGTCTCCGAACAGCAATAGACCGCCCGACCTCGATATTGCAACACTCCCCCTCAAGCTGGAGCATAGATATCAATCATGCTCAGCTTGTCGCAAATGTGGAAAAAGGAAGCAGACACCGGCTTGGTGAAGATGTCTGCCAACTCGTTGTCTGAAGTGACGAACGGAGTACAAATCTGTTTCTTCAAGATCTCCTCCCGAATGAAATGACAGTCGGCTTCTATGTGCTTCGTTCTCTCATAAAAGACCGGATTTTTGGAGATGTATATCGCGGGTTTATTGTCACAGAACATAGGAAGATGATAGTTGTACACCTCTCCTAAATCAAACATGAGAGTCCGTAACCATTTCAACTCACATGTGGCCGATGTCATACTGCGATATTCTGCCTCTGCACTGGACCTGGAGACCACAGACTATTTCTTGCTCTTCCAACTCACATGATTGCCTCCAACAAACGTGCAGAAACCTAATGTCGACTTGCGGTCCCCTTTGTTATCATCATAGCTCGAATCAGAGTACGCTTCAACTCTTAGGTGACCATTCTTCTGAAAAATGAGTCCTTTTCCCTGGTGCTGCTTTAATATACTCCAATATACTCAGGGCAGATTGTAGATGACACTCTCTAGGAGCTTGCATGAACTGGCCCACCTTGCCAACAGCATAAGAGATGTCGGGTCTGTTTACCGTGAGATAAATGAGTTTGTCCACCAGACGCTGGTACCTCAGAAGATCGGATAGAAGAGGCGAGTCATTTGTCCAAGTTTTGTCTTCCCCAATAGCCATGGGAGAACGGGCATGTTTAGCACCAATCAATCTTGCCTCCTTTAAAAGATCAAGAACATACGTCCGTTGGGAAAGGACCATGGAGTTGGGCTTCCTAGAGATTTCAATTCCCAGAAAGTATTTCGAGAAGCTCATATCCTTCGTGACCAGGTGCTGACGGAGGTGTTTCTTTGTGAACGTTACCACATCCTGGTCATCGCCAGTAAGAAAAATGTCATCAACATAAACCGCAAGAACTACCAGACCAGAGGCAGTTTTCCGAACGAACAAGGAATGATCGGCTGAGCTTCTTGTAAAACCAATGGCCGCAACAATGCCGCTAAACTTGTCAAACCAGGCACGAGGACTTTGCTTGAGGCCATAGATAGCTTTTTTTAGCCGGCATACTCGTGTCTCCCCCTGAGCAACATACCCAGGAGGTTGCTCCATGTAAACATCTTCCTGAAGATCCCCATAAAGAAAGGCATTCTTGACATTCAGCTGTGAAATGGGTCAATCCCTGTTGACAGCCACAGAGAGGACCCTAATAGTACTGAGACGAGCAACTGCAGAGAAAGTGTCAAAGTAATCAACCGCATAAGTTTGGGTAAAACTCTTGACAACAAGCCGAGCCTTGTAACGATCCACACTGCCATCGGGAAGGAACTTCATCACAAAGACCCAGCGACAGCCAACAACATCTGTGCCGAAAGGAGGAGGAACCAGGGTCCAGGTACCCCGTTCAGTGAGAGTAGCAATCTCCTCATCCATGACAGCTTTCCAATGAGGAATAGTAAGAGCCTCCTGGTAGGAACGGGGGGTGGCAGTGGCCGAGATAGCCAGTGCAAAAGCTCTGCGAGAAGGGGTAAGACGATCATAGGAAACAACTACAGCAAGCGGGTGTTGGGTACATGCCCAAACCCCTTTGCGAAGGGCAATAGGGAGATCCAGGGCAGCTGGTTCTGCAGTATCCGGAGCGTCCGTGGTGGAGTGAGCTGGCCCAGGAGTAGAGAGAGACGGCTGCGGAGAGGAGGGAGAAATCGAGGGAGGAGAGGGTGGAGATGGTGGAGATGGTAAAGATGGTGGAGGTGGCGGAACGTCAGTAGGAGAAGAGGGAATAGATGGGTTGGTTTGAGAAGTAGGATCAGCAGGAGTAGAGGAGGAAGCGGGAGAGAAGTAAGAGGCATTTTCAAAAAACGTAACACCGCAGAGACAAACTGCTTGCGGATAACGGGGTCAAGGCAACAATAGCCTTTCTGAGTGGTAGAGTACCCCAGAAAGACACATTTAGTGGCCCGTGGTGAGAGTTTGTCACGGGTGGTAGCGGAAGAGTACACAAAGGCGGTGCACCCAAATATGCGCAGAGTAAAAGGAAAAGGATTCTTGTTTGGATAAAGAATGGAGAATGGGGTGGCACCGCGGAGAACTGTGGAGGGAATGCGATTGATGAGATAATAGGAGAGAAGGACAGCATAGCCCCAATAGGAGCGAGGAACATGCACTTGGGTCAGCAGAGTGCGAGCGACATCAAGGAGGTGACGATTTTTGCGTTCTGCCACCCCATTTTGTTGTGAGATGTAGACACAGCTAGTTTGACGAATAACACCATGATGCATACAGAAAGAAGAGAAATCATGGCTAACATACTCCTTAGCATTGTCAGAATGAAGGATTTTAATAGACGTATCAAACTGAGTCTTGATCATAGAATAAAATGATGTTCAGACAGAGAACAGGTCGGAGCGATCCTTGAGAAGATACACCCACTTACACCTAGAGAAATCATCAATAAATGTGAAAAAATATGAACTACCACGATCGATGGTGAGGGTAGGAGCAGGACCCCATACGTCAGAGTGAACGAGGTTGAACGGATGGGAAGAGTCACGACTCTGCGTTGGTGGGAAAGATGAGCGATGATGCTTGCCGAGCTGACATGCATCACAGTTTAGAGGAGGATGATGAGGAGGGAGGTGGGGCAGAAGCTGGCGCAGAAGCCTGGGAGGAGCATGTCCAAGACGAAGATGTCATTGGAGAAGATCTGTAGAGGAGGAGGAGAAGGCAGATAGAGCGGAAATATTGTCGAGGAAGTAGAGGTCGCCGCTCTCAATCCCAGTAGCAATCATCCGTTGAGAGTCCGGATCCTGAAAAGAACAAGAAGTATGAGTGAATGTGACGGAACACCGTTGTTGCTTGCATAGAGAAGTAACCGATAATAAATTGCAAGGGAACATGGGCACGTATAGGGTATCCGCCAGACAAATAGACGGATTGACCTGAACCACCCCCGTCCCATTGACCGGAGATGAAGAGCCGTCCGCAACAAAGACCGGAGGCAACCGATCATGTGTTTCTAGATGAGAAAAACACTGAGAATTGTCTGTCATATGATTGATAGCACCAGAGTCGATCAACCATCGGCCGTGAGTAACAACGTTGGCACTACCAGAAGATGTGACCACCGAGGCGGACTGCGTGGAGGAGATGGAGGCCATAGAAGAGAGCAGCGGGAGAAACAAGCTGCGGCTAGAAGGAGAAGTCGCTGGAACAGGTCGCAGCGACTTAACGACAGGTCGCAGCGACAAAGAAGAGGAGAGCGGCTAGAACAGGCCGCAGCGACTTAAGGACAGGTCGCGGCGACAAAGAAGAGGAGAGCGGCTAGAACAGGTCGCAGGGACTTAAGAACAGGTCGCGGCGACAAAGAAGAGGAAAGCGGCTAGAAAAAAGAATAAGCAAGAGGCCGCAACACAAAGGGTCAGAAGAGGCCGCAAACAGGGAGAAACAAGCCGCGCGAACAGGGCAACAGTCAGAAGAGAAAACAAGTCGCGAGAACAGGTCACGGAAAGAAGAAACAAGCCGCACGCGCAGAGAGAGCTCAGTCAGGAGGAAAGGACCGAGTGCTCTGATACCATGTGCGAACAGAAAAGAGCAGACCGAAAAATTGGAGTAATGTAAGCTTTATTATCCAAAAAAGGTATCAATAACAATGGTATAGCCTCTTTTTTATAGAATGGAAGAGATGAGGGAGATTACAATTAAACAATGTGGGACTAAAAATTTATAAGTATATGTGGCTTTACAAAAGGCAAACCGGACAGGTCGGGCGGTTAGACAAGCCGGCTAACCGCCCGGCAACTAACAAGAGGAGATAACATGAGCCACAAAGATCAAGCCGCCGCAGGAGACCGCTAGACCGCCCGGTCTCCAAGTCGTCTGAGACAAACCGCCAGACCACTGGGATACCAAACAGCACCAGCCCGGCAGACAGACCGGCCAGAATAAACCGGCAGACAGCCCGATCTCCGAACAGCAACAGACCGTCTGACCTCCATATTGCAACAAGAAAAAGAAGGGGCAGGGGGCGAGTGCCGATAGGCCCATCAGGGGGTCGTTACCACTGTCCCCGACCTCTCCTCCCCGCCCTAAGTGGCATGCGCGAACATTGGTGCGCACGAATGGCTTGTAGCTCCTGTTGCGCCAAGCGCAGTTGATCCTCGACTTGTGTGATATGGATTACAGGGTAGTCCGTCCTACTGCCAGCTCCTCCCCTTAACTCGTCCACCAGCTGAGAATTGTTGCCTTCCAAGTTGAGGAGTCATTCCTCGACGGAGTCTTGGTTTTCTTGAACCCGATTATAGATCTTGCGTAGCATGAGGGTGCGTTTCCGAAACAGTTCAGTCATTCTCCTCTTCAGTACCACGACGTCCTTCGGGTCGCCCAAGAAAGCTGTAATTGAGTCGGGAGAGGGAGGCGGCGAGAACTCCACGTCGATGTCAACATCAGTCGATGAGATCTCGTGATAGCCTGCAGTGGATAGGTTCAGCCATGCATGATCAAATTCTGGTAAGAACGAGACGAATGCGCTTATTTACCTGGCAAAGTATCAACACCTATGCCCGGGTGTCGGCGAGAGGTACTGCGCCGCCCCTCGAAGGGTGTGTCGAAGGTAATGTTCGCCTTCCCGAGCCCTGCGCGGAGAGGCGCATGTTCGGCGGCAGGATTACTGGCAAGGAGGTAGGATAGAAACCCCTTCTGTCGGGGGGGGTGTGATCCTGAGGCGAGATCTGGAAGGATCAGGCGGGCTGGGGACTTGGGTGGTAAAGCATCTAGGCCCGTGGTCCCAAAGGCGGGAGCTGCGAGAAGTATATGTAATAGAAAGGGATAAGAAATGAGGGCACAAAAGATGACTTACCGGGGGTGTGCGGGAGATCCTCTGGGGTGATTTGGGTATTGGTCTCTGAGCCGGCTGATCGCCCCCGACTTCGAGCGAGTGCAGGTCGGCATTCGTTGTCCCTTCCCCAGCATCTTTCTCCTTCGAAGGATTTTCCTGCGAGTAGTCGCATCGGTGTCGACTATCTTCCCTCTAAAGAGGTGGCGAGTGGAGTAACGAATATGAATACCTGTGGAGTCCCAGAGTGTGGTGATGGAGTCATCTGGATGGACCCGCCCACCGTCAGGTCGCGCCTGACCATCTTGGCCTTTTTTAGCTTTGGGGCGGAGCTCGAAGCTTTCCGAGAGAGCCAGGGATCAAACCCAGCGATAGAAGACTTGGCCTCCGCTCTCACGGCAGCAAGTCGGTCCTGAACTTCTTTCGAGAGCGACATTATGAGCTAGAGGCGAGAGAGAAGCCCGAGAAGGATGGGAAGAGCAAGCATCACCTACCTGTGACTAGGTATATATAGCAGAGTGGGGGGGACCGGCCAAAAGATTTATGTCGGGTCAGCATGCACTCACCGAAAACCTGGGGTTAGATGTTTCTTTCCGAGCTTATGTCAATCTCGAAAAGAGCAGAGATTGTGTACAACCTCGTGCTTGTTGAGTGGGACACTCAGGGAGTCCCAGGGGCAAAAGGGCCTCATGACCCAGGGTGGCCAAGCAGGCGAGTGGGGCAGTCGGGCCCGCACTCGCTCAGGACCGCAGGCTTGCGCATGAACCGACGAATGAGGCCAACAGGTCTGCATTCACCCAGGGCCCGAGGCTTGCGCGCAGCAGGCGAGTGTGATAGTCAGCACTGGCCCAGGGCAGCGAGTGGGTAGTGGGCGAGTGCGAGTTTCATCGGGCACTCGCCCTCAACCAGGAGTAGGCGGATGCTCGTTGTCTTGCCTAGGCATTTGTCACTCCTTCGTGGAGTTATGTTTTGGCTTGCGATTAGCCTTCCCAAGCAGCGGAGTTACGTTATTGACAGACCCGATTGGGCTGCATATAGTAGATCCGAACAGCGGAGTTACGCTGTTTGCAGAACAGACTTGGAAAACTATAAATAGACCTGTAGGAGGCACCTTTGGAGGGGAGCTCTCTCTCTCTCTGGCTTCTTCCTCCTCAGGTTTTCTAATTGGCTTTCAAGTGCCCCCTAAGGTTCCCAGCTCAGCATTGGCTAGCGAGGGAAAACGCTCTAAGATCTTTCGGGTGTGTGGTGTGACCTCCTCGTTGTAGCCCAGGATTTGTTCCTAGTCCTAAGTCTTTGGTCTTGTGCACTTCTTCAGGAGAAGTAGGTGCGAGATTACCCCTTTCGGGTCTGAACTCCACAAGAAGCCAAGTTTTGGTTTTAACATAGGACTTTCGTATATTTGTATTACTTGTCATTGGATCGATCCGGTCTCATGGGAGCTAAATAAGCACGTAATATGTTTTGAAGGTTTCGAATTTTCGCACAAGGGTAAAGCAATATACCAAGTACTATAAAATACGTGCGAGAATTTAAAATTAAAGATAAAATAATGAGTATTTCTTTTTATAACGCCACTAATAATACAGTCGCAATTGATTGGTTAAAACATGATTTAAAACCAATGTTAAATAGTGCGTTTTTTCACACTCGTTGTGTCTGTCACGTTTTAAATTTAGTTGTACAAGATACTTTAGAATCTATGGAACCCTATATTGCTAAAATTCGTCTAATGCCAAAAGTTATTTATAGTTATAGGCAACAATGTCAAGATTTTAAAAATTTTGTAAAAGCACAGGGTCAAAAATTTTTGAAACTTTAATTTGATATGTTTATTAGATGGAACCCAACATATAAAATATTAAAAAAAGCGTTTCAACAAAAGTCACTTCTTATGGAATATTATACTATGTTAAATACTCATGATTTGACCGATGTTGATTGGGACGTATTAGCAAATTATATGGATTTATTAAAATATTTTATAGGGCGAATATTTTTTTATCTGTTGTGTATTATCCGACTAGCTTACTAGTAATCGGAAATTTTGTAAATATCGCATAAAACTTTAACTATTATAAGCAACACAACAGGTGGCTTCTTTAATTGAAATAATGGAAGAAAATTTTTTAAAATATTATAGAGAAATGTTTGTCATGTTTTCATGCGTCATCGCTTTAAATCCGCTATTCCGCATAGACGGCGTGAAAAAATTGATAGATAAAATCAATACTAATTTAAACATAAAATTTAAGTTTTGATAAATTAGATGACGTTAGTATTTCAAAATTTAATTCTCTTTTTATGGAATGTTATAATTATTAAGATTACTTATACGGCTCGCGGCCCCGTAAAAAAATATCGCAACCCAAAACAAAAGATACTTTTAAATATAAAATTTTAGAATTATTTTCTACAAAAAATCGCGCACATCTAGTGGTTTAAATCAATTAGAATTATATACTAAAACACAATTCCGCAATTTTATGAGTACGGAGGAGATTGAAAACTTCGATCTCTTAAAATGGTGGAAAGGTAAAGCTAATACATATCCTATTTTGGCATATATGGCCCATGATTTATTAACAATCCAAGCTAGTACGGTAGCTTCGAAGTCTGTTATTTCTCTTAGTGGCAGAGTTTTGAACAAGCGGAGGATCCGGCTCAACGAAAAATCACTGGAAATATGCATCTGATACAAGGACTATTTGGATGCTATAAAGAGAATCAGCACATTACAGCGCTAGAAGATAGCTCGGAGGAGATAGAAGACGAGATGGATGCAATAAATTTAAGAGATGATTAAGCGCGTCGCACATTCGTCAGACGATCAGACCCGATAAAATATGTATTTTGTATTTTTTGTTAAGTTAATAAATTTTGTAATTTTCTTTTTAAAAAAAATAAAAATAATAATAATAATATGTCAATTAATTGAAAATTGTAAACGTGTAATTCTTTTTCGTTTAATATTAATAAAAAATCATCTTTATTGTAAAAAAATCATTTTTATGTAAAACTTATTTTTTTGAATTCAAAATGTATTATGTATAATTTTTTTAATTAATATTTTTTGTAAAAATACCGGCCCGGCCGGGGGGGCGAATCAGGCCCCTTCCCGGGGCTGCTGCCCGAGCCCGGCCCGAGCCCAATTTAATGAAAGCACGGGCCCTTAGGGCCCGGTACAAGGCCGGCCCGATCGGGCTTTATGTGCACGGCTAAGCAAGAAGATGAGTATCATTGTATTAATGTATCTATGAATTCAAAGAGTCACTTAGACTCTATATTTTATATCTGCAAATATCTTGTTAACAATCGTATATAGTGATAATGAAATTACTTACCTTTTGCATTTTTTTTCTTTTGAACACACCCCCCAAGTGTATAATTTAACAAGAATCGCACAAGGTAGATTGATAGAAATCTCTTGTAAAATAACTACCAGTACCTGTAGCCCAACAAAGAAAGTACATTACATAGTCCATATATATATATATATATATATATATATATATATATATATATATATATATATATATATATATATATATATATATAAACCACTATAAAAAAATATAAACTGCATGAATTTTAAATTCATTGAATTGATTGCAGCCGTCGGATCTGGATCAATATTTCAACAACCATTCATTATTTAATTATTAAACAAATAAAAAGTAATAGGAATCCTAAACCTACAGTGCACTAAGGACGAGAGAGAAAGGGAGAGAGTATGTAGGCGGTAGGCTTAATCACTTATTATATAATATTAAATAAATAGAAAGAAAGAGAGGAGAGGGGGAGTGTGTTCGGCTGAGAGGGAGAGAGGGAGAGAAAGAGCTTAAGAAAAAAAATTTACATATATAGGGATATTTTTAAAATAAATAAATATTGTAATATTGATGTATATTTTTTTACGGTCATTTAGAGTACTCATATGTATATGTTGCGGGCAAAATCCGTCGGGGGCGGGTGAAACCCGTCGGGGGCTGTTGTAGCCCGAGGGAGGTCAGGTACTGTCGCGATTAGCCATAGGGGCGGAGCACCATATCGGGAACTCGTATATATATATATATATTCTAAAATATATGTGTGGGTGTGGGTGTGCGCGTGGGTGGGGGTGTGTATCTATGTATATATGTGTGCATAAATACATACACACAGATACAGTTACTAAACGAGTTATCGAGTGAACAATACATTAATCTTATGTTGAATATATTTTATTATTATAAAGTTTATTTTAATATAACATTATATATAATAAAAGTTATAATAATTATTAAAATTAAAATTGGATTAGCTATATATTTTATTTGTTAAAAATGTGGTTTTATTTTGTTTTTAAAATACAACAACACTCAATCTTTTATCCCGCTATAGTGGGGTCGGCTATATGGATCTTTTGTCATCATTGTGCCCCCCTATCTTTTGTCATAATCTCACTAATGTCTAAGTACAAGTCATTCCTTACAGTTTCATTCCAAGTCTTTATTGGTCTACCCCTCCCTCGTTTAACATGCCTAGTGACTAGACTCTCACAATGCCTAACAGGTGTCTTTAATGGTCTCCTTTGTACGTGTCCAAACCATCTTAGACGAGCTTCTCACATCTTCTCTGGAATTGGTGTTACCCCTGTCTTATGCCTGATACCTTCATTCCTAATTTTATCTAATCATGTGTGTCCACACATCCAGCTAAGCATTCTCATCTTCGCAACCCCCATTTTTTGTTCATGTACACAATTAACTGCCCAACACTCAGAACCATAGAGCATCGCGGGTCTAATTACAGTACGGTAAAACTTGTCATTAAGTTTTAGTGGTACTTTACGATCACATATGATCCCTGATGCGCCTCTCCACATCAACCAACCCGCTTGGATTCTGTGTCACATCTTTATCAATATCTCCGTCTTTTTGAACTATCGATCCAAGATATTTAAAACACTCACTACGGGAAATATCTTGAACACCCAACTTAATAACGAAGTCATCTGTCCTTCTTGTACTGCTAAATTTAAGCTCCATATACTCTGTCTTTGCCTTGTTCAACCTAAAATCCTTCTTTTCTGAAGTATCTCGCCAAGATTCAAGTTTTCCGTTTACACTCTCGCGCGTCTCATCAACCAAAACGATATCATCCGCAAATAATAAATATCAAGGTATTGTTTGTTGGATATGTCTGGTGAGCTCATCTACGATATGGGTAAAGAGATAAGGGCTTAAGATGAACTTTGTTGTAAGCCAACAGTGATAGGGAATCTCTATGTTAATCCACCAGATATCCTCACTTTTATCACTGAATTTGTATACATATCCTTAATTGTGTCAATATATGATATATTTAGACCTTTCGTTTCTAAGACTCTCTTGGAATTCTATCATAAGTCTTCTCAAGATCAATAAACAACGTATGCAAATCTTGTTTTCTTTCTCGATAGTTGTCAATGACTCTCCTCAAGTAATGTATAGCTTTCATGGTCGACCTCCCTGGCATGAATCCAAATTAATTCTCCAAGATATTAATTTTTCGTCTTAATCTTCTTTTTATTACGCATTCTCATAGTTTCATGATATGACTCATCAATTTAATTACTCTGTAATTAACACAGTTTTGTATATCTCCCTTATTGTTATACAAAGGTACCAAGATACTTTCTCGTCATTGTTCTGGCATTCATTTTGATTTCAATATCTTATTGAAAAAGCATATAAGCCACAAAATTCTTTCATTTTGTATACATTTTCATACTTCAATTGGTATATCGTCTGACCTAACCGTCTTTCCATTTTCATCTTATTTAGAGCAATTTTTACCTCTGATACTTGAATTTTACAATAAAACGTTATGTTCTTATACTTTTCTGATTTACTTAACTATTCCAAATTCAATTCATTATCTTTTGTTTCATTATACAGTTGATAAAAATATCTTTTTCATCACTCATTAATATCCACATCAACCGTCAAAATTGTATCTTTCTCATCCTTTATGCATTTTACTTAACTTAAATCTCTTGACTTTCTTTTTTTATCTCGAGCAATTTTATATATGTCACGATCTCCATCTTTGGTATCTAGTCGCTTATAAAATTATTCATAAGTTTGACTTTTTGATTTACTTACTGCTTGTTTAGCTTCTTTTTTTGCGACTTTATACTTGGCTAAGTTTTCATCATTCCTACAAGCGTAGAGTGATTTATAGCTGACTCTATTTACTCTCACTTTATCTTGTACTAGTTCTTTCTATCACCAAGATTCTTTATTTGGAGACGCACGATCTTTTGATACTTCAAGTACATTTTTCCACTTATCTGTAAATATGAAGACATAACTTCACATGAGGCATTAGGATCAACATAAGGGTCATCAACTAGTTGTTCTATAATTGTCTTCTTGAAAGCAACCTGCTTTTTCATGTTCAAGTTCCACCACCGAATTTTTTGCAATATTTTTGTTTTTGTCTTAAATTTATTATATGTAATTTGTACATCTAATATCACTAACCTATATTGTGTTGTCAAACTTTCTCCTATTATGACTTTATAATCCTTACAAATCATTTTATCCATTTTGCGATTCATAAAATAATCAATTTGTGATATATTTAGTCTGCTTTTAAATATATTAAATGTTCTTCCCTATTTATGAAAAGCGTATTTTATACAATTAGCTCATGTGCAACGGCAAAGTCTAAAATGGTTCGTGCTTCTTCATTTCTTTCTCCATATTCATATCTCGCATGAACGGCTGTGTAATCTACATTTTTTTTCCTTATACGTTCATTTAAGTCTGCTCCTATGAAAATCTTCTCTCTTTGTGGGATTTCTCTTACTAAATCATCTAAGTCTTCCCAAAATTGAATTTTAATAGTTTCACTTAATTATACTTGTGTCGCATAAGCACTGATCACATTAATAGTTTTTTTTCCTATGACCAATTTAAGAGCTAAGATTTTGTCATCTTTTTACTTACCTCAACTTCATTCTTCCAAGTAGTATCCACAATAATATCTACTTCACTGCTTGTTTTATTTTTTCTTGTGTACTATATTTTATTTTTAAAATATTATATTAATATTATTTTGGTTATAATTTCATATATTATAAGAGTCGAGGGATTCCCTTGTGCACTGGTACAGACGATACATGTCATCCACATCTGTAGTGTACAACAAATACAATACAGTGCCCCCCCAACGTGCACCGGTAGGGACAATGCCCATACACCAATAACACTATTGTGACGACATATAGGGACTCGTCTGTGTGTTTATGGTGGGTTGGGGGTGTTGAAGTTGGTAAATACTTCTAGTTCTCTTATTTCTCACACCGGGTTTTGGACACTATTGGTCCTGGGATCAACTTGATTCCAGATTGGCGTGACGGCCTCTCGACGGGACAGCTCTTTCCCGGACCCGTGTTTTTACGATTTTGCTATGTTTTAAGTGACTTGGTCACTTGGGTTGGTTTTGCGATAACCTAATACAAAAGGGGATAAAACTGTTCGTGAAATCAAGATTTGGAGCAACCGCCGGAAGCAAGGGGGATTTCGTCATTCTTGTAAGAGAAAGGGGAGAGTTTCCTGAGAGATTATGAGAGGTTGTTCTCATTATAAGTCTAGCATGTAAACTCATCTTTTCTTTGATAATACAAGTGCAAGATGCAAATGGAGAGAGGACGTAGCCCAAAGTTGGATGAACCTCTATAAATTTGCTTTTTTTTTCATTTGTTGTTGTTCTTCTCTTTTGGGCACTTTACTTTATAGGGGGACTCGTGTGTGAGTACGTGTGTGCATGTGTGAACATGTGTGTGTGTGTGTGTGTGTGTGAACATATATCCTTTGAATGCATTTTACTATAAATATACGCACACATAAACACATACTGAGGGGCACCTAGGAAGAAGCATGGAATATAGGGGAAATTCATAATTAAAAAAGAAGCTAGAACATTGAACAAAAGCATTTCTAACATATAAGAATGAAAAGATACAATAGCTACAAAGATGAAACAAAAATATTTCTAGCATATAAGATTGTCATCTAAATTTGACCAAATCAACTGCAAATTTTTCAAACATCATAGAAAAACATGAGATTTAACTAAGACTTCGTTTGGGGGGACTTATTTTCACCGGTCAAGCAGTTACGACCGCATGTACCGGACCTTAATTAAGGTCCGGTACATGCGGTCGTAACCGCTTGACCGGTGAAACTAAGTTTTAAGGTCCGGTACATGCGGTCGTAACCGCTTGACCGGTAAAAATAAGTCCCCCCAAACGGAGCATAAATCTCTCTACAACGCTTCAACCTATTTCGAAATCTAAAAATATACCATTATTTGAAATAATAATGATAATAATGTCCAACTTTCCAAACTTTACATCATCCAACTCATTATCAATGCCTACTTAAAGGATCATTTGCACAATCACAAATACTACTACTAGTAATAATAACAACAGCAACAACAATAATAGGAAGAAGAAGAAGGCCAAAGTTGGATCAATCAATCAATAGGGTATATGCCATAAATAATTTTAAACATTTTCCCTTTCAGATAAAGCTGATTGATTGAAAGGGGAGCTCCAATTTAAAATTACAACTCCATGTTTTTTGATGAACACTTTCCCAATCCTTTAAAATTATTTGCAGATTCAGTTAGAGACAAATGAAACTTTACCATGGTGAAAAGGTAGAAGAAGCATACAGAAGCAGCAGAAATAGAAGGGAAACGGTCCAATCCATCTAATGAGACTCATACTATGCCGCGTAGCTGTATTATTACAGTGAAATTACTGCTTAGCCGCCGCCGTCGCTGAAGGAGGACGACGAAGTCGAGCAAGACGGTAACAGCAAGCGAGGGCGGAAGAAGTTGATTTTAATGTCGATTTGGTTACTTAGAAGGGCGAGAAGGAGGAGACCAAGGATTCCATACGTATAGGTGGGATGCGATTACATGGCCCGTGGAGTAGAACAGTTCAGATTCTTTACTTCTTTTCCCCATCCAGGGCAAAGAAACCCTAGAGAACCATTGCAGCTCCGCAAGCAAGGAATTCATGGCGGGCCAAAAATTCAATCGGAGCAAGCTGGGGAAAATCTGGACTACAGATGGAGTGCGGAGGAGGCGGGGCGGTGGAAGTCGGCACCGGAACAAAGAATACTGAAGAAAGTGCGTGGAAAGCTAAACTCATAATAATAAAAATATAATATAGTTTTCTCTTGGGAATAAGGAATAACTTTTTAAAAAAAAGTATTTAATATTTTTGTTTAAAAGTATTTAGTTACGAGAGTGACAGGAAGCTTGTTCCCACGTGGAGAAATCTCAAAGCCGGCAGAGGCAGCGTGTTCATAAAGCCCCCGGGCCCGGGCCTAAATCGGACTCCCAGGTCCGGGCTTTCCCGAACGGGCCCGGGCCCGGGCCCTGATTACAGCCGGGCCGGGCCGGGCACCTGGCCCGGGAGGGGCCTGCTAAGGCCCCCATGGCCGGGCCGTGCCCGGGCTTAGCCAGGGTCCAGTTTTTTAAAAAAATAATTTTTTTTTAAAACGAAATATTCGTCTTTTTGAACTGCGTCTTCTAGGGACATTTTCAAAAGAAGTGTTCAACATGAAAGTTATAGATCTCGATAATATCTACACCTTTCATGTTGAACATTTTTTATTTGAAGCCGTTTAGGCCCCCGATTTGACCCCCGAAAAAATCAGGTGGAACGGCTTCAAATAAAAAATGTTCAACATGAAAGGTATAGATATCATCGAGATCTACAACTTTCATGTTGAACACTTCTTTTGAAAATGTCCCTAGAAGACGCAGTTCAAAAAGGCGCGTAGGAGCCGGGCCTAGGCTTTGCCCTGCCCGGCCCCGGGCATAGCCCGGCCCCGGGCATAGCCCGGGCCTAGAAACCGGGCTTTGCCCGGCCTGGCCCTGGACGGGTACAGGGCCGGGCAAATGCTCATATATGGTGCCTTGTTAGGCCCCATGGCCCGGCCTGGGCCCGGGGCGGGCCTAGTCGGGCTTTTACCGGGTCGGCCCCCCGGGCCCGATTTTTAAGCACACCCCTAGGCAGAGCCTTGAAGCTTGGGGGATCCTTTGTGTTAATAGAGGAGCGGAGCGAATTTCTGTGCAGAGGATCGACTGAATTCCATGATCTCGCCGAAAAACCTCAAATCTCTTTCTAGCCTCTATAGTTGCTTGTCTTCAAATTAAGATCTTGGGGTCTTTTATAGTTTCCTGGAGGGATACGTGGGTAATTGTGCCGGAGTAGAATATGTGTTGGCGAATGATGTCGCTCCGTTTTAATCAAGTAGATCACCAAATTTAGCAAAATGACAAAAGTGCCCACCGGGCAGTTTTGGCGGCCTGGGCAGGGAGCCCGATGGCGGCGGCGGCCAGTGGCGGCGGCCAGAGGCGGCGGGCGGCGCGCACAGGTGGGGTGCGCGCACAGTCGCGCCCACACAAGGTGCGCCCACGTAGGGCGTGTGAGGGGGTGTGGTTGTGCAGGCTGGCCACGTGCATGCATGTCGCGCGAGTGCGCGAGGCCCGACCGCGCGTGCGTCGACCGTGTGCGCACAGAGGCTCCACATGTGCGTGCGCGCTGGTCCTGGCTTCTTCTTGGGGGTTTGGGGGTCATGGCGTGGCATGTTTGACTTGTCTGATCCGGTTGGCTCTTCATACGCGTGCTCGGGACGAGATCTTTCTGTTTAGCCCGATGACTACGTGCCACAGTACCCGGCCGGCGACGACGTGCTTCGACCGCCCCGACGGGTCCTACGGACTGCGCTCGCAACATATACATATGAGTAATCAAAATGATCGTAAAAAAATCTAAATCAATATTAAAATATTTAATTTGTAAAAAATATATTTTTATACCTATATATATATATATATATATATATATATATATATATATATATATCGAGTGACAGGCACCGGAGTTTTTTGTCCCTCGGCTTATTCCGATGACTAACCGCCGTGGCACCGGCCTCCGGCCCGATGACTACGCGCCACAGTACCCGGCCGGCGACGACGTGCTTCGACCACCCTGACGGATCCTACGGACTGCGCGCGCAACATATACATATGAGTACTCAAAATGATCGTAAAAAAATCTAAATCAATATTACAATATTTAATTTGTAAAAAAATATATTTTTGTACCTAAAAAAATTATTTTTCCCCTCTCTATTCCTATTCCTCCCTTTCTCTCTCTCTCTCTCTCTCTCTCTCTCTCTCTCCCTTCCACGCACGCACTCTCTCTTTCCCTCTCTCTCTCTCTCTCCCCTGTGAAATGATGATTCTCTTCCTCTTTTCTTTTTTTTTGGACAGCTCCCTTTCTCTCCTCTCTCTCTCTCTCTCTCTCTCTCTCTCTCACACACACACACACACACACTTCTTTCTCTCTCTCTCTCTCGGATATAAAAGTGTTAATTTTTAAAAAATTGTAAGGACATTTTTGGTTGTGTCAATGTTGCACCAAATACAACTTTTCCTTTATAGATAATATAGATTATATATATATATATGCGAGTCGCAGGCACGGGCCTCCGGCCCAATGGCTACGCGCCACAGTATCTGGCTGCTGACGGCGGGCTTCGCCCGCCCCCCCATGACGGGCTTTGCCACCCGCATTCGGCGGATTGTTTTAATTATTTTTAATTTCAGTGATTTAAAAATAAATACATTTTGTAAATTATTAATTTTAAATTTTTTTGAAATTAATAATTTATGTATTGTTAATTATTTTTTATAATTTTATAAATAAAAAAAAACCTAACCGCCGACGGGTTTGGCGACAACCGCTGGCGGAGCAGCCGGCGGCCTGGCCTACACCCGCCGACGGACTCGTCGGCCTCCGGCGAACCCGTTGGCGGGTGCCGGGCAGGCACTCGGCGGCTCCGTCGGCGGCACTGTTCCGATTTCTTGAATAGTGCCGCACCAGAGTTCTTCCTCGCGGCCGCCGGCGGAGCCGCCGGCGGCCTGCCCGGCACCCACCGGCGGACTCGCCGGCCTCCGGCGAACCCGCCGGTGGGTGCCGGGCAGGCCGCCGGCGGCAGGTTCAGAACAGTGCTTGAACCGAAGTTCTTCCTCGCGGCCGCCGGCGGAGCCACCGGCGCCCTGCCCGGCACCCACCGGTGGGTTCGCCGGAGGCCGGCGAGTCCGCCGGTGGGTGCCGGCAGGCCATCGGCGGCTTCGCCGGCGGCCGCGAGGAAGAACTCTGGTGCGGCACTGTTCATTTTTTTTTTGGGTTTTGCTATTGATCGGGAATTGGAGAGAGAAACTGAGGAGATTTTTTAGGATAGTTTTATTTGCAGGTCACTCTTCTTAATGATCCAACGGCCCTTGTTTTTTGAAGCGAAAATCCAATGGTGTACGCATTTTTAACCATTTTTGTGGACACGCTATTGGCAGACCACCATAAATCTTTTTAAGATAGTATATATATATATATATCTTTCACAATTATAAGATAAAAGTTGTCTTTGGTGAAACATTCAAAAATACCAATTATACCCTCATTTTTATATTTTAATGACTTGATATATATTATAATCTATTTCAAAGAACTTAAAATACAATGTCCATTCAAGTAATTACACTTTCAAAAAATTAGAAGTAATGATGAAAATACTTAAATTCAAAACGTTTTGTAGTAGAGCTCTTACACCTACTATGGTAGGTTGTCATTAGGCATGTCAGCAGTCTATTCAAGGAAGGTTGTCATTAGGCATATCAGTGGTATTTTCGAAGTGATGACATAAATCAATCAACTTTATTAAAGTCAAAATTAATATTTTTAGGTCAAAACGTATATTGTTTTACAAAATAAAAATTTTAATATTTTTGTATATTTTTTATGGTCATTTTGAGTACTCATATGTATATGTTGCGGGCGAAACCCGCCTTGATGGGGCGGGCGAAACCCGTCGCCGCCGGTCGGGTTTCCCGTCGCCGCCGGTCGGGTTTCCCGTCGCCGCCGGTCGGGTTTCACCCACATTCATTTCCTAGATGCGGCCAAAGGCCACCCAAGATGTAACACCCCCTATCCGTCGCATAGTATATAGCAGTAGGTCCGGCCGGGGCCCGACGCCATATACCACAGACAGACCGGGTGGTTATGTATGGAAACCATCCAACCAATCTCAACGTCCTACACAGAGCATTCTAGCGGAAGCAGTTTATATAAGTTGCAAACAAGAACCCAGCATTAGAGCACGAATGTCCACTATTACAATATTAGGAATGTATACAAAATACCCAAAAATCGGCCTTAAGGCCTTACAGAATGTTTCACTTGACAGTTACATGATTTACAAACCTCGGCACGCAGGCCGGTCATACATAATTAAAACAGAAAACATTTCCACTTGGGCCTTCGAGGGCCAACTTCGCAAAAAGGGCTTTAGCCCGCTATTGACCGCTTGGTCCAGCTGCACCTGCAAGCAACAAACCACCGCACGGTGGCAAACAAGGCAACGGTCAGCAATGCTGACCAAATTATAACGATCCCGCCCCCAACTCGGGGCGGCGATGCTCCTTCCCTGCATTTCATTAGCACAAGCGAGCAATGCATATAACCATAGCCATTTCAACACAGACGTTGGCTCATACGGCCACACGTCCCGTGCACTCAGGGCACATTCTCGGTGAACCGGTCGATGTCACGTCAATTAAATCCATTAACATTCCGGACTCACCACCGCCACTTAGACGGTCAAACCTATGAGCAATTCGTCTTCCTGGCATTGGTCACGTCAATTTAAGTCATTGACCGCCGAAGACTCCCATCTACGCCAACGGCGAGTGCCATGTAACTTTAGGTCTCTCTAACCCGAACGACATAGAGCGGGTACGGTTCCATCTAACCCGTGCTCACATCGCAACGACAATTTAAGCCATTTGCGCGGGTCAAACTTCCACCGAGTCCCATTCTACCGCAAGACACATAACCCAGTTATGTTCGAGTTGGCACTCAGGCCACCAAGTTGGCAAGATCTCGTATCCGCCCAGTTTTCCGGGTGCACCTTTGGGTTAGTCCCCAAGGCTCCCTGCTGCAATCTACCGCGTAGAAAACCCGAAAAACACCCAATAGCACGGAGTCTTCTCCGGCCTTATGCAATGCAACATCACCGATCCGGACTAACATATCCGGGTAGGCTTCAACCAAAATGCCTATGTCCGTTCTCGCATACGGACTCTAAACAACGGGGACTTTACATATCTACCCGAAGGAACGCCTCCAACTCTCCGCAAACTCGCGAGAGCGGGCTTCCTATGCTAAGAAAAGGAGCGATTCATGCTCAAGATGAGGATCGTTACCCTTGAGTTCCTCTTTGGCGCCATCGAAAAGTAATCGGATAGAAATCACCGCACTTGCGTTGCCTCCGTGGATCCGGAGTCGGCTTGCGATTCGGAGCTCCGAAGCTCCTCCAATGGCGGATCTAGCTCTTCTTCCTCTTGCCTTAGCTCTTCTTTCTCCAAGGGTTTAGAAAGAGGATAAGTGAAGAAAAGTGATGGATTTTCTAAGTCAAACCCGGGTATATCCTCTCAGGAACCATCCCCAGCCGTCGGATCTCAACCTAAGAAAACGAACGGCTTTGATTCGGGGCTGAAATGCCCAATCTGGACCGAACACGGCCTGGCACACGCCCGTGTCCAGGGCCGTGTGCCGCATTCGCCGTCAAAATCGAATCTCCTGGACCCTCACACGGGTATCGAACACCCCCGTGTTCGAGCTGACACGCCCGTGTTCCAGCTGACACGCCCGTGTAGTCGGCCGTGTACACCATGATTTTCCCCCGTTTTCAACCCGAGCACTGCACGGGTCCTAGGACACGCCCGTGTCCTTGCCCGTGTCACATTGACACGCCTGGACCCCAGGCCGTGTACACGGGACATTTCGTCGAGGGGAGAACGACGACTGGATGACACGGCCTTGGACACGCCCGTGTCCTAGGCCGTGTGCCTTGTCTCGACGATCGTCGAGTGAATCTCGACGACTTCACCTGGACGATCGTCGACACGGGTCGACACGCCCTGCGACACGCCCGTGTCGCAGGCCGTGTGCCCAATCTCGACGAATCGTCGAGAATAACTCGACGATTTCACGGCTAAGTGTCGACACGGGTCGACACGCCCTGCGACACGCCCGTGTCGCAGGCCGTGTGCCCACTCTCGACGAATCGTCGAGTATAACTCGACGACTTCGCGGCTAAGTGTCGACACACGCTTGACACGCCCTGGGACACGCCCGTGTCCCAGGCCGTGTGCCTTCAGCCAGAAACCAAAACTGGCCCAAAACGTCCCCCTTTGCTCCTTTGAGTTTCGGGGCGTTACAACTCTACCCCTCTTAAAAGAATTTCGCCCACGAAATTACATAAAGGGAAAAACATGTACAAAACAAAATTTGTACCTGAGCGGAACAACTCCGGATATTCGTCAAGCATCATCTGCTCTCGCTCCCAGGAGAGCTCCTCACGACCGCAATTGTCCCATCGGACCTTGACCATCCTGATCTCTTTATTGCGTAGCCGCTTGACCTCCGAGTCCTCAATCCGCACGGGCTTGACCTTTGTCGTTAGCCCACTTTCCACCGGCACTTGATCGACCGCGATCACTTGCGTAGGCTCTTGCACCGCCTTCCGAAGCACCGAAATATGGAATACATCGTGTAAACCACTTAGCTCCACTGAAAGCTTCAATCTATAGGCCGCTTCTCCAACACGCTCCAGAACCTCGAACGGTCCAAGGTACCTCGGGCTTAGCTTTTTCAATCGTCGCACCCGCGAGACACCCTTGAACGGCTTGATCTTTAAGTATACATAATCGCCCACAGCGAACTCCACGTTCCTGTGCTTGGCATTATAGTACTTTGCTTGCCGGTCCTGAGCGATGAGCAACCTCTCCCGAATGGTTCTCACCACAGAAGTAGCATCCTCCACTTCCGATCGCTTATACAACTTTGACTCACCCGTTTCTATCCAAGACAACGGCGTGCGACATCTTCTACCATATAGGGCCTCGAAGGGCGCCATCTGAATACTTGCTTGGTAGCTGTTGTTGCATGCGAACTCCACCAAATAAAGGTGGTCTTCTCATTGCTTTCCGAAATCCAAGACACACATGCGAAGCATGTCTTCCATGGTTCTATTGACCCTCTCGGTCTGCCCATCCGTTTGCGGATGGAAGGCTGTGCTAAACTTCAGCTTTGTTCCCAACATTTGCTGCACAAGCCTCCAGTCATTGGACGTGAACCGCCCATCTCGGTCACTCACGATGCTGCGGGGCACACCATGAAGCCGTACTATGTTATCCACATATAGCTTTGCCAGCTTCTCCACCGGATCATCCTTCCTATGCGGAATAAAATGCGACACCTTTGTTAATCGATCCACGACCACCCAAATGGCGTCGTTCCCCTTTTGCGACCTTGGCAAACCGTGCACAAAGTCCATAGAGATGTCGTCAAATTTCCACTCCGGAATAGGCAAGGACTTAAGAAATCCTCCCGGCTTTTGGCACTCTGCCTTTACCAAGGCGCAGGTTTGGCACTTCACTACGTATAGCGCCACATCCTTTTTCAAACCCGGCCACCAAAATAGTTTCTTGACGCCGCGGTACATCTTCGTGCTCCCCGGGTGAATCGAGTACTTGGTATGGTGTGCCTCGTACAACAACTCCACCCGTAGATTGCCCACGCAAGGGACGCACAGACGACCGTCTTTCCACAGCAATCCGTCCTCCACGACGAATTGGGAATTTGACCCATCCAGAGCCTCTATCATGAACTGCTTCATATGAGCATCCATATCCAAAGCCTGCCGAATCCGATCAGCCAGGTCATATTGGACTTCAGTCCAATTCAGAACTGCTTCAGCACTTGCTTGCTTATCCACACAAACAATCTCCAACGCCTCCAACTCCCGCACCAACCGCTCATCATGCACCGATAGCCAATTGGCTTGAGCTGGGGCTCGGCGACTCAACGCGTCCGCAACCGCATTCCCTTTGCCAGACACGTAGTGGATCTTGAATGTATAGTCCCCCAGGAACTCCATCCATCTACGCTGCCGCATATTCAGATCTTTCTGATCAATCAGGTACTTTAGGCTCTTGTGATCGGTGTAGATATCAATCTTCACACCGTACAAATAGTGCCTCCACAGCTTCAAGGCAAAAATCACGGCCGCTAACTCCAAGTCATGGACCGGATAATTCCTCTCGTGCACTTTTAGCTGTCTCGAGCCATAAGCTATCACGCTTCCGTGCTGCAGTAGCACGCAACCCAAACCGCTGCCCGAAGCATCGCTATATATCTCATAGCCTTCGGTTCCACATGGCGAACTCAGCACAGGCGCCGTGGTCAACCGACACTTCAGTTCCTCAAAAGCTCGCGCGCACTCCGGCGTCCAAACGAACTTATGCTCCTTCCTCGTCAAAGTAGTGAGAGGTAGCGCTATCCGCGAGAAGTTCTCTACGAAGCGCCTATAATAACCGGCAAGCCCCAAAAAGCTCCGGACTTCTGCTACCGTAGCAAGCTCAGGCCACTCCCGTATCGCAACAATCTTCGCCGGATCCACATCAATACCCTCTCCACTCACTATATGCCCGAGGAACGCCACTGAGGATAGCCAAAACTCGCACTTCGAGAACTTGGCATACAACTGATTTCTCCTTAGCGTCTCCAACACCAAATGAAGATGCTTGAAGTGATCTTCCTCACTTTGCGAGTACACCAAAATATCGTCGATGAAGACGATCACGAAATGGTCCAAGTACTCCCTGAACGTCCTGTTCATCAAATCCATGAATACTGACGGCGCATTAGTCAGCCCAAACGGCATGACCGTAAACTCATAATGCCCGTATCTCGTACTAAACGCTGTCTTCGGGATATCACTCTCCCTTATCCGCAGCTGATAGTACCCAGACTTGAGATCTAACTTCGAGTACACCGTCGACCCGACTAACTGATCAAAGAGATCATCAATCCTAGGGATCGGGTACTTGTTCTTCTCAGTCAGCTTGTTTAGCTCCCGATAATCAATACACAACCTCAAGCTTCCGTCCTTCTTCTTAACAAAGAGGACCGGTGCGCTCCAAGGCGAAGAACTCGGGCGCACATACCCTTGCTCCAACAACTCTTGCAGTTGAACTTTCAGCTCCGCCATTTCCTTAGGCGCTAGCCGATACGGAGATCGTGACACAGGCTTTGCACCTGGCACTAGCTCGATCGTAAAATCTATCTCCCGCTGAGGCGGGGCTCCAGGAAGATCTGCGGGGAACACATCAGGGTATTCCGATACCACTGAAATACAATCCAAAGCGGGCTTCGGCTTTGCAACCTCCACTAGTGTAAAGAACAGTTCTGCTCCGGCACGAACCGCCTTCACCACCTGAAGAGCAGACATCAACGTCTTGCTCGACCCCTTTAAGCCCGTAAAAGTCGTCTCACGACTTGCTCCCAGCTTGACTTCCTTGCTACCGCAATCTATATGGGCCTGCTGCTCCGAGAGCCAGTCCATGCCAAATATGACGTCGAACTCCACTAACGGAAGTAAAGACGCCCGCAGGTCGAACTCCTGCTCCCCAATACGAATCTTAACATCGCAGATCCTAACCGCACGCATCGAACACCCATTGGGCAACAACACATCCAACTTATCCTTCGCCATCGAAGAAGGGACTCAGATGCGTGATATAAATCCTTCGGACAAGAAGGAGTGTGAAGCTCTCCGTATCGAAGAGTGCTCGTGCCGGATTTTCGCAAATCAATACAAATCCTAAACAAGTAGTGGTAAGGTAACATGTGCATAACAAGCATATAAAGGAAATTGACTTGCTATAAATTAAATCGTACCTGTCACCACATCAGCTTGTTTAATGGCCTCCTGTTGGCCAAGATTGTAGACCCTTGGTTGGGCCGGAGCATAATGGGATGCGGTCGACTCCACCGCCTTTCCCTTCTCTTCATAAGTGGCTCCCGGCCTCCTCTCGGACTTAGGACGTCCGCTCCAACAATCACGGGCGAAATGCCCCGTCTTTCCACATGTAAAACACGCACCCGGGGTCCGACCCGTAGTCGCCCCAGAAGCGCCAGAAGGAGCTGGACCCGAAGTCCTATGCTTCTTGAAAGCCCTCCGATAGCCGGACTTTGAAGTAGTCGGCACTCTGAACTCAGATTTCTTTTCACTCAAGCTTTTCTTCGCTTGCACGCTCTTCATGTCCTTCTCCAAGGACCGGGCAGTATTGACCAAGGTTAAGAAACCCTGCGTCATCGGCCCCGACAGTAAAAGTCTCAGCTCATCCCTCAAGCCTTCATAAAAACGATTAGTCTTGCGCTCCTCATCCATGATGGTGGAGCTAGCATAACGACTCAACCGCGTAAACTCGTGGAGATATTCATCCACGCTCCTCTCACCCTGCACCAACTTCAGGAACTCATTCTCCATTGAAATCCTCTGAGTAGAAGGGAGGTATCTTGCTAAGAACAATCCCGAGAACTCTTCCATCGGAACGTCTATCAGTTGTCTACCTCTCAAATGATGCAGCTCCAAACCTTCCCACCACATCCTCGCTTCACCGTCCAGCAGGAACGTAGCGATGGTGGTCATTTGCCACTCCTCCGTCTCCGTCGCCGTCATGACTCTCTTCACCCTAGAGAGCCAGTCTTCAGCCTGAGATGGGGTTCCCAACCCCGAGAATAACGGAGGGTTAAAGCTCATTACATGCTTCAACTGCCTCTCAGTTGCCCTCCTTGGCACTATCGGTTCTACAACCACTTGCTCCACCCTCCTCGGCTCAGCCTCTTGCAGAGGTTCTTGCTCCAACACAGGAGCGGGCTGCTGCGCTTGCCTTCCTGGCTGCGCATTGATCACGGCCAACACCGCTTCAGCCACCAATCTTATATTTTCAGCCGACAGAGGTGTTGCGGGAGCAACATCCGGTGCACTACTTGCCTCAGAAACTCGGCGTTCTGACGGCCCAACACCACTTCGGGTCACCTATAGTGGTACAAAACACCGTTAAGCGACCAAATAAATTGCAAACAGCAATTATAGGAACACGCAGGTTCCTCAAACACGAGTATTTTCATTCCTAAGTGGACATTCATGGGTTCTTTTTACTGTTATAACGATGACGCACACAATGTGCTCACCACCCCTTAAAAAGAATTCGCCCACGAATTCACTTTAAGCCCGACCAAAACCAGTAGTCTGATACCAAATTATAACACCCCCTATCCGTCGCATAGTATATAGCAGTAGGTCCGGCCGGGGCCCGACGCCATATACCACAGACAGACCGGGTGGTTACGTATGGAAACCATCCAACCAATCTCAACGTCCTACACAGAGCATTCTAGCGGAAGCAGTTTATATAAGTTGCAAACAAGAACCCAGCATTAGAGCACGAATGTCCACTATTACAATATTAGGAATGTATACAAAATACCCAAAAATCGGCCTTAAGGCCTTACAGAATGTTTCACTTGACTGTTACATGATTTACAAACCTCGGCACGCAGGCCGGTCATACATGATTAAAACAGAAAACATTTCCACTTGGGCCTTCGAGGGCCAGCTTCGCAAAAAGGGCTTTAGCCCGCTATTGACCGCTTGGTCCAGCTGCACCTGCAAGCAACAAACCACCGCACGGTGGCAAACAAGGCAACGGTCAGCAATGCTGACCAAATTATAACGATCCCGCCCCCAACTCGGGGCGGCGATGCTCCTTCCCTGCATTTCATTAGCACAAGCGAGCAATGCATATAACCATAGCCATTTCAACACAGACGTTGGCTCATACGGCCACACGTCCCGTGCACTCAGGGCACATTCTCGGTGAACCGGTCGATGTCACGTCAATTAAAGCCATTAACATTCCGGACTCACCACCGCCACTTAGACGGCCAAACCTATGAGCAATTCGTCTTCCTGGCATTGGTCACGTCAATTTAAGCCATTGACCGTCGAAGACTCCCATCTACGCCAACGGCGAGTGCCATGTAACTTTAGGTCTCTCTAACCCGAACGACATAGAGCGGGTACGGTTCCATCTAACCCGTGCTCACATCGCAACGACAATTTAAGTCATTTGCGCGGGTCAAACTTCCACCGAGTCCCATTCTACCGCAAGACACATAACCCAGTTATGTTCGAGTTGGCACTCAGGCCACCAAGTTGACAAGATCTCGTATCCGCCCAGTTTTCCGGGTGCACCTTTGGGTTAGTCCCCAAGGCTCCCTGCTGCAATCTACCGCGTAGAAAACCCAAAAAACACCCAATAGCACGGAGTCTTCTCCGGCCTTATGCAATGCAACATCACCGATCCGGACTAACATATCCGGGTAGGCTTCAACCAAAATGCCTATGTCCGTTCTCGCATACGGACTCTAAACAACGGGGACTTTACATATCTACCCGAAGGAACGCCTCCAACTCTCCGCAAACTCGCGAGAGCGGGCTTCCTATGCTAAGAAAAGGAGCGATTCATGCTCAAGATGAGGATCGTTACCCTTGAGTTCCTCTTTGGCGCCATCGAAAAGTAATCGGATAGAAATCACCGCACTTGCGTTGCCTCCGTGGATCCGGAGTCGGCTTGCGATTCGGAGCTCCGAAGCTCCTCCAATGGCGGATCTAGCTCTTCTTCCTCTTGCCTTAGCTCTTCTTTCTCCAAGGGTTTAGAAAGAGGATAAGTGAAGAAAAGTGATGGATTTTCTAAGTCAAACCCGGGTATATCCTCTCAGGAACCATCCCCAGCCGTCGGATCTCAACCTAAGAAAACGAACGGCTTTGATTCGGGGCTGAAATGCCCAATCTGGACCGAACACGGCCTGGCACACGCCCGTGTCCAGGGCCGTGTGCCGCATTCGCCGTCAAAATCGAATCTCCTGGACCCTCACACGGGTATCGAACACGCCCGTGTTCGAGCTGACACACCCGTGTTCCAGCTGACACGGCCGTGTAGCCGGCCGTGTACACCATGATTTTCCCCCATTTTCAACCCGAGCACTGCACGGGTCCTAGGACACGCCCGTGTCCTTGCCCGTGTCACATTGACACGCCTGGACCCCAGGCCGTGTACACGGGACATTTCGTCGAGGGAGAACGACGACTGGATGACACGGCCTTGGACACGCCCGTGTCCTAGGCCGTGTGCCTTGTCTCGACGATCGTCGAGTGAATCTCGACGACTTCACCTGGACGATCGTCGACACGGGTCGACACGCCCTGCGACACGCCCGTGTCGCAGGCCGTGTGCCCAATCTCGACGAATCGTCGAGAATAACTCGACGATTTCACGGCTAAGTGTCGACACGGGTCGACACGCCCTGCGACACGCCCGTGTCGCAGGCCGTGTGCCTACTCTCGACGAATCGTCGAGTATAACTCGACGACTTCGCGGCTAAGTGCCGACACACGCTTGACACGCCCTGGGACACGCCCGTGTCCCAGGCCGTGTGCCTTCAGCCAGAAACCAAAACTGGCCCAAAACGTCCCCCTTTGCTCCTTTGAGTTTCGGGGCGTTACACAAGAGCATCGAGTCAAGGCGGGCGACGCCCGCCGTCGCCGGCCGAGTACTGTCGCCCCTGGCCGTAGGGGCGGAGCCCCGTGTCGAGCACTCGTATATATATATATATATATATATATATATATATATATATATATATATATATATATATATATATATATATATATATATATATATATATATATATATATATATATATATATATATATATATATATATATATATATATACACGAGTGACAGGCACGGGCTTCCATCCCGATGGCCACGCGCCACAGTATCCGGCCGGCGACGGCTCGTGCCCCCACCCCCCGGCGGGCTTCGCCCGCCCCCCGGGTCGATGTGCACTTTTTTTATAATTTAAATTTTAATATATTTTATATATTAATATTTTAATTTACGTTTTTAATATATTTTTTTATATAATTTAAATTTTTTTAAAAAAACGAATCTGATGGTCTTTGCCGGCGGTGGCGGCGCAGCCGCCGACGGCCTGACTGGAGTCCCCTAGCGGTGCGCCGGGATCAGGCGGACCTGACGGCGATGGTCCGGTGGTGCTCCGGCGGGGCCACCGCCGGCGGCGACCCTGACCGTGAGGCCCTGATTCGGGGGAGGGGAAATCGTGGATCGGGAATTAATTAGGAGAGAGAGGAAGTAAGGTTTTTTGGATTTATTTTATTGGCAGACCAATTTCGTTGTTTGCAGCGCAAGATCCAACGGTTCTGAATCAAAACTCTCAAATCCGATGACCACCTATTTTTCCCTATTTTCGAACTCACGCTATTGGCAGACCACTATATATATATACATACGAGTCGCAGGCACGGGCCTCCGGCCCGATGGCTACGTGCCACAGTATCTGGCCGCCGACGGCGGGCTACGCCCGCCCCACCACCCCCGGCAGGCTCCGCCCGCACCCCCACCCCAGCGGGCTCCGCCCGCACGCCCCCAGAGGGCTCCGCCCGCCCAATTTAAAATTTTATATTAATTTAAATTAACATTTTTTTAATTATTTTATATATTAATAATATATTTTATATATTAATAATATATTTTATATATTAATTATTTTTTATCAAAAACATTATTTTATATAAATTTTATATAATTTTTTTATTTTACGGTTTTAATATATTATATATATTAATATTTTATTTTTTATAAAAAAAATGAAAAACCCGCACCCCCGCCCGATTTTCGGCCTCCCCCACCGCCGGCGGCGGTGCCGGCGGCGGAGCCGGCGGCGGAGCCGCCGGCGGCCCCCAGCAGGTTCGCCGGGAGCAGGCGAACCTGCCGGCGGTGATCCGGTGGCGCTCCGGCGGGGCCACCGCCGGCGGTGGCCCTGACCGTGAGGCCCAGATCTGGCCTCACGGTCAGGGCCACCGCCGGCGGTGGCCCCGCCGGAGCGCCACCGGATCACCGCCGGCAGGTTCGCCTGCTCCCGGCGAACCTGCTGGGGCCGCCAGTCAGGCCGCCGGCGGTGGGGGAGGCCGAAAATCGGGCGGGGGGGGGGGGGGGGTGCGGTTTTGCTGTGCGGGATTTAGGAGAGAGAATGTTTTAGGTTTAGTTCAGTTCTTTTTATTTGCATGCCTCGGTGGTTATTTGCAGCCCAGGATCCAGCGGCTTAGAAATAAGATAGTCAAATCTAACGGTCCATGTAATTAGGCTATTTTTGAACTCACGCTATTTGCAGGCCATAGTATATCTTTTTAAGATAGTATAGATATATATATATATATATGTAGATATGTATATATGTACATATATATATGCATATATATACATATATATATATATATATATACATATATATATATATATACATATATATATATATATATGCATATATATGCATATATATATATATATATATATATATATATATATATATATATATATATATATATATATATATATATATATATATATATATATATATATATATATATATATATACGAGTGACAGGCACGGGCCTCCGGCCCGATGGCCACATGGCACAGTACCCGGGCGGCGACGGCGGGCTCCGCCCGCCCCCCTGATCTATATGCCACCTTTTTATAATTTTTAAAAATTTTCAAAACCATATTTATATATTTATATTCATATTATATATTTATATAATATATATTTTTATATTTTTATATTTATGTCGTTTTTTCCGCAGCTCCCCCCCCCTCTTTCAAATAACGTCGGCGGCGAAGCCGCCGGCGGCCTGACCGGCCACCCCCGACCCGGCGAACCCGCCAGGGGTTGTCCGGCGGGCAGGGCCATCGCCAGCGGGGTCCCTGCCCGTGAGGCCCAGATCGGCGGTGGTCCTCCCGCCATCGCCGGACAACTCCTGGCGGGTTTGTCGGAGACTGACGAACCAGACGAGGGTGGTCGGTCAGGCCGTCGGCGGCTCCGCCGCCGGCGACATTGGAAAGAGTGGGGGCGGGTGGGGGTGTGGAAAAAATCGGAAGGACTTTGTGTTGGGGTCGGGATTTAGGAGAGAGAAAAATGAGGCAATTTTTGGGAGAAGTTTTTTGCAGTGCAGATCCGATCGATCCGACGGCCCAAATTTTTTGAATGAATTTTTAATTCACGGTTACTTGCAGACCACCATAATTATTTTTGAAATAGTATATATATATATATGTATATATATATATATATATATATATATATATATATATATATATATATATATACGAGTGATAGGCATGGGCCTCCGGCCCGATGGCTACGCGTCACAGTACCCGGCCGGCGACGGCGGGTTCGGCCCGCCCCCGACGGATGTTTCCCCCGCCCCCTACGGCACCGCGCGATAGTACCAAGCCTGCAATGGCGGGCTGCACCCGCCCCCTTCACTTAGGCGGGATTTAATCCACGTCTTAGGCGGGATTTAATACCGCACTTAGCCGGGATTAAATCCCGCACTTAGGCGGGATTTAATCCCGCACTTAGGCTGGATTTAATCCCGCACTTAGGCGGGATTAAATCCCGCCTAAGTAGGCGGGATTTAATCCCCGCCTACGCGGGATTTAATCCTGCGCTTAGGGGGGATTTAATCCCGCGCTTAGGCGAGATTAAATCCCGCCTAAGTCGGCGGGATTAAATCCCGCCTAAGTTGGCGGGATTAATCACGTGCTTAGGCGTGATTTAATCCAGCGCTTAGGCGGGATTTAATCCCGCGCTTAGGATTAATCCCGCCTGGGATTGTATTAATCCCAGGCGGGATTTAGTCCCACACTGTCAGCAAGTTTTTTTCCTTGTATATATATATTTTTGGGTTTCTCTTTAAAGAAATGTTGTGTTGGCGGGCATGCTGATGGGCTTGTGCTGATGGGCTTGTGGGCGGTTGATATCATGCAGACTAATGCCAAATCAAGTTGGTTAATGGACTTTTGCTAACCAAAATTTGAAATTATTTCACATAGGTTTAAGACTGTCCTAGAGTAGGTTTAGGAGGCCTATAAAAATATATTGAGAGAGGATTGGTTTGTTCCAACGGTTCATGATCAAAACTCTGAAATCCGATGGCCACCGAATTTCCTCCCAATTTCGAACTCATGCTATTTGCAGACCTCAGTATTTCTTTATAATATGGTATAGATGTATATACTGATATATATATATATATCATATACGGGCCATTATTTCATACGGGCGTGCGGACATTTCCCCAAAACAACGGAGACATAAAATCCGCTCGATCGCGAAGGGAGAAAGATAGTCGGCGGAGGTGGGCGTGTGGACTTTTTGCAAAAACATCAGCTGCATCGTCCTCTCGGTCGCGAAGGGAGGAAGATACTCGGCGGAGGTCGGCGGAGGTGGGTGTTTGCGGGAATTTCTGCATCGCACGCTAGGTCGCCAATTGGGGGTGATGGGCTTCTGCGGGAACTGATGCATCGCTTGCTAGGTCGCCGAGGTTATCTTCTTGGGATTTTCTGATTTGAGGAATTTTGATTTGGGACTTTAATCCCTCTCCCTCTATCCCTTCTTCTCTCATCTGCTAGTATATATGTTGAGTCTTTGATTTTGTAATTTATGGATGATATGACCAACTATTGGTTGATGTTGCCTTGATCCTGCATGGAACTTTGGGGGATTTCTTCATGCCCCCAGTTGGCTGACTATTTTGGTGGGGGTTTATCTTGTAATTTGTTGTCTGCCCCTTTTGTTGGCTATCTTGTTGCCTTGGACATGGTCTATTGTTGATAATTATAGTGACCTTTTGAGAGCTTTGTTGACTGCTTCTCTTGTGCTAGCCGACTGCTGTATTGGTTCTTGATGTATGAGATTGGTTGCTCTCTTTGTAGCCATTAGAAGCTCTTGTTAGCTGTCATTTTGTATTCTTTCATGTTGTTATTGGCTGCCATTCGCATTTCTACTTGGATGCCTTTGATGTTGATATGGGTTGCTTTTAACGACTTTTGTTGTAACAGAGGTTATCTTCTTGTTTGGTGGCTTTAAACGATTTGGAGCCATCTGGGTTCGATTTGATTTTGGGCAGATGGAAATCGGACTGGTAAAAGCTCACCACTCTTCTCCTCGCCTCTTCCATTTCAAATTCAACTCACGCATCTTCTGATAATGGTTAGGCCATGGATTGCTTTATTTAATTCCGTTATATTGTTGTTCCTGAAATTTTGTTCTAGGCTTCTAGCTGACTTTCAAATTGAAAAAAAAAGAAAAACCTTAAGCTTTATGATTATTAAATGAATTACTTCATTTTATTCCGTTATGTTGTTGTTTTGATTTATGGGTCATATACATCATTTGGCTAGCTTAACATTACACCCGAAGTTACCTTAGGGTTTAGGGCCCAATTGGCCATTTGAGTGAGCAATTGTGAGAAATTGTTGTCTGATCCTTCTTTGGAAATGAAGCTCAAAATGGTGATTTGGTCAAAATGTGCCATGGGGTGTAACACACTTTTCATTACGAGGGTCCTGTTGGCTATATCATTTATAATGGATTGGAATTTATATAAGCAGTGAATGAGTTTTTTGATATCAGGAAGCTTTGTAGCTTTTGCCAGAATTAAAGCTTGGATTCTTACTAATCATATCTTATTGATCAGTTTGCGTAGTAGTTTGCACAATTTTCTTCATTTTATTTTATTTTGATGAATAATTGGCCAATGAGGATATCTAATAACACTATACCATCTTTCGGGACTGATTTATGATGTCATTCTGCAATTCTGAGGCCACTTTGTATTATTTTTAGTGCTTGGAGGTCGGCAATTGCGGGATTGAAAAGGGCGTTGATGATTGTGGGGATGGAGGAGGTCGGATGTTCATGACAGATTCAGCGGAATCACCAATTAGTTTAAAGGTAAAATGTTCTACAAGCATCATATCAATCTACTTTAATCTTCTAGTCATATATAGTAGTTGTTCTTTTCAATGTATAGGAACTCGAAATTGTACCTCCATGTGATGAGAAACTTATGCCAATTATAGGCCGTTTATACGATTCCGTAAAAGATTTTGAATCTTCTTATAAGAATTATGCTCATACAGTGGGATTTAGTGTTCGTAGTTAGTCAACAAGAATAGATTCAAATGGTGTACTACAATATAAGTTTTTTGTATGCTCTAAACAAGGACATAAAAAGGAAGAACTACCCTTGACTAATACGGACAAGGGTAAAGGAGTGAGTCGGAAAAGAGAAAACATAAGAACATGTTGTAATGCACAAGCAGCGGTAAAACGTACCCAAGAAGGCAAATATGTTGTCAATATCTTCTATGAGGGTCACAACCATGAATTGTGCACTCCGAGCAAGAAGCAATTTCTAAGATCAAATAGGAAATTAAACGATGCACAAAAGAACATGATATGTTCTTTAGACCGAGTAAATGTAGGCGTTACTAAGGCGTTTCACATTATGAAGGAACATGTTGGAGGATTTGAAAATATTGGCTTTACATTGAGAGATGCTCAGAATTTTTCAAGGGACTTGAAAGCATTGGTCCAAGATTCAGATGCTCCGATTTTCATACAAAATTTAAAAATGCAACAGAGTAAACATCCGTCTTTTTTACTATGCATATGATTTAGATGAGAATGCGCATTTAAAGTCTGTGTTTTGGGCAGATGGAATTACGCGACGCAATTATTCTATGTTCTGAGAGATTGTTTCTTTTGATATGACATATAGAACAAACAAGTATTTTATGATTTTTGCACCTTTTACTGACATTAACCATCATAGATTATCTATTAATTTCGCCGCTGGTTTTCTTTCTAATGAAAGTACAGAATCCTTTACATGGTTATTCAATAAATTTGTGGAGTGTATGAGCACTGAGCCTACATTAATGGTGACTGATCAGGATCTTGCTATGAGTAGTGCAATTCGCAAAACTTTTAATTCTACAAAGCATAGGTATTGCATGTGGCATATTTTGAGAAAAGTTGCAGAGAAAGTTGGAGGCGGCATTATGTGTGATGACAGATTTCAAAATAAATTAAATACTTGTGTATGGAAGTCAAATTCACCGCATGAATTTGAATCCAATTGGCACTTTTTAATCTCTGAATTTAAACTTCAAAGCAATGATTGGTTAACTCATATCTTCAGTATACGATCTATGTAGATTGCAGCATATTTTACAGATATACCTTTGTTCGGTTTGTTACGCACAACTTCTCGCTCCGAAAGTGAAAATTCATTCTTCAACACATTTGTGAATAACAAGCTTAGTTTAGTTGAGTTTTACTCTAGATTTGAAAATGATATAGATTTCCAAAGACATAAAGAGTTGAAGGCTAATTATGATACATTAAATGGTGACCCTATATTAAAAACTAGTTTGGGGCTAGAAAAGCATGCAAGTCAGATATATATACACAAAAACTTTTATATTTTTCAAGAGAAATTATGGGCATCGTGTATGACATGTGGTGTTAGAAAAATATTGCCATTTGATGCAGATGATAATAAATGTTCAGCAATATATAGTATTTTTGATGGTGAAAATCCTTTACAGATATTACGCGAGGTGTTTTTTAGTAGCTCAACCGTATCATGCAGTTGCAAAATGTGTGAAGCTCAGGGTATTGTATGTCGTCATGTTATAACCATTTTAATAGGACAAGGAATTAATGAATTGCCAGTGACGTGTATATTAAAGAGATGGAGTAAAATTAATTCAACTAAACCAGTTTATGACATGGATGTCAATCAATTTTATAATGTCTCTACAAGTGAACAACGACGAAGACTAATTGTTATTGCTTGGAACAATCTCACGACTTGTATGGAAGTTGCTAAAGACAATGATGAAGCTTTAATATAGTTAGCAAACTGTGCATCTAATTGGAAAAATCATCTATGTGAAGATGCAAACATTGACGGTACTAGTTCCAACAGAGCACACTATTTTCATTCAGAAATTCCCAAAGAAATCAATATCTTGCCTCCACTTCACTCCAAAACAAAAGGCAGGGCGAAGAGAATTAAGAGCGTCATGGAGATTGCAATTGAGAAGCACCACAAAGCAACTTGAGTTTGTAAATCATGTGGTCAACCTGCTGCGCACGATAGCCGGAATTGCCTGAAAAAAATCATGATTTGGGTAATATTTTATTTGCTATAGAAACAACACTTTTAATAACATCACATAATTTTTTTTTCTAATAATCTGTTTGATTTTATATTTGCAGGATCTACTTGATTCAGAAGTTTATCCAAAATAAGTGAACATTCACACTGACAAATGGAGGCGCGTGTCTGAAGCCCGTGAAAGTCGGCGCCCGTATAATTGAGTTGTATGGTCTTTTAGAATTATGATTAAATCAATAAATTGCATTTATATAAGCAATGAATGAGTTTTTTTTTCATATCGGGAAGCTTTGTAGCTTTTGTCAGAATTAAAGCTTTGATATCCGGAAGTTTTTACAATTAAATTATAAGATTTTAATTTATTTGCTGACAAAATCCTGTGTCAGCATGCCAAAATTAAACCTATATTGCTTTAATTTATTTCTCCTATTCAGATGCTGACAAAATCCTGTGCCAGAAGCTAAAAGAAATCTGTGCCCGCATACTCGTAAATTTGCTTTGCCCGTACTAGATATCACCCCATATATATATATATATATATATATATATATATATATATATATATATATATATATATATATATATATATATATATATAGTTTTAGGGCTAATTTTACCGTTATCTGTGGGTTGTGGCTGCACTAGGTGGTTCCTATCTCTAGTGTCATGGTGGTGCTATGTTTTTTCGAATTAAATTAAAGATGACATTGATTTACTGATGTTATTGACAACCTTATTTTTCTTATGTTGTTGTTTCATAGTTTTGATTGATAGTTTATGATGTCGAATTTTAAATTGAAGTCATGCCAAATGACACAATTGATTTTTTTTCTCAATTTATTCATCTGTTCGATAACATACGATGATTAAGATACCACATAATTATGAGTTATAGCCTTGGATTCTTTACTTTGAATACTAAATTGATAATTAGAAACTCTGAATAATGAATGAAAATCAAATAATCTACTGAAGTTTATGTTTTTTTAATGATGCTCTTTAATTTTCTAACAATTTAATTGCAGTTATGGTATTTACTTTTTTTCTTTGTGCACTTGCGTAGAATGACTTTTCCTACTGTTTCAAGTGAGGTGCCCCTTTCTGGGGTACTTATTAGTAGAGATCAATTTTGAGCATTTGGTGAGAAATTGGTTGCAAATGGCATTAAACACATCAAATGCAACCATTGCATGTAAACAATGAATGAGGGTATTACCCATTTCAAACACCACTTAGCTGGGAGAAAGGGTAATGTCAAGTCATGCCCTCAAGATCCTGCAGAAGTGAAGGCAAAAGTTGAGGTGACCCTCAACTCAACTTTGGAAGGCAAGAGATTGAAAAATGCCAAGTTGCAAGCCGACTTGTATGAGGTGTAATTGTAGTACATAATGACAACATAGATTACTTTGCTTCTCAAAGGAGTTTGCATTCAGGATTAGGAGCCAAGGGAACAATAGACTGATTTGTCCAAGTTGTATGGAAGTCAAGTAAGGGAAAAGATTCACATTATAGTACAATTGAGATCAAGTAGAAGAAGAAAGTTAGAGATGATATACCATTGTACATTACTAGATGGGCATGAAACAGGTATCTAGTGCAATATCATATACCACCCCTCCTTCTAGCAGCTGCATGTTATATGCATATGTTATAGGCATGTTATAGGCATATGTTATAGGCAGATGAGAGAATTTTTTGTAGATGGAGGTGGAGCAGACACATGAGATGTTGGGCATATTCACTCAAACTTATAGATTGAATGGGTGCAGTCTCATGATTGATGCATGGACTGATTGGAAGGGGAGAAGTTTGATGAACATCATGGTCCATTGTAGTTCTGGAATAGCATTATGGACTTTTCAAAAAATGTCTCTTCCTCCACACACAACGGGAAGTTAATCTTTGAGTTCTTGGATGAGATGATTGATATCTCTAAGGGTCCTTGAGAAAACAATATATATTGCATATTATGATGGACAATATGTTGGATCGTGAAGCACCTTTAGAGGGGGGTGAACAAGAGATTATTAATTTTTGATTAACTCTTTATGATTATAAATGATCATTTTGTAATAATTAAAATTTGAATATTATGACTTTAAATTCATCAATGGAAGATTCTTGAAAATAAAAGAGAGACATGATTTTATTACATTCAAAATTGAATACAAAATTTGATCTTCACAATGCTAAAGATCAAGACGATGAAATAGAAAATCACTTTTTATTTTTTTATACTGACTCGCACCTCAAATAGGCTGGCTTTAGCCTCTCTCCCTAGTTAGGTCTCAAGCCGCCCCTAGACGTAAATCACAGTCTAGTTTCCTAACACACGAGAAAAATTCCCCTCAAAGCCGTACAAAAACCCAATTTCCAACACAAGGGTGAATTCCTCTACGCACAATAAAAATCTCAAAATGATGATGAGAAATACAAGAGATGGAAGAATAAAATATTCTGAAATAAAAACTCCCTAGATATATTCTGAAGGCGGTGACGAAGAAACGCTCGTGATTGTCATCATAGATACGTCCGTTCTTTGTGTTGAATAAGCTTTGATCTTGTTTGCCTTCAAAATCTCCTTTGGTAGTTGAATGGACCTTTTGCAGGTCCTCTAGACGTCAGACACGAAGGATCCCTTGAAAATAATTTGTTTGGAGCACGAGAGACGAAGTAAAATATCTTTTAAATAGATCAATATCTGCTATCACCTGTGATAATACCTATCACTGGCGGTAGCTTAATAATTCAATTTTCGCGCTCCAACATGCCTGATTTGGAAGCAAAGCATTGTATCTTTGGCAATAATTAATGTGGTGTGGTAAGTCCTATCATTCCTCCATAGTACAATATTGCATCCTGCCAAAATGAGATCTCCTGCCTCATTTGACTTCCAACCATGTGGTGATTGCCCGAGGTTGCCTTAATGTTACCTCCGTGAGACAATGTTATTGTGGCGTAGTAAAGCTTTACACAAGAAGCCCTTTGCTCCCGCCAAGTCCCTTTTGAAATGCTCCTTGCTAAATGTCCTTCTAGAATGATAGTTACCGCTGGCGTTGGTATCTATTGTCGTGCGGTTCTGGCCAATTCAGTCCATGTATCCCATGCATTTCTCTCCATTTTACATGGATGACATGTACACTATAAACACAAACAAAGTAGTTCAAATACATATTATGATTTGTTATTCTCAAATTAAGAGATGCGAAACTCATGTTCTAATAAACTCTCCCTTTTTGATAATAATTAATCCCATAATTAGAAAGCAAACGTTAATATAAGAACTTTGTTTATAAAACTGTGCAGTAAATGATAATTGTGAAAACAGAGTTTTGGAGTGATTATGAATATGAGCAAGTACACTTTTAAAAAAATTTTCCTAAGTGTGTGCTCCCCCTAAATATGTGCTTGCCCAATACTTATTGGTTTAATAATTCTTCTCCCCCCTGGATTTCTTAATTTATACTTCCCCTTTTGGTATTATCAAAAGAGGGTGGAAATGAAATATTTCGTGAACTAGTGTGCCACTAGTTATAGATATAATCATGGTCAATCAAAGAGTGTATACAATGGAAAATATCTTGAAAAGAACACATATCTAAGGAAAGACATATGTAGATAATCATGTACATCATAAGAGCACAACATAAAAGATAATCGTGATAAAATCGTAGATCTTAAAAATGATTAGCATTATAAATTGAGAGAATGTGTTTTTGTAAGAAATAAGCAAGATAATCAATATTGTTCAAATTAAATTTGGCAAACATGTAAAGTATAACTATAAAGAGATTTATCAATACAATGTGATGATTTTAAAGTTAAATTTTCAATACATTGTAGCGATCATACTATTAGGAGCATATGGAGCACTTGGTGTAAGGTGTGCTTACATATTAGATGTATATTGTTTTATAAGTTTTGTAATACTAGTAGAGACCCTGCATAAATCACTAGATAAGCTAGATGTGAAGGATATTTATCATTTGAAATTTTTTGAATAAATAATTTTAATGAATCTAATTTATTTGTTAGAGCATTATTTTTATTTATCAATTATTTACTGTGTTCTTTTGGAATATAAATCTCGCATTCAAAGACCATGAATTTTTCTTTTATTAATTTTATTACAATCAAGAAAAGGTATAGATTTATTAACTAAAGAGCATGAATGGGATTCAATAATAGGAATATCAATATTTGATTTCTCACCAAATTTTTCTTTCAAATATTAATTTTCTAAATATAATCTAGAGTTCATACTTCCCTTTTTTTCCTTTTTTTTGTGAGAAAAATCAAGCGTGTGAGATGAAGAAATTGACTTAGGTTCAAGAAGGAGGGAATTCTTGGTGCTTATAGTGCAGTATGAGGAAACATTATTTAAGTAATAAGATCCACTACTCTTTTCCCTTCCATTCGATGTGCTCATCATAGATTCTTCCAAAGAAGGATCCTTGTGAGAGGTGGAGATTTTTTTCACACTACTTCCGCTAAGTCAGTTTGCCCCCAAACTGACTAATCGAGCTGGGGTGTTCCATTGTTGAATGACTTTCTTAATTCAGGATCGTAGCAAGCTGATACCATTAATATTTGAATTTATTTCAAATATTAATTTTTTCAACTCATGTGAAAGTCAAATCATAAGTATTTTTAAGAAATTTTTAAATATCAAAAGCAGTGCTGAAAGTATGAACAAGTTTGAAAATATCTTTGTCAATAACACAATATAAATAATTCATAGCTTTAGCATTTAAAATATATTCATTTTTCTCAATTTCGTTAAAATCACTTATAGGCTTAAAAATTTAAATTTTATTCTTTAAAATAGATGGCGCATTATACTTATTAATAGTCATATTTCACATATCAAAATCAATAGAAATAAGAACATATTCACTATATCTTTCCATGAACTATAATGACTTTCAATGAATAATGGAGGAATTGATATAGACTTGTCGTTACTATTTATTGGATCTCTAAGGGTTGACATCTAATACTCTAGCTAGGTTGTTAATCCTAATGAGAGTAATCTTGCTATGACATCATTTGTTGAATCGAGCAGTGCCCTTAGAGGGGTTATTAATGGATTAAAAAATTATTTGTATGCTCTTTTTACTTAATGAAATACTTAGAATGATTTATCTTTTAAACCAATGAAAAGTGATGGGTTACACCACCATTTATAGGGAAATATTCTCCCATGATCTCCAACCAAAGTGGGAGAGATCATGGGGTTGACTAAGTCAAACCCCACCTCCCATGAACTCCCCATGATAAGGGAAACATGGGGGGTGGGGCCCACTCCCTCCCCCCACTTAGGAAAACCACCCCTATTGGGTGGTAACCGCCAGCCGGCCGCTACTGTCGGCCCCCGCCGCCACCGGCGAAGCCGCCGCCGGCCGGGCAGCGATCGTCGGTTAGGCCGAGGCCCACCTCCGGCTAGATTGCCACTGCAGCCGTCGGACAGGCCGCGGCCAGGGCACCGCCGGCCAGGTCGCGGCCAGCCAAGACGCTCCCAACCCGCTGCTGGCCGGGCCGCGGCCGACCACGCCGCGGCCGCTGACCCGGTCGTCGGCAAGGCCGTGGCCGGACAGGCTGCTCCCGATGACCAGCCCACCGCTGGTCGGGCCACGACCGCCGACCCGGTCGCCGCCTTCCAAGCCGCGGCTGGCCAGGTCGCGCCCGCCGACCTGGCCGCGAGTCCGGCCAGGCTGCCGCTGGCCTGGCCGCGACCGCCGGCTTGGCCGCGGTCCCGGTCGCCCCTTGGCCGGTTGCCGCCGACGCATGGCTGCCCCACCGCATCGGTGGCTTACCCACTGTCCGATCAGGGCGGGCTCTCCTCACCGTCCGATCTGGTGGGTAACCACCCACTAATCCACTACATTAGTGGTGGGGCCCACCATGATCCTCCCCATGAGGCTATAAAAAGAGCTCCATGGTCTCCTCATTATTCATCTTTTGGCTCCCGGTCATCTTATTCTTCAGGTGATAGCTCTGCCAGACTCCTCCCCCGGATCATCGTCCAGCCACCACGAGCCACCGCGAGCCACCAGTGCACCACAAGTAGGAAAATGCCTAAGTCCTGGAGCGAGCAGAAGGAGGAAAGCGACCCCTGCAAGCAGGCGCATGACGAAGCCGCGCTCCAAGCTTCAGAGCACTAGTGCCATCTCTCCCACTCTAGTGTCCAAATCGCTCCTGCGGCGCAGCCTGTTGCCCGTTGGGAGCCGTAGATCTTCTTTCTCACCCCAAGTTGTAACAGGAGCGGCCTATTGCCCCAGATTCTCAAAACACATTGTAGTCACGAGCAACTAATGGATTTCGACCGACACAAATCCGGTCGCGTGGCTTTTTACCCAATTGAGGGGTTTTTCCACATCATCACATATTGAGTCAACCTTTATTTCTCTCTGACTGTATGCGCGCTCGACCGCTCTGCGACCAAAGATGGTCCAATTGAATCCGGTCCGACCGGGGCATCGATCTAGCCCGCAACAGTTTGGCACCGTCTGTGGGAAACTGATTCCGAGCATCCTTCAAAAGAATTAGATCACCAGCCCTGCCGCTTCCAAGTCCTGCTCCAATGGCAAAAAGAAGCACTCGCACCGCTGAAGGATCCGCCCTTGGCGGACACGTCGAGCTGGCGCACTCCCACTCTTTGGTAGACGTGCCACTAATGGCTGAAGCTGCTTTTTCCCCCGTCACCGCCCTAGAGGGGCGTGTTCGCCAGATGGAAGAGCGACAAACTGAAATGTTCACCCTGCTCTGGAACCTGGGAGCACCTCCTACACCCGCGGTGCCACCAGCACCAGCAAACCTTCCGCCGCAGTTGAATCAGCGCAGGATACAGGAAGTTCCTTCAAGGCAGGAAAGGTCCAAAGAATACTCTGAAGCCGCCAGTTCCGCTCCCCCGGCCCAGAGAGGGGCGGGAGCAGACCACCATCGTCACAACCCTATCAATGACGCCCACCTTCCTCCGCTTGAAAGATTTACTCGAGAAGAGATTCGAGAGGTCATCGCTGAGGAATACCGCCGGGCGGGAAGAAGAGATATTCACACCTGTCGACCGCTTTGCCAAGGCTCTCCTTTGGCACTATAAATTCTCGACCATCCAATTCTGTATGGGTTCAAGCTCCCGAACATTAAGACGTTCGACGGGACAGACGATCTGCTAGAGCATGTTAATCACTTACCACCATTATGAGAATCTACAATGCACCAGACCAGTTGCTCTGCCAAGTGTTTCCGGCCACTCTAAAAGTCCAGGCCCGAACATGGTTCCATTCATTAAGTGCAAGAACCATCGCCAACTTCACAGAACTGACAAGGCAGTTTGTCGATCAGTTTATCGCCAATCGCAAGATTGTCCGCGACCCTTCTCACTTATCAGGTATCCGCCAGAATGAAGGGGAGTCCTTGAAAGACTTCTTACGCAGGTTCTCTGCAGAAGATCGCCAGATCCCAGGTGTCAACCCAGAGCTGTTAAGAGGGGTGTTCCTTGGGGGTCTCCGTCCTAGCGGCTTCTATTCAGCATTGATGAGGGAAAGTGTGCCTAGTTATCCAGATCTTGTTCACCGGGTTGAAGCCCAGATAGCGTCAGACGAGGCCATCAAAGCATACTGCCAGCAGTTTAAAGGTAGACAAAAAAGGGAGAAAGGAGAAGAACAAACTCTCATAAGATAAGAAGAGCAGCGTCAGACTGAGAGCCGTGGAGATAACCGTCAACGTGACCCTCAGAGGACTGGGGGGCAACATCCACTTCAAGAATACACCTCTCTGAATAACACATGCACTAACATACTGTACGCAATTAAGAATGATCCGGCATTCCAACGGCTAAGAATACCGCAGCCAAATCCTAATGCTGACCATACAAGGTACTGCGAGTTCCACCGCACGCCTGGTCACATAACCGAAGAGTGTGTCGGGCCGAAAGATGAAATCGAGTGCCTCGTCCGCCAAGGGCTCCTTGGGAGATTGCTGTAAGGGCAAGCACAAAACCAGCAAAACCCACCACAAGGAACTAGTGGGGGGGGGGGGGGGGGCAGATGGTGGGAAACATAGAGACCATCGCCGGACCCCTGACCCAGATACTTCCAGTAAGAGGATCAGAGAGGGAACCAAATTAGGATATCACCATCACATTCGACGACAAGGACCTCAAAGGGCTGCAGACGCCCAACCAGGATCCCCTCCTTATCCATATCGGGATCCGAGATCCCTGCTTCAACGTTAAAAGGATCTTCGTAGACAACGGAAGCTCGGTTGATGTGTTGTTTCTCTCAACCCTATAAAGCATGAAACTCACTAAGTAGCATCTTAGCCCCGCAGAAGGTCCCGTCTATGGTTTCGACAACCACCTCGTCCCAGTCCATGGCACAATTACGTTGCCCGTCATGATGAGAGATTTCCCGAAGCAAGCTACCCATGATGTCAACTTTGTCGTGATCAATTCAAGTTCGGCATACAATGCCATTTTTGGAAGGCCAGTACAGTCCACCTTCGGAGTAATACCGTCAATCCCCCATCTCGCAATGAAATTCCCAACCCCTGGAGGAGTGGGAATTGTTCACGGAGATCAAGAAGAAGCACATGCCTGCTACGCAAGACAAGCACAAACAATATACGCCACCACCTTCAGTGTTGACGGCATGAACCTACGCCTAGCAATGGATTTCTAGGAAGGGCTCTCCCCCCCGACGCAGGAAGATCCCTCGCAGCACACCAGCAGCTTGCGAGTTGCATAACGCCTTTCCTTCTACATTTTTTACTTTATTCGTATTCTTTATTGTTTGCATCTTCTTGCATCTTTTTTTGTCACTTACTGATCGTAAAAGTCGCAAGCTCAGCTCGCACGAACTATGTTTATTTCTAAACGCAATATCATATTTGTTTCAATAATATTAATCTGAAATCTTTAGGTAAAGCCGTGCTTGCAAGCCGAAAAAGCAGGTTCTTTGCCAACATTGTCGCTCAACATCTTAACATCGCCAGGGCCTGCCCCCTCGTGATTTCAACCGGATTGAGCACCCATATTCTCCGGCAATCGGATTGAGTACTTACATTTTTCGTCGTTACTGCAAACCAATGTCTTGTATTCATCAGGGCCTGCCCCCTCGCGATTGCAACTAGATTGAGTACCCACATTCTCCGGCGGTCGGATTGAGTACTTACATTCTCCGCCGTTACTGCAAACCAATTCCTTGTCTTCGTCAGGGCCTGCCCCCTCGTGATTGCAACCAAATTGAGTACCCACATTCTCTGACGGTCGGATTGAGTACTTGCATTCTCTGCCGTTACTGCAAACCCACGCCATGTCATCATCAGGGCCTGCCCCCCTCACAATTGCAACCAGATTGAGTACTCATATTCTCCGGCGGTCGGATTGAGCACTTATATTCTTCGGCAAACTAAGCCGCTAGCCTGACACGCGCACCCTGTGAGGGCCTGCCCCCCCCCCCCCCACAAAGAAGCCACAATCCTGACTAATGCAACCTCGCAAGGGCCTGCCCCCCTTTCGCGACAAAGCCGCGGACCTGAGCCGTGCAACCTAAGCTGCAAGCCTGACTCGTGCAACCTCGCAAGGGCCTACCCCCCTTTCGCGACAAAGCCGCAGACCTGAGCTGCACGAACAAAGCCACTGACTAAAGACGTGCAAACAAAGCCACAGACCAGAGTCGTGCAAACGAGAACAACTAAGATGACATGAAAAGAATAATGTCATAACAAAAGAACTGAAATGATACAAAAAGGGGCAACCAACGCCTAAGGACAACGATAACAAATGCTGAACAAGAATCAAAATACAATACGATTAACATGACAACTAAATGAGGTTGCTACTCATCATCTGAGCCAGAATGCTCGTATTCAGAACTATCTTCAATGTCGAGGCCGGATGTGTCACATCCCAAGCTCTTGCTAACCAGGCGGAGAGCCTTCGAGACACCGCGCCAGAGCACTAGCTTACGAACATTGTCCATCTGGGGTTCCACCTCTTTGGACGAAATCTCGTCACGAACCTCCTCTGCAATCAAACTACGGTCTTGCATGTAGTCCAATGATTCCAAATATTCTGCAAGTCTCGCAGCCTTCAACTCCGACACGTGGATATCAGAAGATAACATCTCCACTTGGGTCTTCACCGCCTGTAGCTGGGTCTCAAGTCTGGTGGCTTCCTCCCGTGTCACCTGCAACTAGGTCACCAAGACCGAAGTATCCTCCTTCGAGTGCTTCAACATCTGGGTGGTCCTCTCCACCAGAGTTTTCTCCACCTCCAAGGATGCACGTGCATCCTCTAGCTCGGATTTCAGCACCGACCCGGTCCAGTGGAACCACGCAATGTCCCGATCATGTTCCATCTTCAAGGAGGCAAGCAAGCTCGATGTCAACTGGAGCTTCTCCCGGAGAGCAAGATACCCATATTTCAAACTCACATAATGGTCATTCCAGATTACTGCAATCTAGGCCCGAGTCTCTATCTGCACAAGAAAAGGGCCAAGGTTCGCACCAAATAAAAAAATGAAAATGAGGAAAAGATTCTTCACAACATGTCAAGGCACTTACTGCATCACTCATTGCCCTCAAGGAAGAGGACATCCGAGGGGCCACCACCTCTGAAGACACCTGAGGAACTGGGGATGCAAGTATCTGCACCTCAGGAGTCGACTCAGGAAAGGCATCAGAGGGGGTCGCCGCCATCACCGTATCAAGGTCGCCAGGCGGGTCCTCCACATCTTTCCTCTTTCGACCCCCTCCCTGGGAAGTCCCAACAATCTGAGCTGCATCCGAAGAGATACCACACCGCAGCAGGCGCTTCTCCTCCACATAGAAAAAATATTAAAGAGACGGTTGGCTTGTTCACGAGGCTCTAAAAACCCAAGCACCTGAGAGAATTCTCGTTCCTTCCCCCTCCCTCGGCAGAAGCGGTCCAGCAGTGTGTCCCACACCTCGGGAAGGCCCCACGAATTCATAACATACCCAAACAAAGTGTTCTCGTGTCGACGATCTTTTAGAGCCTCAAACTCCAACCAACTTTTGTTGCTGCGAACGTCCACCGGTTCGCTGCCATCGGAGCAAACATCGCACCAATCTCGGAACTAGTCCAAGGAAAGCCGTCCTCCATGCTCGCGAAAGAATGCAGCTAAACCCATAATTCGGAAAATTCCCATAGGGACAAACTGTGAAATTGGCAACCCACAGAACTTCAAGATCTCGATCACCTCCTCGCACGGCGGAAAGCGGAAGCCGGACCTCAGGGAAACTTCGCAAATTGTCAGCCAGCCAGGAGGAGGATTCTGGACTCGCTCCTCGGCACGTGGGATCCTCATATCCAAACTAGCAGGAAGCCCATATTTCTTCCTCCAAATTTCCACATCGTCTTTAGTTAAAGAGGAGCGCAGGCGCATCGGACCAGAAGAATACTTCGAGACCCGCATAGTGTAAGGATTAGAGGGGTCAGATTTGCCCAAATTGCATGCAAAACAAGTGTGAACCACGCGCTCGTGCAAGGAAAAAAGGAGGGGGGCGCCCGCACATACCTGCATGCACGCGGCTCGGTTCACACTGGGCCTAGACGTGTGTGGCATGTCGCGCGCGACCTGGCGCGCACGCGGCCTGCCGCATGCAACCTAGCGCACCGGCAGCCTGCCGCGCACGCGACCTGGGCGAGCGCGGCCTACCGCGCGCGCGATGTGGGCACGTGCGGCCTGCCTCGCGCACGGCCACACGTGGCCTATCGCGGCCACACGCAGCCTGCCGCGCGCGCGAGCGAACTGGGCGCGCGCAGTCTGCCGTGCGCAACCTCCCGCGCACGCACACGGGTTGGGCACGCACGGCCTGCCGGCCAGGTCGCCCGAGAAGCGCGATAGGATGCGAGTGACCAAGTTCGGCGTCTTTGCCAGCTGACTCTCCTACGGCGAGTTTGCTCCGAGTACCTTCGAAACACTGCCTGTCGCTGTCTCCACCTTCTCACCGGAGGTTGTCATGACAGTGGGATGGGGTGGCAGCAGGAAATCCTTCTTCTCTCACTCATTGCTCCCTCCAACAAAAAGGATTTGGGGGCAATTGATGGGTTACTCCACCATTTATAGGGAAATATTCCCCCATGATCTCCACCCAAATTGGGAGAGATCATGGGGTTGACTAAATGAAACCCCACCTCCCATGAACTCCCCCATGATGCAGGCCGCCGCCACCGACGAAGCCGCCGCCAGTCGGGCAGCGATGGTCGGCCAGGCCGCGGTCCACTACCGGCTAGGTCTCCACCGCCGCTGCCAGACAGGCCGCGGCCGGCCAGGCCGCAGCCAGGGCGCCGCCGGCCAGGCTACGGCTGGCCAAGCCGCTCCCAACCCGCTGCTAGACGGGCCGGTGCCGCTGACCCGGTCGCCGCCGGCCAGGCCACGGCAGGACAGGCCGCTCCCGCCGACCAGCCCGTCGCTGGCCGGGCCGCGGCCGCCGACCCGGTCGCCTCCTGCCAAGCCGCGGGTGGCCAGGTCACGCCTGCCGGCCAAACTGCCGCTAGCCTAGCCGCAAGTTCGGCCAGGCCGCCGTCGGCCTTGCAGCGGCCACCGGCCTGGCCGAGGTCTCGGTCGCCCCTTTGCTGGTCGCCGCCGACGCATGGCCGCCCCACCGTCGTCGGTGGCTTACCCACCGTCCGATCAGGCTGGGCTCTCCTCACCATCCGATCTGGTGGGTAACTACCCACTAACCCACTACAGTAGTGGTGGGGCCCGCTATAATCCTCCGCATGAGGCTATAAAAGGAGCCCCAGGGTCTCCTCATAATTCATCTTTTGGCTCCCGATCATCTTCTTCCTCAGGTGATAGCTCTGCCAGACTCCTCCCTCGGATCATCCTCCAGCCACCACGAGACATCGCGAGCCACCAACGCACCACCAACAGGAAAACGCATAAGTCCCGGAGCGAGTAGAAGGAGGAAGACGACCCCTGCAAGCAGGCGCACGACGAACCAGCGCTCCAAGCTTCAGAGCACCAGTGCCATCTCTCCCACTTCAGTGTCCAAATTGCTCTCGCGGCGCAGCCTGTTGCCCGATAGGAGCCGTAGACTTTCTTTCTCACCCCAAGTTGTAACGGGAGCGGTCTGTCGCCCCGATTCTCAAAACGCATTGTAATCACGAGCAACTAGTGGATTTCGACCGGCACAGATCCAGTCACTGGAGCAATGTCATCAACCCTGGGCTCAAGATCCTAGGTTTCATTCTTCTTGAGAGCAGTCATCTCCTCTTTCATGGCATCTTCCCACTCCTTGACTCTAGTGGCCTCATTGAAGTTTGCAGGCTCTCGTTCATCCAGAGGGCCTGCAAAGAAGCAGGAGACAAAGCTTACTGCATTCCCTTCATAGTATCGAGCTGGTGGCTTGATAGTCCTCTTTGATCTCCGAAGGGTCTACTCCTTGCTCACCACCTTCGTTGCTTCTTCAGACTCAACTCCATTTCCGGGCAAACTTTGAGCAATGCTCCCTCTGCTTCCTGAACCAGAAGCCTCTGCCCCAGATCTTGAAGCAATAGGAGCTGCTAGTGATACATCAAGCTCCTCTTGAAGAACTTCAACAGCCACCTTCTGCTCTTCATCATCCTTGCTCTCTGGTAGCTCAACCGAGCCTCCTCCATACGACGTCAGTTCATCAAAGACCACATCTATTGATACAACAAACTTATTCGTCACAGGATCCATGCATTTCCATCCATTCTTCCGCTCATCATAGCCTACAAAGACAAGCTTTCTTGACTTTGCATCAAGCTTTGTCCTTGAAGCATCTGATACATGCACATAACAAGTTGACTCAAACACCCGAAGGTGTTGCGCACTTGGCTTCTCCTTCAACAAGATCTCGAAGGGAGACTTCATGTTGATTGGACTAAGAGTCATCTGATTTATGATATAGTAATGTCTTTTGAATGAAGCCAGCACTTGCAGGTTTCCGTCAGATGACGGATCTTCAGCTCCGCTACTCTGTTTTGTTATGGAGTATGAGCACAAGTAAGCTCTCTCTGGATCACGTGCTTCATGCAGAAGTTAGAAAATTCGGAGGAGACAAACTCACCACCGTTGTCTGATCTAAACTTCTTGATCCGCAGGCCAAGCCGGCCCTCCACCAGCTCCTTGAACTACACAAACAAATGGAAAGCTTCCGACTTCTCCTTCAAGAAATATACCCAAGTATATCTTGAGTAATCATCAATCAGCACAAGCATGTATCAGCTCCCACCAAGGCTAGGAGTGATGGTTGTCCCCATTAGATCACCATGGATGCACTCGAATGGTGCTTTGCTCCTTGTTTGTGACTTGTCAAAAGGAAGACAATGAGCCTTACCATACTGAAATCCTGCACAAACATGACCATCGCCAAAAGATGATAGCTTAGGCAAACCTTTCACAAGGCTCAAGTTTGCCATAGCTTTCAGCTTATCCATTCCTACATACACCAACCTCTCATATCATATGGAGGCGCCATCATTGGTCCTCATCCAATCAACGTAGGAGTTTGTTGCAAGAACAAACAAGTTCTTTACTCTCCTCCCAACGTGAGTAACATCAGCCTTCACCGTTGATACGTTGCCAAGAAACTTCACTTCTGTTGGCCCAAACATAACTTGATAACCTGTGTCTACCGCATTGGTCACAGAGAAGAAGTTCTTTTTCATGTTCGGTACATGATACACACTCCTTAATGTGAGTCACCCCTTATCACTACCCAAGTACACAACCCCCTCCTTCTTTACTGCATAAACAGTATTATCAGTAGTAATAATAGCTTCGTTACCTGAGTAAGTTTGCAACGAGGAGAACTTCGACTTGTCTCCGGTGAGGTGATGACCACACTCGGGGTCCACGATCTAGTCATCTTCAAAGTCGATGGCGGACAAGGCACGAACACAAGTGTCCGTCATGAAAGCTCCACCTCAGCCAGCTTCCATAGTACTAGAGCAAGTTTCCTCCTTGCCTGCAGCATGCCCAGGCTGCAGCTTGACATTGCAGTCACGCTTGAAGTTACCTAGCTAATGATACCTGTAGCATTAGCTAATTCTTCTTCCAATTCTTCTTAGGAGCAGCGTTCCTCTTTGGCTGATAAGAGGTTGAAGGCTCATCTTCAACACTGGTCTTCTTCTTCTTCCCTTCCCATCTATTCTTCTTCTTTCTTATGAAAAGCGCTTCACTACCTTCTTCAGAGATAGTGTAGGATTTCACGTGTAGTGGTGGGGCGAATTTTTTAAAAAAAATTCCCAAACACCATACAATACATAGGGATCGGATATCCCAAAGCAATGCAAAACAGGCTTAGCAAAAATAAACCCTAACTCATCACATCTAATCCATCACATGTGTTAGAAATTATACCTCTAGAGAACAATCTCTAGGCGGAAGAAGAAAATGCGCTGGAGAAAATGATGGCGATCCCACCGCAACAACGAGGCCGATCGCCTTGCCTCTTGGTTCACCTTGAACCCAAACAACGACAAATCTCTATTCCGTTGACGGGGAATAGAAACACTAGCTCAGAACTTCTCTCCTCTTGCACCGATGACTCTAAGTGGCCGAACCACACTAGTCGCCGGGTAGGGAAGAGAAAAGTGGAGAAGGATCTAAAACCGCTGTGGAGAAGGAGCAGAGCCAACACACAAGCTTCGGCCGACCGAGAAGAAACGCCTAGGTTCGGCGAGCTGCAGGGCGATGACGGTGACAAATTTGCCCGGCGATGGAGCAGCGGGTGCCGAGGCTTTGGCGGCGGCAAGCTTGCCCGGCGGTGGAGCGGGGAGCTGCGCGACTATGGCGGCCGGAAGCACAAGATCGCAAACCCCCCACCTTCAACCCTGTTTTTGCGGCTAGGTTTTTTTTTAGAACCCGTGAAGCTGCTGCCTCCCCCCGGTTTTTAGATATCTATATATATGTAAAAAAAACTTATATATATAAAACTATATATATTATATATACATACATTTATATATATTTATATATATATATAACACATATATACAACTCATATATATAAATGCTTATATATATATATTTATATATAACTTATATGAATATATTTTGTATGTGTGTATACTAATGCACATACACATGCTACATATATATATATAATCCCATAATACCAATTACTGTGCACTCCTACCAAAATAATTACGACGACTCGCTCCGTCATAATTTTTTCTTTTTGATAGTTGCACATGAATTCTACCTAAGCATGTCGAGTCACGACATTAGTCGTTCGCACTTACTATAGTTCTTAGATTAAATGTTCCATAAAATCAAATACCCCAAATAAGCCGAACGGATGCTGTTCCCGTTCATTTGGTGCGACCTTAAAGAGGAACCATGTCGTCAAGGCTATAATATAACATCCTATATTATGGACTATAAAAGGCTTTATCACTGCATTATAGTCTCCCCAACAACATGGTAGCTAGGTAACACAATGAATGACCTGTGTCTATTTCTTTGTCACATGATATCATAAATATTGTTCAAACTGGGACTGTGTCATTTCGCACTATATTTGTCTTTCTTGGTCTCACAACCGTGTTGTATTTATAACTACGTTAGTTATAATGCATGCTATACAACCTCGCTCGGCCAAGGGGCCCGACTATATCATTACCAAAAATAATTTGGGAACAAAATGATATTTCGATGTGCACATTACTTACACGTAAGTATGAACAACGAATCATAGTATTTATCATTATCAGAGGATAGTATTCAACTATAATCACGTTGCCCACACTGACACGCTAAATCTACACATCTTGTATCTACATCTAATAGACACGTTGTAAACATTATTGACACTTAACACATTCCACATAATGTTATAACATAAAATAGGTCACTCTCAATATGTATGAAATCACACGCATACACACTCATATGATTAAACGATAATCATTTATCAACATTTATAGAACTCAAATGTAATTTAATCGATATGACAATCTTAACTCGGCAATCAATGTTCCTATTTTTGATTACCACGATTGTGAGCATAACTTAATATTACATGACTTAATAAAAACCATGGTTCTATGGTTCAAGACCAAGCGCATCTTCCCAAACCTTACATGATACAAGTCATATAATCAAGGAACAAAATGTTACAACATTCTAAAACATGAACATAAGTAAATAGAAAAAGATAACTTTCAAAACACCACTTCCTTCAGTCTCCCACTTGTTTTCAAAGTTTCTTAAATTATAGAAACTATAAAAGAAAAGGAGTAACCTTAAAATCATTCATCAAGCCACTCTCCATGGTCACGTAACCCCATGGATTCGAAATGAATTTCGCCCTTAGCTTGAGATAAAGGTTTGGTAAAAGGATCAGCTGTGTTGCTATTAGTGTCTATCCATAAAAGTGCAATCTTCCCTTCCTCGATGAAGTCCCGTGTTACAAAATACCTTCTATCCATGTATTTTATCTTGTGATGCGACCTTGGCTCCTTAATTTGAGAAATGGAGGCACTATTGTCGCAAAACAATTTCCAGGGGGCTTCATTTGATGGAACAATTCCAAGTTCTTCGAGGAATTTCTTTATCCATACTCCCTCTTTGCTAGCTTCCGCAGCTGCCATGACTTCTGCTGCGGTGGTCGAGTCAACGGTAGTTGATTGTTTCCAACTACGCCAACTCACGGCTCCACCATTTAGAAGGAAAACGAACCCAGATTGAGATTTCCTGTCATCCGAACTGTCATGAAACTAGCATCTGTGTAGCCTTCTACAACTAGTTCCTTATCCCCACCAAAAACAAGAAACTTATTCTTGGTTCTTTTCAGGTACCTAAGAATATTTTTGACAGCGGTCCAATGATTAGGACCGGGTGAAGCTTGATGTCGGCTCATTATGCTCAGAGCATATGCAATATCCAGTCTTGTACAAGTCATGGCATACATGATGGAGCCTATGGCTGAAGCATAGGGGACATTCTTCATGTATTCAATGTCCGTGTGCGTTGAGGCACAATGAGACTTGCCCAACTGTAAAGATGTCTTCATTGGCACATTTTCCTTCTTAGAGTTTTTCATATGAAACCTTTCTAAGACTTTGTCAATGTAAATACTTTGACTTAGGCCAATGAGTCTTCGAGACCTATCCCTATATATCTTGATCCCCAAGATATATTGGGCTTGTCCCATGTCCTTCATCGAAAAAATAGTTTTCAATGAGTCTCTTGTTTGTTCCATTATAAGTATATGATTGCCCATTAATAATATATCATCTACGTACAAAATCAAAAATATGACGTGACTCCCACTGACCTTCTTCTTTACACAAGGTTCTTCCTTGATTTGAATAAAACCGAGAGTTTTAACCTCATCGTCAAAGCGTTTGTTCCAACTCCTTGATGCTTGCTTCAAACCATAAATGGCCCTCTAAAGTTTACATATTTTCTCGATATTTTTCGGATTTTCAAAACCTTGAGGTTGTAACATATATACCTCCTCAACTAGTTTTCCATTTAGGAAAGCTGTTTTGATGTCCAACTGCCATATTTCATAATCATGGAAGGCGGTGATAGCCAACATGATCCGAATTGTTTTGAACATTACAACCGGCGAAAAGGTTTCATCGTAGTCAATCCCTTGGACTTGGCTATAACCTTTTTCTACAAGCCTTGCTTTGTAGGTTGTCAAGTTCCCATTCATGTCCATCTTCCTCTTGAAAATCCATTTGTTGGGAATGGCTCTCTTTCCATCAGGAAGGTCAACCAAGTCCCATACTTGATTGTCATACATGGATTGCATTTCGGATCTCATGGCCTCTATCCAGGCCTCTGAATCTTTCCTTCCCAATGCTTCTTCATAGGTCAGGGGATCTTCAGTGTCCATTACCAATACATCATGAAAACCCATGTAAAGGTCGGGCTTTCTTTTTACCCTAGTAGACCTTTTGAGTTCTCTTTGCTCATCCTTTTTACCTTGAGGCTCTCGAATTTCTTCTATAACCTCATGTGGAATTAATTCATGTTCAACACGAGCCAAACAATTGCCTGGTGGCGCATTGCGAAGCTCCTCAATATGAATTTGTCGAGGTGGATTGGCCACACTCCCACTGAGCAAAGGAACTAGATGTGATAGCTCGTGGTCATCTTGAATACCAACATTCATATCATGATCACATCCTTGCAGGTCCTCTTGAGTTTCCTCAAGTATTATCCTATGATCACATCCCTTCATTCTTTCAAGAAACTCTTTCTCCAAAAATGTAGCACCCTTCTTTACGAATATAGTATTTGTTGACTTGTGCCAAAAACTATACCCTTTGGTTTCTCTAGGGTATCCTATAAAAAACACTTGTCCACTTTGGGTTCTAACTTTATCGATTGCATACGTTTTACATATGCCTCGCAACCCCAAATCTTAAGGAACGATAAACTAGGTGGTTTTCCAAACCATACATCATATGGAGTTTTATCAACAAATTTTGTTGGAACAATATTTAAAGTGAAAGTTGCAGAAAGAAGTGCGTTGCCACAAAAATATAAAGGTAGATCGGTCTGACATATCATGGAACGGACCATGTCAAGCAGGGTTCGGTTTCTCCTTTTGGAGACACCATTCCACTGCGAGGTGCCAGGTGGAGTAAGTTGTGGTACAATACCACACTCCTTTAGGTAAGTAGTGAACATGTTGCTCATGTACTCACCTCCGCGATTGGTTCTCAAGATCTTAATTCTCTTGTCAAGTTGGTTCTCTACTTCATTTTTGTACACCTTGAATTTTTCAAGGGATTCACTTTTATGCCTCATGAGATAAACATAGCCATATCGGCTATGATCATCCGTGAAGGTAATGAAGTACCGATAACCTTCTCTTGCACTCGTACTCATTGGACCGCATACATCTGAATGTATCAATTCCAACAAGTTATTCGCTCTTGCACCTTTCTTGCTGAAAGGTGTCTTGGTCATTTTTCCAGCTAAACATGATTCGCATGTCCCAATTGCATCTAAATCAAATGAGTTTAACAGATTTGTTTGATGCAATTTCCTTATGCGTTTCTCGTTTATGTGACCAAGACGATGGTGCAATAAGAGTGTCTCATTCATATGAGATATCTTGAGTCTTTTGTTATTAATATTCATTACATGTTTATCATCAACTATATTAAGCAAATACAAACCATTGGAAACAATAGCATTTGCATAAAATAAACCATCCTTCTTAATTGTCATTTGCGAATTAACAATCACAAAATGAAAACCTTCTGCATCTAAACATGATACAAAAATAATGTTTCTCAAAATAGAAGGGACATGATAAACATTTTTCAAAGTTAAAACTAAACCACTAGATAAATGAAGGTCTAGGGTGCCAACTGTAACCGCGGAGATTCTTGCACCATTCCCGACCTTCAGCACAACCTCTCCTTTCGAGAGCATTTTTTTATCCCTTAGTGACTGCACATTAGAAACTAAGTGAGCACATGATCCGGTATCAATTACCCAATCAAGGATAGTGGTGGTTAAGTTTAAATTCAGTTCAATAATATATATACCTTTAGGGCGCTTGCGTTCAATCTTGCCTTCATCCAAGTCTCGTTTGTACTTGGGGCAGTTCATCTTGTAGTGTCCCTTTTCATGGCAATGGAAACACTTGGTGAGATCTGTAGGAGAGTTCTTCACCTTGCTTCCCTTGGAGTTGCTCACATGAGCTCCTCCCTTATTGCCTTTTGAAGGGAAACCTCTACTTGTATTTTTGATTGCACCTTTGCCTTTATTCTTAAAGGGTTTCTTACTACTCGACGCAACGGCCAAGACAGAATTAGCCTTTGTCTTGCCCATGTCAACCTCAGCAGTTTTGAGGGCATTGTGGAGTTCATTCATGGTCATCTTCCTTTCACGCATATCGTAGTGCATAATGAAATCCTTATAGGAATGAGGAAGCGACCCCAGTATGATATCCTCAGCTATGTCATCGGGGAGTTGAGTGTTTAGTTTCTCTAATTTCTATAGATAGCCCTGCACCTTTAGAAAGTGCACTGAGACAGATTCACCCTCCATCATCTTGCACCTTGTGAGTGCTATGGTGGTCTTGTAGCGCTCTTTTCGAGCACTATCGGTGAACATCTTCTCTAATTGCGCTATGATTTCCTTTGCAGGAGTATCGAGAAATTTCCTTTGCCACTGATCGCCAATGCTGGCCAAGATCAAAGTTTGCACAACACGCTGTTGTTCATTCCACCTATTTTGTTCCTCCTTTTCAACATCGGTTGGTTTGTCTTTCTCCTTCACTTCTGGGCATTTGCCATCTAGAATTTGTTAGAGATTTTCCAAACGCAACACGATGTTCAACTTGAGGATTCAATCAGAATAGTTTGAACTGTCGTTTGCAAGAGGACTCTTATCAATCATGGAACGCAGAAAATTTGGAAGGGTTTACATGATTCTAAAGAAAAGAGAAAAACAAAATTTTACTTGAAGTTCATATATAAAAAAACTGTTATTGCTATGACAAGAAAAACACAGCATCGCATAAGATCCTTTCCGAACAAGCGGACTCATCCATTCGTTTGTAAAGGTAGGTACAAGCACCAATCATAACCTTTAAGCAAAGCTTAACCCTTATGACTCTTGAACAACATATTATTTCATGTTCTGAATAATAAAACACAATAATATGAAAACCTTTTCCCAAGATATTCAAGCCTAGATCTTGAAAATCTTGTTTAAGAAAACTCATTTTATTGGTCAACTAGTGTGGACGCAGCATTCCCACAAGAAGAGTAAATTGTGCCTCACACAGATTTAATCTTCTGCGGCCTAATACCAAGCTCACACATGTTCCACCATATCTAGTGACTAGAATCACACTCATGCTCTTCCAGGATCACTAGCTTAGGTGGATAAAATGAGGAGGAAAGCATCTTAAATCTTTCACTTTGCATTCCAACAGGGAATGGAAGAATTCAAAAAAATAAATTTTACTCACGACATTCTAAAAATTACATACATCACAAACAATTACATTCCAGAGTTTGCAAAAAAAAGAATGCCAAATAAGAAAAAAAACAAAACCCGCTAGTCGGAACCCTAACATTGGATAAGCCCATGTACCAAAACCTACATGATTCATCCAGATCATTTTAAATCCAAAAAAAATAATCTCCTCATAATCCATACTAGGGTGGATTGCGCAATATGAATCAAAAGGGCTAGGACATAACAAATCCAAACCATTAGGCACCAAAACTAGCAACAAATGAGTTACATTGAAATGAGATATCAAACCTCGCTCTGATACCACTGTAGGATTTCACGTGTAGTGGTGGGGCGAATTTTAAAAAAAAAATTCCCAAACACCATACAATACACAGGGATCAAATATACCAAAGCAATGCAAAACAGGCTTAGCAAAAATAAACCCTAACTCATCACATCTAATCCATCACATGCGTTAGAAATTATACCTCTAGAGAACAATCTCTAGGCGGAAGAAGAAAACGCGCTGGAGAAAATGATGGTGATCCCACCGCAACAACGAGGCCGATCGCCTTGCCTCTTGGTTCACCTTGAACCCAAACAGCGACAAATCTCTATTCCGTTGACGGGGAATATAAACACTACCTCGGAAATTCTCTCCTCTTGCACCGATGACTCCAAGTGGCCGAACCACACTAGTCGCTGGGTAGGGAAGAGAAAAGTGGAGAAGGATCTAAAACCGCTGTGGAGAAGGAGCAGAGCCAACACCCAAGCTTCGGCCGACCGAGAAGAAACGCCTAGGGTCGGCGAGCTGCAGGGCGATGGCGGCGGCAAACTTGCCCGGCGATGGAGCAGCGGGCGCCGAGGCTTTGGCGGCGGCAAGCTTGCCCGGCGGCGGAGCAGAGAGCTGCCCGACTATGGCGGCCAGAAGCACAAGATCGCAAACCCCCCACCTTCAACCCTGTTTTTGCGGCTAGGTTTTTTTTTAAGAACCCGTGAAGCTGCTGCCTCCCCCCGGTTTTTAGCTATCTATATATATTTTAAAAAAACTTATATATATAAAACTATATATATTATATATACATACATTTATATATATTTATATATATATAACACATATATACAACTCATATATATAAATGCTTATATATATATTTATATATAACTTATATGAATATATTTTGTATGTGTGTATACTAATGCACATACACATGCTACATATATATATAATCCCATAATACCAATTACTGTGCACTCATACCAAAATAATTACGACGACTCGCTCCGTCATAATTTTTTCTTTTTGATAGTTGCACGGGAATTCTATCTAAGCATGTCGAGTCACGACATTAGTCGTTCGCACTTACTATAGTACTTAGATTAAATGTTCCATAAAATCAAATACCCCAAATAAGCCGAACGGATGCTGTTCCCGTTCATTTGGTGCGACCTTAAAGAGGAACCATGTCGTCAAGGCTATAATATAACATCCTATATTATGGACTATAAGAGGCTTTATCACTGCATTATAGTCGCCCCAACAACATGGTAGCTAGGTAACGCAATGAATGACCTGTGTCTATTTCTTTATCACATGATATCATAAATATTGTGCAAACTGGGGCAGTGTCATTTCGCACTATATTTGTCTTTCTTGGTCTCACAAGCGTGTTGTATTTATAACTACGTTAGTTATAATGCATGCTATACAACCTCGCTCGGCCAAGGGGCCTGAATATATCATTATCAAAAATAATTTGGGGACAAAATGATATTTCGATGTGCACATTACTTACGCGTAAGTATGAACAACGAATCATAGTATTTATCATTATCAGAGGATAGTATTCAACTATAATCACGTTGCCCACACTGACACGCTAAATCTACACATCTTGTATCTCCAACTAATAGACACGTTGTAAACATTATTGACACTTAACACATTCCACATAATGTTATAACATAAAATAGGTCATTCTCAATATGTATGAAATCACACGCATACACACTCATATGATTGAACGATAATCATTTATCAACATTTATAGAACTCAAATGTACTTTAATCGATATGACAATCTTAACTCGGCAATTAGTGTTCCTATTTTTGATTACCACGATTGTAAGGATAACTTAAGATTACATGACTTAATAAAAACCATGGTTCTATGGTTCAAGACCAAGCGCATCTTCCCAAACCTTACATGATACAAGTCATATAATCAAGGAAAAAAATGTTACAACATTCTAAAACATGAACATAAGTAAATAGAAAAAGATAACTTTCAAAACACCACTGCCTTCAGTCTCCCACTTGTTTTCAAAGTTTCTTAAATTGTAGAAACTATAAAAGAAAAGGAGTAACCTTAAAATCATCCATCAAGCTACTCTCCATGGTCACGTAACCCCATGGATTCGAAATGAATTTCGCCCTTAGCTTGAGATAAAGGTTTGGTAAAAGGATCAGCTGTGTTGCTATTAGTGTCTATCCATAAAAGTGCAATCTTCCCTTCCTCGATGAAGTCCCGCGTTACAAAATACTTTCTATCCATGTATTCTGTCTTGTAATGCGACCTTGGCTCCTTAATTTGAGAAATGGAGGCACTATTGTCGCAACACAATTTCAAGGGGGCTTCACTTGATGGAACAATTCCAAGTTCTTCGAGGAATTTCTTTATCCATACTCCCTCTTTGCTAGCTTCCGCAGCTGCCATGACTTCTGCTGCGGTGGTCGAGTCAGCGGTAGTTGATTGTTTCCAACTACGCCAACTCACGGCTCCACCATTTAGAAGGAAAACGAACCCAGATTGAGATTTCCTGTCATCCGGATCTGTCATGAAACTAGCATCCGTGTAGCCTTCTACAACTAGTTCCTTATCCCCACCAAAAACAAGAAACTTATTCTTGGTCCTTTTCAGGTACCTAAGAATATTTTTGACAGCGGTCCAATGATTAGGACCGAGTGAAGCTTGATGTCGGCTCGTTATGCTCAGAGCATATGCAACATTCGGTCTTATACAAGTCATGGCATACATGATGGAGCCTATGGCTGAAGCATATGGGACATTTTTCCTGTATTCAATGTCTGTGTGCGTTGAGGCACAATGAGACTTGCCCAACTGTAAAGATGTCTTCATTGACACATTTCCCTTCTTAGAGTTTTCAATATGAAACCTTTCTAAGACTTTGTCAATGTAAATACTTTGACTCAGGCCAATGAGTCTTCGAGACCTATCCCTATATATCTTGATCCCCAAGATATATTGGGCTTGTCCCATGTACTTCATTGAAAAAATAGTTTTCAATGAGTCTCTTGTTTGTTCCATTATAATTATATGATTGCCCATTAATAATATATCATCTACGTACAAAATCAAAAATATGACGTGACTCCCACTGACCTTCTTGTATACACAAGGTTCTTCCTTGCTTTGAATAAAACCGAGAGTTTTAACCTCATCGTCAAAGCGTTTGTTCCAACTCCTTGATGCTTGCTTCAAACCATAAATGGTCCTCTGAAGTTTACATACTTTCTCGATATTTTCCGGATTTTCAAAACCTTGAGGTTGTAACATGTATACCTCCTCAACTAGTTTTCCATTTAGGAAAGCTGTTTTGATGTCCAACTGCCATATTTCATAATCATGGAAGGCGGCGATAGCCAGCATGATCCGAATTATTTTAAACATTACAACTGGCGAAAAGGTTTCATCATAGTCAATCCCTTGGACTTGGCTATAACCTTTTGCTACAAGCCTTGCTTTGTAGGTTGTCAAGTTCCCATTCATGTCCATCTTCCTCTTGAAAATCCATTTGTTGGGAATGGCTTTCTTTCCATCAGGAAGGTCAACCAAGTCCCATACTTGATTGTCATACATGGATTGCATTTCGGATCTCATGGCCTCTATCCAGGCCTCTGAATCTTTCCTACCCAATGCTTCTTCATAGGTCAGGGGATCTTCAGTGTCCATTACCAATACATCATGAAAACCCATGTAAAGGTCGGGCTTTCTTTTTACCCTGGTAGACCTTCTGAGTTCTCTTTGCTCATCCTGTTTACCTTGAGGCTCTCGAATTTCTTCTATAACCTCATGTGGAATTAATTCATGTTCAATACGAGCCAAACAATTGCCTGGTGGCACATTGCGAAGCTCCTCAACATGAATTTGTGGAGGTGGATTGGCCACACTCCCACTGAGCAAAGGAACTATATGTGATAGCTCGTGGTCATCTTGAATATCAAAATTCATATCATGATCACATCCTTGCAGGTCCTCTTGAGTTTCCTCAAGTATTAACCTACGATCACATCCTTTCATTCTTTCAAGAAACTCTTTCTCCAAGAATGTAGCACCCTTCTTTACGAATATAGTATTTGTTGACTTGTGCCAAAAACTATACCCTTTGGTTTCTCTAGGGTATCCTATGAAAAAACACTTGTCCGCTTTGGGTTCTAACTTTGTCGATTGCATACGTTTTACATATGCCTCGCAACCCCAAATCTTAAGGAACGATAAACTATGAGGTTTTCCAATCCATGCATCATATGGAGTTTTATCAACAGATTTTGTTGGAACAATGTTTAAAGTGAAAGTTGCAGAAAGAAGTGTGTGGCCCCAAAAATATAAAGGTAGATCGGTCTGACATATCATGGAACGGACCATGTCAAGCAGGGTTCGGTTTCTCCTTTCGGAGACACCATTCCACTGCGGGGTGCCAGGTGGAGTAAGTTGTGGTACAATACCACACTCCTTTAGGTAAGTAGTGAACATGTTGCTCATGTACTCACCTCCGCGATCGGTTCTCAAGATCTTAATTCTCTTGTCAAGTTGGTTCTCTACTTCATTTTTGTACTCCTTGAATTTTTCAAGGGATTGACTTTTATGCCTCATGAGATAAACATAGCCATATCGGCTATGATCATTCGTGAAGGTAATGAAGTACCGATAACCTTCTCTTGCACTCGTACTCATTGGACCGCATACATCTGAATGTATCAATTCCAACACGTTATTCGCTCTTGCACCTTTCTTGCTGAAAGGTGTCTTAGTCATTTTTCCAGCTAAACATGATTCACATGTCCCAATTGCATCTAAATCAAATAAGTTTAAAAGATTTGTTTGATGCAATTTCCTTATGCGTTTCTCGTTTATGTGACCAAGACGATGGTGCCATAAGAGTGTCTCATTTATATGAGATATCTTGAGTCTTTTGTTATTAATATTCATTACATGTTTATCCTCAACTATATTAAGCAAATACAAACCATTGGAAACAATAGCATTTGCATAAAATAAACCATCCTTCTTAATTATCATTTGCGAATTAACAATCACAAAATGAAAACCTTCTGCATCCTAAACATGATACAGAAATAATGTTTCTCAAAATAGAAGGGACATGATAAACGTTTTCAAAGTTAAAACTAAACCACTAGATAAACGAAGGTCTAGGGTGCCAACTGTAACCGCGGAGATTCTTGCACCATTCCCGACCTTCAGCACAACCTCTCCTTTCGAGAGTGTTCTTCTATCCCTTAGTGACTGCACATTAGAAACTAAGTGAGCACATGATCCGGTATCAATTACCCAATCAAGGATAGTGGTGGTTAAGTTTAAATTCAGTTCAATAACATATATACCTTTAGGGCGCTTGCTTTCAATCTTGCCATCATCCAAGTCCCGTTTGTACTTGGGGCAGTTCTTCTTGTAGTGTCCCTTTTCATGGCAATGGAAACACTCGGTGAGATCTGTAAGAGAGTTCTTCACCTTGCTTCCCTTGGAGTTGCTCACATGAGCTCCTCCCTTATTGCCTTTTGAAGGGAAACCTCTACTTGTATTTTTGATTGCACCTTTGCCTTTATTCTTAAAGGGTTTCTTGCTACTCGATGCAACGGCCAAGACAGAATTAGCCTGTCTTGCCCATGTCAACCTCAGCAGTTTTGAGGGCATTGTGGAGTTCATTCATGGTCATCTTCCTTTCACGCATATGGTAGTGCATAATGAAATCCTTATAGGAATAAGGAAGCGACCCCAGTATGATATCCTCAGCTATGTCATCAGGGAGTTGAGAGTTTAGTTTCTCTAATTTCTCTAGATAGCCCTGCACCTTTAGGAAGTGCACTGAGACAGATTCACCCTCCATCATCTTACACCTTGTGAGTGCTATGGTGGTCTTGTAGCGCTCTTTTCGAGAACTATCGGTGAACATCTTCTCTAATTGCGCTATGATTTCCTTTGCAGGAGTATCGAGAAATTTCCTTTGCAACTGATCGCCAATGCTGGCCAAGATCAAAGTTGCACAACACACTGTTGTTCATTCCACCTCTTTTGTTCCTCCTTTTCAACATCGGTTGGTTTGTCTTTCTCCTTCACTTCTGGGCATTTGCCATCCAGAATTTGTTGGAGATTTTCCAAACGCAACACGATGTTCAACTTGAGGATCCAATCAGAATAGTTTGAACCGTCGTTTGCAAGAGGACTCTTATCAATCATGAAACGCAGAAAATTTGGAAGGGTTTACATGATTCTAAAGAAAAGAGAAAAACAAAATTTTACTTGAAGTTCATATATAAAAAAAACTGCTATTGCTATGACAAGAAAAACACAGCATCGCATAAGATCCTTTCCGAACAAGCAGACTCATCCATGCGTTTGTAAAGGTAGGTACAAGCACCAATCATAACCTTTAAGCAAAGCTTAACCCTTATGACTCTTGAACAACATATTATTTCATGTTCTGAATAATAAAACACAATAATATGAAAACCTTTTCCCAAGATATTCAAGCCTAGATCTTGAAAATCTTGTTTAAGAAAACTCATTTTATTGGCCAACTAGTGTGGACGCAGCATTCCCACAAGAAGAGTAAATTGTGCCTCACACAGATTTAATCTCCTGCGGCCTAATACCAAGCTCACACATGTTCCACCATATCTAGTGACTAGAATCACACTCATGCTCTTCCAGGATCACTAGCTTAGGTGGATAAAATGAGGAGGAAAGCATCTTAAATCTTTCACTTCGCATTCCAACAGGGAATGTAAGAATTCAAAAAAATAAATTTTACTCACGACATTCTAAAAATTACATACATCACAAACAATTACATTCCAGAGTTTACAAAAAAAAGAATGCCAAAGAAGAAAAAAAACAAAACCCGCTAGTCGGAACCCTAACATTGGATAAGCCCATGTACCCAAACCTACATGATTCATCCAGATCATTTTAAATCCAAAAAAAATCTCCTCATAATCCATACTAGGGTGGATTACGCAATATGAATCAAAAGAGCTAGGACATAACAAATCCAAACCATTAGGCACCAAAACTAGCAACAAAGGAGTTACATTGAAATGAGATATCAAACCTCGCTCTGATACCACTGTAGGATTTCACGTGTAGTGGTGGGGCAAATTTTTTTAAAAAAATTCCCAAACACCATACAATACACAGGGATCAAATATCCCAAAGCAATGCAAAACAGGCTTAGCAAAAATAAACCCTAACTCATAACATCTAATCCATCACATGCATTAGAAATTATACCTCTAGAGAACAATCTCTAGGCGGAAGAAGAAAACGCGCTGGAGAAAATGATGGTGATCCCACCGCAACAACGAGGCCGATCGCCTTGCCTCTTGGTTCACCTTGAACCCAAACAGCGACAAATCTCTATTCCGTTGACGGGGAATAGAAACACTAGCTCAGAACTTCTCTCCTCTTGCACCGATGACTCCAAGTGGCCGAACCACACTAGTCACCGGGTAGGGAAGAGAAAAGTGGAGAAGGATCTAAAACCGCTGTGGAGAAGGAGCAGAGCCAACACACAAGCTTCGGCCGACCGAGAAGAAACGCCTAGGGTCGGCGAGCTGCAGGGTGATGGCGGCGGCAAACTTGCCCGGCGATGGAGCAGCGGGCGCCGAGGCTTTGGCGGCGGCAAGCTTGCCCGGCGGCGGAGCGGGGAGCTGCGCGACTATGGCGGCCGGAAGCACAAGATCGCAAACCCCCCACCTTCAACCCTGTTTTTGCGGCTAGTTTTTTTTTAGAACCCGTGAAGCTGCTGCCTCCCCCCGGTTTTTAGCTATCTATATATATGTAAAAAAAAACTTTTATATATAAAACTATATATATTATATATACATACATTTATATATATATATATATATATATATATATATATATATATATATATATATATATATATATATATATATATATATATATATATATATATATATATAACACATATATACAACTCATATATATAATGCTTATATATATATATTTATATATAACTTATATGAATATATTTTGTATGTGTGTATACTAATGCACATACACATGCTACATATATATAATCCCATAATATCAATTACTGTGCACTCCTACTAAAATAATTACGACGACTCGCTCCGTCATAATTTTTTCTTTTTGATAGTTGCACGGGAATTCTATCTAAGCATGTCGAGTCACGACATTAGTCGTTCGCACTTACTATAGTACTTAGATTAAATGTTCCATAAAATCAAATACCCCAAATAAGCTGAACGGATGATGTTCCCGTTCATGTTCATTTGGTGCGACCTTAAAGAGGAACCATGTCGTCAAGGCTATAATATAACATCCTATATTATGGACTATAAGAGGCTTTATCACTGCATTATAGTCGCCCCAACAACATGGTAGCTAGGTAACTATAAGAATGACCTGTGTCTATTTCTTTGTCACATGATATCATAAATATTGTGCAAACTGGGATTGTGTCATTTCACACTATATTTGTCTTTCTTGGTCTCACAAGCGTGTTGTATTTATAACTACGTTAGTTATAATGCATGTTATACAACCTCGCTCGGCCAAGGGGCCCGACTATATCATTACCAAAAATAATTTGGGGACAAAATGATATTTCGATGTGCACATTACTTACGCGTAAGTATGAACAACAAATCAGAGTATTTATCATTATCATAGGATAGTATTCAACTATAATCACGTTGCCCACACTCACACGCTAAATCTACACATCTTGTATCTCCAACTAATAGACACGTTGTAAACATTATTGACACTTAACATGTTCCACGTAATGCTATAACATAAAATAGGTCACAATCAATATGTATGAAATCACACGCATACACACTCATATGATTAAACGATAATCATTTATCAACATTTACAGAACTCAAATGTACTTTAATCGATATGACAATCTTAACTCGGCAATCAATGTTCCTATTTTTGATTACCACGATTGTGAGGATAACTTAAGATTACATGACTTAATAAAAACCATGGTTCTATGGTTCAAGACCAAGCGCATCTTCCCAAACCTTACATGATACAAGTCATATAATCAAGGAACAAAATGTTACAACATTCTAAAACATGAACATAAGTAAATAGAAAAAGATAACTTTCAAAACACCACTTCCTTTAGATAATGACTCCAGCCATCTGTCTGGCCAAACGTTTCTGCGAAGCAAGCAGGTTCTCAAGTTCCAGCAGAGATGGCTGAGTTGTCCAGCCTTGAACAGAGTTTACAAAGGCCAAATACTCCTTCCGCAAGCCGCGGATTATGTGCCTTTTCATCTTAGCCTCAGAGATGGGCTCATCAGGATCAAGCGTTGATAACTCAGCACACAAACTCTTCATCTTTAGAAAGAACTTGGAGATGGTCAAGTCTCTTTGAGTTGTCCTAGCCAACTCATTCTCCAAGAACTGTAGCCTTACCATATTCTTCTTGTTGAATAACCCATCAATAGTTGTCCAAATATCAGCAGCTGACTCACAACCAATGATGTGATCAAACAGTTCCGGTGAAACAACCCGCTTAAGGGTAAACTCAGCTTTTGCATTAGTTTTCCTCAAGACCCTCACCTGCTCAGTAGTCCCAAACGCAGTTGTAACTTCCTGCCTGTCATCACCACTAACGACCTCTCATAACTCCTCGCCCAGAAGATAACTCTTCATACACGACTTTCACTTCTTAAAGTTAGTCGACGTTAAGAGTTCAATACTCAGACCTCTTGCATAACTACCTTCCATTGCAACAACCTTGGTCTAAGCTTTCAGAAGCACAGAGCACAACACAAGTTGACCACTGCTCAAGCAACTGAACCTCCCTTTGATATCATGTTGAATTTTCTCAAGATGATCAACGAGATAGTCTGACGCCAAATTAATATTCTCAGAGCTATCAAGATCACACCTTGATCAAGCGGAAACTAGGAAAGCAAGCTCAAACAACCAGAAGCAAACATAGGAGCAAGCAAATCATATATTCATTATCTTCTTTACATGGCGACACATGATTTCGCCAGTACACATGGAAACCAGAAAAGATTACAAGAACTAATCCGAGGGGACTGAATCAGAGACCGTCGAGACCGCCCAGTCTGCCGAAGTCGCCGAGACCGCCCAGTCTGCCGAAATCACCGAGACCGCCTGAACTGCTGCTAGAAGATGAACAGAACATGGAGTCCGCTGAGACCGTGAGGTCGCACAGACACGTCGTTATTCACTGACTACTGCAAGCTGCCGCCGAACTAAAAACAGACCGCCTAACCGCCGAGTCCGGCGGACAGGTTATTGAACTTGGAAATGTTGAAGTAGAGAAAAAACTGGCAAGCCGCCAATCGCAAACGACAATCTTCACTGAACCTGACCGAAGTCAGAACCAAACTCCTGGCTCCACAGTGCTAGTTGCGCCACCTGCAAACAACAACCAGTTAAGTCTACTCAACCCGCGCGGATAGGAAAACCGAGTCTGCAGCAATTAATCCGAGTTCAACTTACTGTTCACTCAGTTACTGTAAACGTGCCGGGGGGGTCTATTTATAGGCGGGGTGAGGAGTGTGGTCACCGCCCTAATGAATAGAGCCACCACCCCAGCTCGCAGCTAGCAAAGCCCAGTTCGCCGAGTCCGCAAGGACTTGGCCTGACTTCAAACAACTCGCCAGGTGCCAAGACAAGGTCAGTCCACCACCAAGCGGACACCGCGTAGTCCGCATACATGCAACACGCGAACACAACAACATCCCATACACTGTGTCAGTCTGCACACTCTATGCGGACAAGACAACAGCCCGCATAGCCCGCAAGAACATCACCAGTCCGCCACACTACAGCACACAGACACATCCACAGCCCATACTGCATCAGTCCGCACGTCATATGCGGACATGGCGACAGTCCGCAAAGCTCGAGAATAATGCCTCATCCCGCCACATGAGTCCACGACCAACAGGCAGACCGTCCGGTCAACAGCGGACTCTACAGACACTGCGAACACCCTGGACTTGTCACAGAGTATGATCAAGTCCAGCAAACCACCAAGAACCCGGCGCGAGCTCGACGGACAAGGCCCCAGTCCGTCAGCTCCTAAGACAGATCACCAACGCTCCACCAGAGCAAGGCAAAACTCGCAAGCTCCAACTCGCACAGCAGCCAAGCCAGCAGCCAACTGCCGGACTTGCAGTCAGTCCGCGCAGTCTGCGGATAAGCAATCCCGCAAAACAAACTAGCAACAAGCCAGGTCACAGAAGCAGGCAGACTCCAAACCAAGTCCGCCCAGCATGGCGAACTCCAAACTAACCACACGGCTACCTCCAGAACACCATACAGGCCGCCACCACCAGACCGCCAGACTGCTCCGATAGTCCTCAAGGACAGTCCACCCAGGCCGCTCGGACTGCTCGATCACCCACTTTCACTTCACAAATTTCAATATTCACTCAATTGAAATATATTCTCAGCTCCAAATTCAAATCCCCTCTCATCAGTAAGAAGCATCAATTTATAGAAAAAATTTTCTCAATTCTGCTCAAAAAAAATGTGAGGGAAAGTGTGTAATGCCAAAGCCTAAAAGGGGCTAAAATGAATTCAGCGTTCATGAGGGACGTTGAAATGAATTCAGCCAAAAATTATGGAAGCTAAATAAATTTCAGTGCCCCGAGGGGACGCTGAATGGTTTCAATGCCCATTTTGTGTTTGCTCCAGTAAACACCCAAGTTTGGCTTGTCACGGTGGTGTCGGTAGTAAACACATGAGTTAAACTGTCATTTGTTAAGGATCACCTAACAAACATCATCTGTTTGAACATAAAAATGAATGAAGTTCCTTAGGTGGGCGTTAAGGAATGACAATTTAACCCTCATGTTCATCACCGCACCACCGTGTCAAACACTACAAAAATGTCTATTAGTACGAAGAGAAATTCCTTGCTAAATAATTAAATCTCTTCCTAATTAGAATTGAAAATGAATTCATCAACAAAAAAAATTCATAGCAAAAAAGGCCCTAGTTAAATTTAGGAAGGAGAATTTTCCTTGTTAATTTGCAACCAATTTTTAGTAAGGAAAATAAACCTTTCTATTTTATGATGGATTTTTAGGAAGAGAAATTTTTCTCTGCTAAATTCTTTATTTAAATCAGAATAAATAAGTATTAAAGAATTAAAAAAACAAAACCTAAAAAAACAAAACAAAACTGATGTTGTACTTTGTGACTCGAACCTGTACACTCCTACTATTAATCTTTATCTTTAAGAACGAAGGACCTTAACACGCAGCGTCACAGCCAACGATATTCATTTGTTAATGTTTGAACACAATTATATATGGTAATTGTTACTAGTATTTAGTGGCGGATGCAGGAATTATATACAGTGTGGTGAAGTATAAAATTATTCAATAAAATAAATTGAATAATATAATAAAAATATGTCTATATTTCATTAATATCATACAATTATTTAAAATAGTTATTCAATTCGGGGAAAACGATATTATTTACCTCAATTCATTGTTTTTATGGATTATTTGAGTATCATCATCACTTTTAAATATTTTTAACATTTCACGCAATAACATAATAACAAACTTGTTTATATATAAAAATTCTTAACAACTAATTTGTTTAAAAACAATAAACCGCAATATAATAAAGAACTTGTTTACAAAATAATAATAAACAACAACATAAAAACAAACTTATTTATAAATAAAATATTAAACACAACATAACAACAAGTTTGTTTATAAAAAAAATTAATAACAATATAGCAACAAACATATTTTAATAAAATTTTAAATAATAACATAACAAGGAACTTGTTATAAAAAAACATTTAAACAATAGCTAACCAATCTTATTTATAAAAAAACAAAATGTTGTTGTTGGTAGGAATTGAACCCTAGACCCTAGATTGAGAAAAAACACTACCAACTATGCTAAGAACACTATTTTAACATGAATATTTTTTTATTTCAATATGCTAGTTTATAATATATCTGACATGATTAACCTGTTTTCGGCTACTTAAAGATGGTATATTAAAATTCAGTGTGGCCGGCCGCCCACACTCTGTCCTATGTAGGTCCGCCCCTGCTAGCACCGCAGTTTTGGCTAGTCTCACATCAATTTCTCCTAATTTTTAGTGCATTTTGGAAATACGCCTTGTACAGACATTTTTAGGAAGAATGTTCAACACAAAAGTTGTATATCTCGACGAGATGTACAACTTTCATATTGAACACATTTCCTAAAAATGCATGTACAAGACTTATTTTCAAAAGACACGAAAATTAAGATAAAGTGCGGTGCGACTAGCCAAAACTACAGTGTTAATAACAATCATCTTATATATATTCTATGGAAACATATATTAAGTTATAGCAAATACTATACTTTAAAAAATATAAAATAAAAAAATATTATACTATACATAATATGGGCAAATTTAATTTAACTTCTTTTATATATATATATATATATATATATATATATATATGCATAGCTAAATACTTATAATATCTTAATTATCTTACACATATATGATGTCATTCATATAAGATAATAAATCATTTAAAATAAAGTTTAAGTTGGATATTTTGGTAATAATAATATTTTTAGCGTCAATTTTAGCAGAATGATTAGATTATTTTATTACTAAATTAATATTTTATAAATATTGAGCTATAATTTCTAAGAAATAACTATGAGTATTTAAAACTCAATATTTAAATTTTATAGCAACTGTTAATTAATAAGAAAAATGAGAAAGAAAAAAATAATTTCAAGATAATTAACAATAAATTTACCAATAGCTTCTTTTTATCTAATACAAAATTAGAAACAAAAATTATTTGTTGCTAAATTAGCAACACCTTTCCCGCAACCAAACAATTTCTTGTTAATTTAGGGACGAAAAATCTCCTTTCAAATTTTGTAAATGAGGAAACATTTTGATTCGTTGCAAAATTTATTGTCAACAAAAATTTGAGTCTTTCTAATTTTCCTTTCTAACTGATCATTTTGTTGTAGTGAAACAGAGTCTTAGTCAACACTTGGGTGCTGGAATGAACAACGCCCAAGATGGGTGCTGGACTTAAATCAACACCCACTTGGGTGATGATCCATTAAGCTCCACTCGATCACCGTCGTGCATTCTTTTGAGGTTCTAATTTTTTCTCGTTCGAAATCTCTACCTTGCAGTGTTCTACTCCAGTAGAACTTATTTTATAATCTGCACTTACACAAACAATAATTACCGTGAAAAGCATCGTTTTACATAAAACATAACAAAAAATTATGAAATAAATATATTTTGGTGATTTCTTCGATCAGTTACCTATTGAATAGATGTCTTACAAAAAGTATAAAGTTTATGACATTGAATGAAGCATGCAACACATTGAAGCATGTCGTGGGAGACCTCAGAATAGTTGGATGTATTGCAAATGCTCATATTCTAGATCAAATGAGGAAGAAACTTGATGATAAAGGCATGTGTATATTTATTGGCAATGCTCCGTAAAATAAGGCATACATATTGTATAATCGCAATATCAAGAAGTTTATTTTCTCTCACAATGTAGAGTTTAATGAAGGAAGTTATTAGAGATGGAGTAAAGGAGAAAGAAATGTCGAAAGAATGTTCTTTGATGAAGATGAACATGAAGCTGAGGTCGAGCAAATGCAAGAGCAACAGTAGAATCCGTCGCATAGTTCAACTTTATGGGGAGCGTCTACTTTCTCATCTGCTAGAGCTGGCACAACAACAAAACCAAAGAAGGACTAGCTCCAAAAATGAAGAGGTTGGAAGATATTTTTGAAATATCCTATCTTAATGATGCACAATATTCTATCTATCTTCAAAGAAGCGGCTCAAGATGGGAAGTGGAAGAAAGCAATGAATGAAGAAATAATTGAGGTAAAGAAGAATGACACATGCGAAGTTAACTCAACTTCTTCGATGACCATAAACCGCTTGGAGTGAAATGGGTTTATAGAATCAAGATCAATACAAAAGGCAATGTGGATAAGTACTATACAAAGCAAGGCTTGTCGCCAAGGGCTACAAGCAAATCAAGGAATGAACTACGATGAAGTTTTTGCTTAGGTTGCAAGAATAGATGTAGTAAGACTTTGTATTACTCTCGCAACAAAACACCAATGGTTGATTTATCAGATGGATGCGAAATAAGTATTTTTATATGATATCTAGAAGAAGTTTATATTGAGCAACTTCTAAGCTAATTGTGAAGGGACGAGAAGATAATGTTTACTGTTTAAATAACGCTTTGGATGGTTTGAAGCAAGCTCCACGAGTATGGAATACTTGGATTGATCAATATTTTCAGAAGAGTAGGTCCTTAAAGAGCTGGTTTGAGCATGTCTGTACACCCAGAAAGATCCAAATTGCAGACTCAACTTACTGTTCACTCAGTTACTGTAGATGTGTCGGGGGGTCTATTTATAGGCGAGGTGAGGAGTGTGGTCACCGCCCTAGTGAATAGAATCATCGCCCCAGCCCGCGCGCTAACACCACCCAGCCCGCCAAGTCCGCAAAGACTTGGCCAGACATAAAACCCGTCAGGCGCCAGGTCAAAGCCAGTCCGCCACCATGCTGACACAATGCCAGCCCGCACAACACAAGCACAGCGCCAGTCCGCCCAACGCAAGCACAACGCCAGTCCGCCACTCAACATAGCACGCAGACACAGCCACAACTCATGTTGCATCAGTCCGCATACTTTACGCAGAGGAAGCGGCAGTCTGCATAGCTCGACAACAACGCTACAGTCCGCCACGAGTTCACGACCAACAGGCAGTCCGCCCGATCAACAGCGGACTCTGCGGACACTGCAAACACCATGGACTTGTCACAGTGTGTGACCAAGTCCAGCAGCCCAAGCAACTGACGCGATCACGGCGGACACAGAAGACCTAGACCGTCAATCAGCAGGACAGTCCGCCACAAGGATGTGAAACATCCATCGCATCATGGAGAGCTCGGCAAGAACCAAAGCCCATCTCCAAAGCCAGTCCGCAAAAGCAGACTCCGCGGACGCAAAGCAAGTCCGCCACAACACCGCAGATACAACTTCCAATCCGCCCGGTTACCCCAAGAACTTGCTAACTACAAGACCGCAGACCAACCTGAGCACCACCAACAGACCGCCAAACACAGTCCGCTCAGGCCGCTTCACTAGATGTCCAAGCCGCTAAGACTCCCTTGGCCATAGACCATCCAGGCCGCACACCAGGCCGCACAGGCCGCTCCACAAGAACAGCCAAGCCACCAAGACCAACCGGGCCAGGTCACCCAGGCCGCAACCACAGGCTGCACAGGCCGCTCCACAAGACAACCAAGCCACCAAGTCCAACCAGGCCAGATCACCCAGGCCGCAACCATTAGTCCGCCCAGGCCGCGGACTCAGACCGCTCAGGCCGCTCAGACCGCCCGACCTGCTCCATCGCCCACTTTCACTTCACAAATTTCAACGGCTTGTACGTGTCACGCAATATGGTTAGCAAATTATTTGAGTGAGCTACATCATCCAGAAAAATGTTATGTAATTATACATGTTGATAATAAGTCTGTTATTATGCTTGTGAAAAATCTGGTATGACAAAATAACAACAATCATATTGATGTGAAGTATCATTAAGTTCGTTAGCAGGTGAAGAATAAAGCCATGGAGCTAATTTATTGTATAGCTGAAAAGCATGTTGCAGATATTTTTACAAAGTTGTTAATATTGTCATGTTTCATAAATTCAAAATCTAACTTGACATGTGCAGTGGAGTTTAAATTTTGTGTTAAAAGTAGAAACCCAATAAGTTGTGTTGGTGGCTCGGTGGAGAAGAGGGTTGATGTGGAAGCCATCATTTGACGAGGCCGTGTGGAGTGTTGACTCATAGTGGGATCGGGAAGTGGAATGAGACATGTGAAGCTTCTGTGAGTGAGAAAATTTGGAGTGTGGGAGCTAGAGGGATCTAATCACTTGGAACTGAATAATAGAGTTCAAGAGGTAGAGCTACTTCTTATGCATGAGCTTGACATGTCAAGAAGCCGGTGAGAAGATACAAGCATGTTGTTGATTTATGGAGCTTACATGTGTGGTGAAGCACATGCGAGCTCAATCAAGAGACTTGGTTGAACAAAACATGCTGCAAGCAGAACTATCCAAAGCTATTTAAAGATCTTGTTGAAGTCGTTGGTGTGTTTAAGAGAAGACCTTGTCGCTTATTCTATGAGAGTTTTGTTTTAAAAGATTTTATATTAAATATGGCCTTGATTTTTTAAGTGACCATTGTTTTACTTTTGGCTCACACATGAGCCCACTAATGGTTTGGTTTAATGACTTCATGGTTGGTTTGGTTTAGATTCTGTTTGGGGAACTTATTTTCGCCGGCCAAGCGGTTACGACCGCATGACCGGGCCTTAATTAAGGTCCGGTTCATGCGGTCGTAATCGCTTGACCGGTGAAAATAAGTTCCCCCAAACAGATCCTTAATGACTTCATTATGATCGGTTGGTTTGGTTTAATGACTTCGTGATTGAGCGGTTGCCACTCCATCTCTAGACGCATGCGCCTTTAACTCTTCTTCTGGATGACAGTCGTGTCCTGTTTTGGCGCTGATTTACGTTGACAAAAAAGAAGAGCAATGTTATCAGGGGCAGATCCAGAGGGGGGCCCGAGGGACACTGACATCCCCATTATTTTTCAAAATGCTTGGTGTATTTGAATTCCTCTCATCGAGGCAATGGATTTTGACTACTTATACGTCAAAAACGGTGGCCAGATAAGGGAAATGCAGCTCCGATAAGATTGAAACGTTCAAATTTATTTATTGAAGAAAGTTGATGTCTGGCCCCGCATATTAAAATTTTTAGAACACAGTGACACATTCAAAAATAAATTGTGTGCACCCTCATTATCAATTGTGCACCCCCATTATTAATTTTCTGGATCCGCCACTAAATGTTATAACTTATAAGTAGTTTTATCTTGGTTATTCGTAGTCAATTGATATCCGCAATTCAAAACAAATTCGCAGTTCAAAATATTAGCAATCTAAAACATAGCCTTTGTTTCGTAAATCAAAATTCGTTGTAGTACAAAAATATTCCTCCTAACACCGTGCATTGCGGAGAGCTGCTCGGGACCAAAGATAAAGAGATAAATCCTAGACTCGAGTAGAAGGAACACATAAAGATTGCAAGAAATACTAGAAAACTTTTCCTGTGCAAATAGATTGGTATGCAAGTAGAAGACATTTCTATTTTTTTGGAAATCAAGTTCGCCCAAAGGAAGATTCGCCAGTAAGAGCAGTTTTTGGTGGTAGGGATCAGACTAGAATTTACGTGAGGAAGATGAATGAAAGGATAGAAAAAATGAACATGAAACAATAATAATGGAAATGTTCATAAACTTGAACAAAAATATTTTCGAACTTGTGTGACCGGATGAGAGTTTAATGGAGATGTTGAAGATTTCATGGAGAAAGTGATCCTTGAAGACGAATCCAACACAAGTTCTCTCTGCTCATGGAGAACTATAATATCTGGTTTTCATATTTTTTGGAGTGTGAATAAAATGGGATATTTCATAAATTTTTGGGAATGCAAATAGTAATTGTTGGGGTCACCCAGTTTTCCTCCGGCCCAGAAAATGGGACCGCCTTAGCTTGGAGTCGGATCGGGCGCGCAAACAGTCAATGAAAATCCAACAACAATAACATGAGGTTTTTTTATCGTGGAAAATCGGGAAAAGGTGAAAAATCACGTGGTTGAATCGATGTCAGACCAATATCCACTATTTAGCTTTGATTTTACAAATATTGGAAGTTTTATCGGAGGGTGACAGACTACCGCTTCATTACATGCTATGAGTACAAAAAAAGTGGGGAAAAAACTAAGTCTAAGAAGCTTGGATGCGAGCGTCCACAATACTTGAATGACCGCGTCCTCGTGGAGAAAAATGCTAAGTCCTTGAAGCCTTGATGGTGGAGACCAGACCCGATCAGGTCGACGTAAAAGTGTCTGACGCCGCAGCCGTTTGGATCTCTATCGGCCCTGAGATATTGCATTTTTATGTGTCATGTTGCATTTTTGTTGTTGTGTCTATGAATATATATATATATATATATATATATATATATATATATATATATATATATATATATATATATATATATATATATATATCTTTATCATTTAAAACAATATGCATATTTGGAATCACACAATGGATCTCATCTCGACCGTCCGATCTCCAAAGAATTGCTTCTGGCCGTTGGATTCATAGACATTGGTCTGCAAATAACAAAACCCCCCAAAAAGCTACTGTTCATTTCCAGAAAACCCCCGATACGCACCTTCCTCCCGCCCCTTCCTCCCGCACCTCCTCTGTCGTCGGCGGCGGAGCCGCCGGCGGCCTGCCCGGCGGGTTTGGAGCTCACGGGCAGGGCCACCGCCGGCGGTGGCCCTTCCCGCTCGCAGCCGGACAACCCCCGGCGGGTTCGCCGGAGGCCGGCGAACCCGCCGGTGGGTGCCGGGCAGGCCGCCGGCGACAGAGGAGGTGCGGGAGGAAGGGGGCGGGTTGAGTTTTTTTTTCTTTTTTTTTTAAAATTATTAATTTAATAATTTATATAATTAATAAATTTATTAAAAAAATTTATATGTTATATAATTAATAAATTTACTAAAAATTTTATATATTATATAATTAATAAATTTATTAAAATCATTTTAAATGCTTTTATAATTAGGCTTCGCGCGCCGGGGGGCTTTTATAATTAAGCTTCGCTCGCCGAGGGGCTTTTATAATTAGGCTTCGCGCGTCGGGGGGCTTTTATAATTACGCTTCGCGCGCCGGGGGGCGGGCAAGCCCGCCGGGGGCGGGCGAAGCCCGCAGCGACGCATCAAGAACGGGCGAAGCCCGTTCGAAAATGCTAGTATATATATATATATATATATATATATATATATATATATATATATATATATATATATATATATATATATATATATATATATATATATATATATATATATATATATATATTAAAAAAATAAGAGTTCTGTAAGAAAAACGGGTATATATATAGTGGTGGGAATAAAGCCCGATCGAGACGGCCTGGTATTAGGCCCCACGGGCCCGGGATTTAATAAACCGGGCCGAGCCCGAACTTTCCTTAAATCGCGCTCGGGTAGCTACCCCGGGAAGGTTCCTAATCCGGCCCTCTGGGTCGGGCCAGGCTTTTTTTAAAAAAAAATATTATTTTAAAAAACTATAAGTATGAATTATTTTAAAAATTTAATACATTAAAATTTTATACTTATTATTTTATTATGATAATAAAAAAAATTCTCTAATGAAGACATGGATAAGAAAAAAAAAATTTATTAATATTGAACAAAAATAAATAACATTTATAATTTATATTAATTAAAAAAAACGAAATTTATTATCATTATTAATTTTAAATAAAGAAAATTACAATATTCATTAACTTAACAAAACACATAAAATACAATTTTTTATCGGTCATGTGATGAATGTGGGACGCACTTAATCTTCTCGTAAATTCATTATCTTCATCTCGTCTTTTATCTCCTCCGAGCTATCCTCCAATGTTGTAAAATATTGTTTTCTCTTCATAGCATCCAAGTAGTCCTTGTAGTAGATGCACATTTCCAGGAATTCTTCGTTGAGTCGCCTCCTCCGCTCGTTCAAAATCCTGTCACTAAGAGAAATAACGGACTTCGAAGCTACCGTACTAGCTTGAATTGTTAGTAAATCACGAGTCATATAAGTCAAAATATGATATGTATTAACTTTACCTTTCCACTATTTTAAGAGATCGAAGTTTTCAATCTCCTTCGTGCTCATAAAATCACGGAATTATTTTTTAGTGTACAATTCTAATTCATTTAAATTACTAGATGTGCACGTTTTTTTTCTGGCAGCTAATTCTAAAATTTTATTTTTAAAAATATCTTTTATTTTTGGTTGCGATATTTCTTCCCGAGGACACGAGCCATATAAGTTATCTTAAAAATTTTAACACTCCGTTAAAAGAGAAGTAAATTTTGGACTACTAGCGTCATCATAAACATCGAAATTTAAATTTATATTTAAATTAGTATTGATTTAATCTATCAAATTTTCTATGCTGTCTACGCCGAATAACGGATTCAAAGCGGCGGTGCATGAAAACATTGCAGGCATTTCTCTATAATATTTTTTAAATTTTTTTTCATTATTTTAATTAATGGAAGTCATATATCATGTTGTTATAATAGTTAAATTTTTGTGCGATATTTATAAAATTTTCAATTATTTGCGAGCTAGTCAGATAGTACACGCCGGATAAAAAAACAATCCTCCTGTAAAAATATTTTAATAAATCCATATAATTTGTTAATACGTCTCAATCGACATCTGTCAAATCATGAGTATTTATCATATTATAATATTACATAAAAAATGATTTTTGTTGAAACGTTCTTTTTAACATTTTATATGTTGAGTTACATCTAATAACATATTAAATTGATATTTCAAATATATTTTACCATGTGTATTTACAAAATTTTTAAAATTTTGATATCATTGCCTAGAATCATAAATGACTCTTAGCATTAGACGATTTTTTTCAATATTAGGTTCTATGATGACTAAATTATCTTGTACCACTAAATTTAAAACGTGACAAATACACCGAGTGTGAAAAAATGCACCGCTTAACATTGGTTTTAAATCCCATTTTAACCACTCAATAGTTACGGTATTGTTAGAGGTGTTATCAACAAAATACTCATTATTTTATCTTTTATTTTAAATTCTCGCACACATTTAATAATTACATTATATATAGTTTTACCCGTGTGCAGATATTCGAAACCTTCAAAACATATTACGCGCTTATTTAGCTCCCATAAAAAGAGATTGATTCAATGACACGTGATACATATATATGATAATCTTATTTTATGTTACTGCTCCAAACGTCACTCGTTAAACTTACACGCCCTTCAGAAGTTTCAAAAACTTTTATTAACGATTGTTTTGATTCTAAATAGGCTTTAATGACGTCGCGCCTATGAGAAGCTCTACTTACCCGTTGATATTTGGGTTGAAGCCCTGCATGTATGTATTCCGTCGCATCCTCGTTGTTGTAGTGGCTGAATGACAACTCATGTTTGATGGCATGTTTCATCTGTATGTCTCATTGGTGAAGTTGATCGTACGTCCAAATTTACCCTACTCCTGAAATTTGGGCCTGACTGAACTCGGGAGTTTGTTTTGAAACGCGAGACTTAAGGTGTCTTGCTAGTGTCGAGTTGTTGGTAAGGGTCAGCAACTTCGAGAATAATTTGCACCGCGCCTTGAAATTGGCGCCAACTTGAACTTTATCGAAATGCATCCAAACTGTCGTCTTACGATTGTGCTCCACCACTACAGGCGTACTTTGAGTAGATAGTCGTGGCATTGAGGACGATGTCATGCTAGCGTTGAGGAGGATGATGGCGAGGGTTGCGAGGCGTTGTTACGGTGAGTAAATTTTACAATTTAAATTAAAACTTAAAAGAGAGAGTGAGAGAGAGTGAGTGGGAGAGAGACAGAGAGAGTCTGTGAGAGAGAGTAAGGGAGAGAGAGGGGGGCGAGGGGGGGTCGGGCTGGGTAGGGGGTTAAATAAAAAATAAAATTTATATATTATGAGCCTAGGGTCTAGGCTGTCCAGCCTAGGCCCTAGGCTCGGCTGTTGTACAATAGTACAGCTGCAGTTGTACTGCTGTACAGTAGCCTGCTAACGACACTTACAAGTGTCGTTATCAACGACTCTTATAAGAGCCGGGCCAACGGGTTGGGTCGGACATTGCCTCGGCTCGGGCCTGGGCCGACCCGAAAATCGGGTTGGGTCGGGCACTTCCCCTGTACTTGGGGCCTGTAAGGGCCCTGAGCTCGGCCAAGGCCCGGGTCGGGCTTTTCCCGGGTCGGGCCTAGATGGGCTATTACCGGGCCAGACTCGGGTCAGCCCACTGGGCCCGATCCTTTTGCCCACCACTATATATATATATATATGATAATGTGTCAGTTTAATCATTTCCCCCAGCCGGTCCTGTTCTCCTTCTTTAATCAGCCCGAGTTCTCCATTCTGAACTCACACATGATTAAGGCCAACCCTCACCTACCCGACTTTTGTGTCACTGCTCCAATCCCATCGCGACTCACGATGGAAGCCCGCTTTCTCTCCCACAACCTGCACACCTCCGCCTCCTCCGGAGCTCGCAACTGCTGGAGCTTCCACGATCCAACCACACGGCGCGTCCATGATCAGTCCTGCTTCGTCGTAACTGCCAGAGCCACAACTTCCACAGTTCCGTGTCGTTGATTATGCCATCGTGAGGAGGAGGTTCTTTGTTATTTTAATTCAGTTCGTGTTTATATGTTTGGATTTCCTGTTTTTATTAAACCCCTATAAAAGGGGTTGGCCTCCCGTGCACGCCGCTCGCGCGGGTGCTTTCTCGCTGCTCGCGTGGGCGTGGGCGCTTGGCTTCGCACCCCCCTCCTTTTGGGGTGTTCAGGTCTTTAGGGTGAGCGTGACTCGTTCGGTTGAGTTGGCACGCCTCCATATCCTTGGTCGAAATCTTCTCAGTTTAACTTAAAAAATTCCAGAGAATCCCATCAGTCATTTTTGAAATGATTTATTGGACGATCCTAATCATCACGAAACAATTCAAAGAAAAAGCGATAGAAAAACCAAGCTTTTGAGAACCGGACGGAAGATCGAACCGGTGAGATCAAAGGTTCAAGGTCCGACTGGTTGGACCGGTCGGACCGGGGTCGAACCGGGATTGAACCGTTATGTTGTAATATACATTTATACTATTATATTACTACATTTAAATAAGTAAAATTGTAAAACAAAGTAACAAAATATAAAAACATATTATATATTTACATATAATGTTTTTGTTAATGATTTTCTCCAAATAGTAATGATCTACTAATAGATAATAATGTTTTTGTTAATATTTGCATTCCTTCCTACAATCTTTTAATAGATTTACTCGCATCATATGATATGTCAGTAATTTATATCCAGGACCAATGACAGTGATTGCATCAATAGCCTTTTGTGCAAAATGTGAGTTTAAAGCATTCATTGGTATGCAACTACCATAAAACCACCTAGCCACAGTCATATCAGCACAATGTACAACTTGCTTTGATGCCAAAACACTTTTAATAGATGGTTGTGATCCTGCTGATGTTCTAGGAGCAAAAAAATTATCAATTTAGTCAATCTTCCTTTTACCTTTATCTTCTGTAATAGAATTTCTAGACGGTTGTGATCCTGCTGATGCTAACTCCTTAGTTGCATGTTCATCATATATGTTTATATTCTTTCTTGCTTCTTGAATCTCTTTTTTTTTCTGAAATCCGTTTAAGGTTCTCTTGTATTTGGCGACGAACATCAAGAGAAACCTTTTTACAAGCCGTTATATTTCCTTTAACATCGGCTAAATGTTGTTTCATCCTATTAATCCCCCACCGTTATAAACAGTTCCACAATGCAAACATCTAAATTTATTTTTTCCATTCACATTTTTTGTTAAACTAAATGAGCCCATCCTGGATCATTTTGTCACAAATAGCTTGTGTAGAAACATTTGAAGAATCACCACCTTCTATTTTATCGAATCCAATAAAAAATTGATTTAAAGAACGACAACATATTAATAAAAAATTGGTGTAAAGAACTAAAACACATCAATAACAAGTAATCATCACAGATCTATCTACTCCACTTGACCCTCTACCGGCCAATACTACGGAGCAGCCCTACAAGCAATCATCACAGATTCACAGAGACTACATGCTTTGCTTAGCCACTACTTAACTAATACCTCAAAGCACCCCTAAAATTTAGAATACATGTATATAAATAAAAACAAGTAAGAAGAAAACAATACCTAAGCTACAATCCGTAGTTGGAGATGAGCTGTATGTCCGTATAAATAGAAACGAGAAATTCGTCTCCAACTTTCCTTGGTGGTTGTAGGTTGCAGCCTATAATAAGTGTTGTACAATTAATATTAGTTAAACACATGCTATGACAGTGACTCTCTTGTCCAAACACATTCTTATAAAAAAGATTATACATGCGATAAAAATATACCTCTTTTGATCCAAGAATAAAACTACTTTTTAAACTTCAAACTTTAAGTGAAATCTCTTAAAAGAAGAAGAAGAAATCCTGTTGAAAAAGAGCGATAAAAAATATAAGAATTCATAAATTTGAAATAACATGTCAAATTCTATGCTTCATAACTCTTTCTCATGGCTAAACTAGAATAGGTTATCTATCCAAATTAAATAGAATTCTCCACGGTTAAACTAGAATAGATCAACATCTATACAATTCTAAATAGGTTATCTATGCTATGCTAGCTTCTAAACTAGAAATCATATACTTGTAGAAGGAATGCTGTCAAAGCATATTTGCAGGAGAAAAGGATTAACTGGAACAATGACATATCTTAGCATTATATAACTGAACAGTAGTAGATGTAGATTTGATCAATGCATCCTTCTCGGAAACTTGGCTTCTCAACTCACTCACGGATGCTCTGTTTTTTTTTTAATTTTTTTCTCCAATTCCCAGTTCTTCACTCACGGACGAACCACTGTTGGAGGATAAAAAAAAGTGAAAAACTGCAATCCGAAAAAGTGAGACCAAATCTGAAATCTCACAATCCGGAGAACTAATAGTAGAAGAAAATTAACGATTCTTAGTTCTTATTTTCTTACACAGGATATGAGCGACGACGAGAACTGTTGCAGGCATGCGGCTTCTTCTTCCGGCCACGGCCACGGCGTCGGCGTTGTGGCTTCTTCTTCCGGCGACGGTGACGGCGTTGTGGCTTCTTCTTCCAGCGACGTCGAGGTGTTGTGGCTTCTTCTTCCGTCTAGGCCTTGCGGCTACTTCTTCCGGTGATGGAGAGGACTGTTGTGACTTCTTCTTCGGGCGATGGCTTGCGACCTTTTTTGCCGATTCCCAAATGAGAATGTGAGAGAGAATGAAAGATAGAGTTTGACTTTTGAGTTTCGAGTCTTTTACTCTTTTGACCTTTAATTTAGTAGGATTTGAACCGCATGATGAAATCCTACGGTGTAAATACAACCCGCCCGGTTATGGGGAACCGGTCCCGGTTCCTGGTTTACCGGCTGGCCCACCCGGTTTCCCGATTCTCGGGCGATTTGCATAATATAGGAACCGCAACAAATAGACCGGATCGGCCGTGGGGGCGGTCAGCAGTCCGACCGGTCCAACCGGCCGGTCCGGTCCGGTTATTAAAAGCTTGGGAAAAACAAAATTAAAATTATAATCAATTATCACAAAAAAACAAAGAAAACGAGATCAAATTGGCTTATATGTTGTTGTTTAGTGTGGGGCACAGCGTTACCAGCTTATCGTGCACCAGCGGCAATCATACAAAAACCGGTATTCTTCTGAGCGTTCAGTTAAAGGCGAGCAAATGGAGGCAGGCCTTCTGGAGAAGGAAGACAGGACGCTGAAAGGATGCTTCGGCGATTTCGCGGCGGAGGCGTGGCGGCTGGGGTACCTGGCCGGGCCGATGGTGGGGGTGACGCTATCGCAGTACCTGGTTCAGGTCACCTCCTCGATGATGGTGGGCCATCTTGGCGAGCTCGCCCTCTCCAGCGCCGCCATCGCCACTTCCCTCTCCGGCGTCACCGGCTTCAGTCTCCTCGTAAGTCGCATTCATTGATTAATCCCACTTCATATTTCGGGTTCGGATTGGGATTCTTCTATCCCGTGTTGTGTTTAGGGCAGACTTTAGTCGGCGGACAATGCAGCACCGTATAAAATGATGCGAAGCCATCCGGCCCTAGTTTCGAACCCATGAATTTCAATTCAGTTTGATCTGAAAAACTGAGAAATTTGAGTTGCTTTGTTAGGTAATTTCAATGATTGTTTGGTGCAAGACTGCAAGTATAGGCGTTTAAGATTAAGGCTTCATTTGGCGCGGCGTTTGGAGGCCGCGTTTGCGGCAAACGTCACCGCAAGGCGGGTAACCAAATGTCCGGCGGCGGCGTTTGTTGTGTCTCCACCCGGCGTGCCGTGAGAAATGGAGCACGATGTGGCGTTTCGAATGGCGGCCTGCCCCTCCGGTTCGAGTAGCGGCCCGACTCATCCCGCCCCCGTCTCCAAACACCTTACCAAATGAAGCATAAATATATGCTCTGTTTGTTTGGGCGATAGCCTTTTGGAGCTTTGAGAATGAGAGCGGTGAGAATGAAGCATTGTGTTGTTGAAGCCAAAAATATGTCCCATTATGTTTGAAGATATGCTTCGAAGCCTTGCTCCACTGCTGCTGTAATGAAGTTGAAGGACCATCTTCTGCAGATGACTTCTTCTTCTTGTCTCATTTCTTATTCTTTCTTGAATAGAGAACCTCACTATCTCCCCATGAGATAGAACACTCAACCATCTACCTTGTCAAGTTCTCCTGTGAAGCCAACAGATTCTCCAACTCTAGCAAAGATGGTTGATTGACCCAACCCTGCATATAAGTAACAAAGGCCACGCACTCCTTCCGCAAGCTGCATTTGATGTGCCTTTTCAACTTCGCTAATGAGATGGGCCCATCAGGATCCAATGCTAAAATCTCAACACACAGGTTTTTCATCTTTAAGAAGAAAGATGATATTGACAGGTCCCCCGGAGTTGCTCTCGCCAACACCTTCTTAAGAAACTGTAGCCGAGCTACGTTCTTCTTGTTGAACAAGTCATCCAAGGCTGTCCAAATCTCAGCAGCCGACCTACATCCAATGATGTGGTCGAACAACTCTGGTTAGATAGCCCGCTTGAGTGTGAACTTTGTCTTTACATGTGTTCTCCTCCAAGCCCTCACCGCCTGATCATTTCCTCTAGAAGCAATCGCCTTTGTCTCTCATCTCCACCGACAACCTCCCAGAGATCCTTGCCCAGAAGATAATTCTTTATGCAAGACTTTCACTTCTTGTAGTTAGTTTGCGTCAGGAGCTCAATTCCAAGACCTCTTGTGTAACAACTTTCCATTGCTAGAATCCTGGTTCACTTGAACTTCCAAAGGTACTTAACAAACCTCTGTAGTTGATCACTGCTAAAATCTCTGTCCCTCTGATACCATATAAAATTCTATGAAATGATAAGTTCGCATAAACACTCAACCAACCAGGCCAAATAAACTAGTAGTAACCAGAAGAACAAGAACGTCGTGGGCGGGCAAAGCCCGCCGGGGGTGGGTCCGGTACAGTTGCGCGAGATCGTAGTAGCGAGCCGGGTACAGTCGCGCGGGGCCGTAAGGGCGGGCTGGGTACTGTCGCATTTGGCAGTAGGGGCGGAGCCCCGTGTCGGGCACTCGTATATATATATATATATATATATATATTTACCACTATAAAGAAAGTATAAACTCATGAGTTCGAAATTACAATAGCCATCTGATTATGGTTTGATAATTCTGCTGCCGTCCGATCAAGCTCAATCATACTCCATAATCTCTCCACATTTTAATAGGTCTCCTAAACCTACTAACTAGGTTATGTAAAATTACATTTTTGCCCCTATATATTTCTAAAAATAATGAAATACTGACTGTAAAGCAGGACGGACGGACAATGGACCGACAGCACGCTCAAAAAGGCCCACTCTGGCCGGCCCAACTCAGCACAAGAGAAACCAAATTTGGTCACGGAAAACAATTCAAAGGTGTTATACTGCATATTTCTTATAAACACAGGGTTTAACATTAGAACGGGCGGTGTGGGACTATAAAGCTTCATTTTATATTATAATATACTAAGGTACGAGCGTACGGGCAAGCGAATTTGAAGGTCAAGATGGTCTCAAAACGAAAAGTGATCAACATGAAAGTTGTAGATCTCGGCGAGACGAACAACTTTCATGTTGATCACTTTTTGATTTGGAGCCGATTTGGAACTCGATTTGGGCCCCGAAATCGGAGGCGGCGGAACTGCTACAGTAAACCGTTCCGCCGCCCCCGATTTCGGGGCCCAAATCAATGTCCAAGACGGGTTCAAATCAAAAGGTGATCAACATGAAAGTTGTTCGTCTCGCCGAGATCTACAACTTTCATGTTGATCACTTTTCGTTTTAAGACAATCTTGACCCTTAAATCCCCTTGCCCGTACGGAGCAGACCGCCCTTTTTTAAAAAAAAATTACAAAAATCAAATAAAAAACCAAAATTAAAATAATACATAAACATTAAAAAAAATTAAAAATTTATATCAAAAAAATCCAAAAATTAAAATAAATAGGACAGACGAAGCCCGGCAGGGGGCGGGCGAAGCCCGCCGTCGTTGTCCAGGTACTGTGGCGCGTGGCCATCGGGCCGGAGGCCCGTGCCTGCAACTCGTATATATATATATATATATATATATACATACATACATATTGGTACCTGTGTAATCGAGTGCAAGCTTAAGACCTACACATTGAGAATGGAGGGAGGGGGCAACATGACGTTGAAGATTAAAAATGACGTTTTGAAGCGTCAGGAACAGAGAAAAGAGTTTTACCAAACATGTTTTTTTAGTATTGATGTCTTCCTCCCATTGCCAATGGAGAAAAAACATCGAAACAAACGGAGTCATAGTCTCTGCTTGTTTCAGTTGTGGTGTTGGGATTGAGAGTGGTGTGAATAGAAATATGAGAATGTAGCGGTTAGAATGTAGTGGTGAGAGTGAAGTAGTCTGTTTGATAAATCAACTTTTGTATATGTGTTCAGAACTAAAAAACTGTTTGGTGAAATAATGGTGGCAAAATTTATTTTAATTAATTAATAATAATAATGTCTCATGGAAAGTTATGTTTTCACATTTAAAGATAACTGGAAAGAACGTACTTGGAATATCAAAAGTCTTGCGCCCCCAGATAAGGAATCTTGGTGGTGAAAAGAGAAAATGCAAGACAAAGTGATGACAAAGATGATCAACTATAAATTACTCTACGCTTGTAGGAATGATGAAAACTTAGTCAGGTATAAAGTTGTCAAAAAAGAAGCTAAACATGTAGTAAGTAAAGCAAGAAGTCAAGCTTATGAAAAAATTTATAAGCGGCTAAATATCAAAGGTGGAGAGCACGACATATATAAAATTGTTCGAGTTAGAAAAAGAAAGACAAAAAATTAAAGTCAAGTAAAATGTATAAATGATGAGATAAATACATTTTTGACGGTTGATGTGGATATTAAAAAGTGATGAAAAAGATATTTTTATCAACTTTATAATGAAACTAAAGATAATGAATTGAACTTGAAAGAATTAAGTAAATCAGAGAAATATAAAAACATAACATTTTATCGTAAAATTCAAGTATCAGAGGTAAAAGATGTTTTAAATAAAATGAAAAATGGAAAGACGGTTGGACCAGACGATATACTCATCGAAGTATGAAAATTTTTAGGAAATGAAGCAATTTTGTGCCTTATATGTTTTTTCAATAAGCTATTGAAGTCAAAGAGAATGTCAGACAAATAAAAAGAAAGTATCTTGGTACCTTTGTATAAGATTAAAAAGAATATATAAAATTGTATTAATTACAGAGCAATTAAATTGATGAGTCATATCATGAAACTATGAGAACGAGTAATAAAAAGAAGATTAAGACGAGAGACTAACATCTCGGAGAATCAATTTGGATTCATGCCTGGGAGGTCGACCATGAAAGCTATACATCTCTTGAGGAGACTTATTGACAACTATCAAGAAAGAAAATAAGATTTGCATATGTTGTTTATTTATCTTGAGAAGGCTTATGATAGAGTTCCAAGAGAGATCTTATGGAGAGTCTTAGAAGAGAAAGGTGTAAATATATCATATATTGACATAATCAAAGATATGTATACAAATTCAGTGACAAGGTTGAGGACATCTGGAGGATTAACACAGGAATTCCCTATCACTGTTGGTTTACATCAAGGTTCAGCTTTAAGCCCTTATCTCTTTACCCTTATCTTAGATGAGCTCACCAGACATATCCAACAAGCAATACCTCGGTGTTTATTGTTTGCGGATGATATCGTTTTGGTTGATGAGATGCGCGAGGGTGTAAACGCAAAACTTGAATTTTGAGAGATACTTTAGAAAAGAAGGGTTTTAGGTTGAGCAGGGCAAATACAGAGTATATGGAGCTTAAATTTAACAGTACAAGAAGGATAAATGATTTCGTTATTAAGTTGGGTGATAAAGATATTTCCCGTAGTGAGTGTTTTAAATATCTTGGATCGATAGTTCAAAAAGACGGAGGTATTGATAAAGATGTGATACATAGAATCCAAGCGGGTTGGTTGAAGTGGAGAGGCGCGTCAGGGATCTTATGTGATCGTAAAGTACCGCTAAAATTTAAGGGCAAGTTTTACCGTACTACAATTAGACCCGCAATGCTCTATGGTTCTGAGTGTTAGACAGTAAATTCTGTACATGAGCAAAAAATGAGAGTTGTAGAGATGAGAATGCTTAGGTAGATGTGTGGACGCACGAGATTGGATAAAATTAGGAATGAAAGTATCAGGGATAAGACAGGGGTAGCACCAATTGCAGATAAGATGCGAGAAGCTCATCTAAGATGATTTGGACACGTACAACGGAGACCATTAGAAGAACCTGTTAGGCGTTGTGATAGTCTAGTCACTAGGCATGTTAAGCGAGGGAGGGGTAGACCAATAAAGACTTGGAATGAAACTGTAAGGAAAGACATGGTGTACTTAGGCATTAGTGTGATTATGACAAAAAATAGGGCACAGTGGCGACAAAGGATCCATATAGCCGACCCAACTATAGTGGGATAAAGGATTGAATGTTGTTGTTGTAATTAATAACAATATAGGATGAATTATAAGTTACTGTGGGATAAAGGCTTGAGCGTTGTTGTTGTAATTAATATTAATTAAACAAAACATACCATGAATTATTAGTAATATAATAATAATAAAAGTAGTGATAATTCCAAATATTTGTATTTCAATAATATTTTTAGATGATAATAAATTTTAATGTTTATATTATATTTAAATTAATTCCAAGAAAAAGAATAAAAAAAATAAAAGATTGAATGATCTTGTATTTGTGAGATTCAATTGTAAATTGAAGTTTAAATATTTTGATCCATCAAGACTCATTGTCTGTGAAGAACATTGATGAAAAAAAAGTTGTTGAGCGGTTAGCAGAACCTGTTGATGATGTTGTAGATGAATATGATGACGAAGTGTTTCTTGGAGAAAAGTTGACTTGGGCTCAAATTGGTGACATTGTCGATGTTGATGTGGGTTTTAGGAGAACTGCAAGGGCGACTTTGAAACAGACATGTACGGAATAGCTTATGTCGAAGAGGGACGAGGATGAAACTTCTAAGGAGGACATTGTTGGTGTGCAAATGTTTAAAACTTCCGAAGACTGTACAACATATTAGGAATCATGATGTTATTTAAGTGAGTTATATTCAGTTGATTTTTTTGTCATGTTCATTAATCTTTAATATAGTTCTTACTCAAATGTTAATTCATTGATTTTAGGAAAATAATATTATAGATTTATACCATCGAATGTTTTGGAGTTCTCTTTTTTATAATATGCAAATGTACGATTTTATTTTGCATATTTTTATAACTTTATCAAAGTTTTATTTTAATATGATTTTGCGATACTGTATTACACATAATTAAATGTATGTAACATTTCTTATTTATTATAAAATCTATTAGACACTTGTTAGTAGTTTAATTTTCTCATTTGAATTTTAGTTTACACTTAATTAGACAAAATAATTACTATCTAGTTAATAAATGAAAAATATTATGATGACACTGAGAAACTACATCACTCTATAAGTCAATACTTTACAAGATAATATAATAATAATCAAGTATATGAAAATGAAACTATGAGAGATGTCATAAACATCAAGCAGATAGTCTATGTGTAGACATGCTTAATGGGACCTAAATTACAACATGCATATAACTAGGAGTTCATAAACATGAAGGCCCCTTATCCTACTATTCTACGGTTGTTTCCTCGTAACCAAATCATTCATGTCCTCGCTCCTACAATGAATTTACCACACCCCAAACATAAATACTTGTAACCTCACACGATGGAATACTCATTGTTGCTTTGTGATATTTGACGCTTACACCCTTCCTTGATAGATTAGTCGGTAGGACAAACTCCTTACGTCATCATGACTAATGTATTATTGTACTGAGACGCTCACGTCTGCTCCTGACATTGGGACACTCACGCTCGCTCCTTGAAACATGTAGGGTAATCACAAAGGACGCACCCTCCAAGTCAACATAGATTAATGCATTATACAACATAACAATCATCGCATTACACAAAATCCGTCATCACTGAACTATTTTGAGACCTAAACATATCTCACCAACCATTAATCCAAAACGGACTACATAAACCGTATCACGACGAAGCAGCAATGGGCGATCTATGAACGGGGCTTCCACCACTAGACCTAATTTCCACCAAGAACTTCTGGGTACGCGGAGACAAATATGCGTTCACCCAAAAACGTCTGGGAAATCATACATACACAAATTTATATATGTATTCTTGCATCTAAGGCTTTGCTTAAACAATTGCAGCAATGCAAAAATGACTAATTCTAGTTGTAATGTCCTTGATGAGCTTCATCAATGTATGCTTAAAATTAGAATGAGTCATTGAGTAGAAAGTAAATTTCTATGATGATGAGATCACATGCCTTGGTTCCTACGAGTCATGACACACGCCATGAATCTAGCTTTTGGGTTAAGATCACATGCACCACCAAAGTGGAAATTTCAAGAAATAAAAAAAGCCTAAAACCCCAGAGAAAGAGAATCTCTGCCCTCTTTGCTCGATGACCTGCCTGTTGGAAAACAAGTATCCCACTTCGCTCTGGCGCACCGCCAGGGGTGTAAGCCGGAACCAACCGAACTGCCTAACCGAACCGAACCAAACTAAACCATACAGTTCGATTCAATTTTAGTAGGGGTGTAAGCCCGAACCAACCGAACCGCCTAACCGAACCGAACCAAACCAAACCGCACGGTTCGGTTTGGTTTTAGTAGACTACGGTTCGGTCACACTTCCAATTTTTGAAAAACCGTGTGGTTCGGTTCGGTTCATAGTTCGGAGTGTCAAACCGAACTAAGTCGAACCGAACTGAACCATATTAGCTTTAATTATATTATATTTTATTAGAGATACTTTATTTGATAAACTCTATGCCTAATTTATTAAAAATAAACAATACAATTGTTAATTTTTACTGTTTTATGCTGAGTATAATATATTAATTAAGTCTTGACAGCACAGCTATTTCTAACATTAAATTTTTTTTATTTATTTTTAACATTTACATTTTTCATTGTATGATAGCTTCATGATTCAATATCACTTTTTTCTATAGTAGGATTAAAGGGAGAAATTATCCTTGATTAGCTACACAAGGTCCATACGTATGTCGGGATAGAAAAATCAGTTGGTGATTTTTTTTATTATGACGATAACTTCAACAATGTCTTGGTCTGACACTAATACCCTCATCAATGCTAGTATTGCTCTTGTCAATTCTCAGTAGCAAATTTCTTTTCTTTTAAATATTGAACCACTTAAACCGAACCGAACCAAATGGTTCGGTTTAGTTCCAATGATGTTCGCGGTTCGGTTCAGTTTCAAATTTTTGGAACCACGCGTGGGTGGTTTGGTTAGCGGTTTTGATAAAAAACCAAACTGAACGAAACTGTTACAGCCCTAGGTTTTAGTAGCCCACGGTTCGGTCATAGTTCCAATTTTTTAAAAACTGTGTGGTTCGGTTCGGTTCACAGTTCGGAGTGTCAAACCGAACTGAGTCAAACCAAAGCGAACCATATTAACTTTAATTATATTTTATTTTATTAGGGATACTTTATTTCATAAGATGTAAGCCTAATTTATTAAAAATAAATAATATAATTATTAAATTTTACTGTTTTATGCTGAGTATAATATATAAATTAAGTCTTGACAGCACGGCTTTTTTTAACATTAAATTTTTTCATTTATTTTTAACATTAACATTTTTTATTGTATGATAGTTTAATGATTCAGTGTCACTTTCTTTTTATGGCAGGATTAAAGGGAGAAACTATCTTTGATTAGTAACACAAAGTCTATACATATGTCGGGATAGAAAATCAATTGTTGATTTTTTTCATTATGATGATGACTTCGACAATGTCTTGATCTGACATTAATACCATCATCAATGCTAGTATTGCTCTTGTCAGTTCTCAGTAGCAAATTTCTTTTCTTTTAAGTATTGAACCACTCAAACTGAACTGAATCGAACCGAACGGTTCGGTTCGGTTCCAATGGTGTTCGCGGTTCGATTCGGTTTCAAATTTTTGGAACCACACGTGGGTGGTTCGGTTACTAGTTTTAATCAAAAACCGAACCAAACCAAACCGTTACAGCCTTACGCAGCGGGCACGTAGAAGCAAGAATAAAATGCAGCTATATAAGAAAAATAATCACAACACAGATGACACAAGATTTACGTGGAAAACGCTCTCACAAATCGATAAGGGAAAAACCACGAGACGGAAAACTCGAACAATCCACTATCAAAATGAATAAGGATTACAACAGATAAACTAGGTTTGCCCAACCTAGATCCCCCCGGATTCACAGATTAAATCTCCTTCTCAACTCACAATAGAAAATCCTTTTTTCAAGAAAAAGGTACAAACTCAAATCTCTTTTCTCAAGCCCAATTGTAAACGATGACAAGAAAGAACAAAAATATCCTTACAACGAAGACAAAACACCGATCTGAGAAAAACTGTTCTTCCTCTTGAAGAACCAGCCTCTGGAAACAATAGAGGAAAAGTTTCTTCCCCAAAAACGAGAACCTCGATTTTCTTATCTTGACGACTATAATCTCTGGAATTAAATATTTTGGAATAGATCGTGACCTATTTAGGGGCAAAGAGCGAGACTATCTTGACCCTTGGATCAAGCCCCAAATAATCAGATGTCAGAAAATGCGTCTTTGACGAAACATGCACCGTCCGTTACAGCAACAACACTTAAAAGCCTCCACACGACGCCATAGCCCTTCACATGATGCCATAGCGATAGAAGTGTTGGAAGCGCGTGAGATGGCCCGGCGAGACAAACGACGCCGGCGGACGATCACGGCGAGCTACCCCGGGCGAGACACCTCGGGCGAGATGGGCACAACCCTGGCGAGACGGGCACGGGCGAGACGGGCACTACCCGGTAAGACGGGCACGGGCAAGACGGGCACGTGGGAGACGGACGACCCGGCTAGATGGGTGCGAGACGGACCACCCCCACACCACTCAGCAATCTCTCCTACGTGCTGTCCAAACAGGCGACCAACGCATGCCGAGTCAAAAACCAAAGCCAAACAAACACCACACCAGGCGCTGCAGCGCTCCACACAAGGAAGGGAATGAATTTTTCTATCTCATCAAACTTTTAAAAGATCTACATACATGTCTTATATAGGCAAACATACCCAATATGAAAACGACATGTGGCGCTCGCATTAAATGTCATTCATATCAACTCTCTCTCTCTTCCGCCAAAACCCAAAAATATTCTTTAAAACTAATAGAGTGTTGACCCGGTCAACAAGATCAAAGTCCAACACACTCCCTCTCAAACTTGGCAGCACCTGTCGAGTTTGCCTTTGAGCCTTAGAAACGTCTCCACCTTCAAAGCTTTTGTGAAGATATCTGCAATCTGTTCTCCGGTGGGGCAATACACCACTTCAACCGTCTTCAGCTCCACCTGCTCACGGAGGAAGTGGTGCCTCGTCTCGATGTGCTTGTTACGCCCATGTAGTACATGATTCTTCACGAGCTGGATGGCCGACATGTTATCAACATACATCGTCATAGGTCCATCCTGCGTATGATGTAGCTCCTCTAAGAGGTTCCTTAACCAAATCGCTTGACAGATACAAGTTGTTGCTGCTATATACTTCGCTTCACATGATGACAAGGCAATGGTTGCCTGCTTCTTCGAGCTCCATGAGAACACTCTTGTTCCCACATGGAAAGCGTACCCGGAAGTACTCTTCTGATCGTTCACGTCACCGTCGTAGTCACTGTCTGAGTACCCAGCCAACTTAAGCTCCTCTCCTGTAGTATACTTCAGTCTATGGCCTCTCGTTCCATTCACGTATCTCAGGATCCTCTTCGCAGTCGTGAAGTGGTCCTGTTTCAGTTCCTCCATGCACCTGTTTACCACCCCAACAACGTACATGATGTCAGGTCTGGTGAAAGTCAAGTAACGTAGACTTCCCACCAAGCTCTTGAATAAAGTGGAGTCGACTGCTCCTTTCTTTGACTCCTTCCTCAACTTTAGTCCAGGATCAGCAGGAGTAGAAATAGGCTTGCTATTCTCCATTCTGAACTTCTTCAAAATTTCTTCTGCATATTTTCTCTGTGAAATGAAGATATCATCTCCTCTCTGCTGCACCTCCACACCTAAGAAGTAGGTGAGCTCTCCCAGATCTGTCATCTCAAACTCATCCATCATTGTTCTCTTGAAGTCTTCAAACATAGTAGGGTTGTTGCCAGTGAATATCATATCGTCTACGTATAGACATATGATCATCATGTCACCATTCTTCTCAACCTTCGTGTAGATGACATATTCGTGAGGACACTTCATGTAGTCATGCTTTTGGAGGTATGCATCTATCCTCCCATTCCAAGCACGAGCACCTTGCTTCAACCCATATAATGCTTTTCCAGTTTGCACACTTTCTTCTCTTGTCCCTTCACAACATATCCAGGAGGCTGCTCGATGTACACATCTTCCTCCAAATAACCGTTCAGATAGGCGGACACAACATCCATCTGCAGGATCTTCCATCTATAGTGGGCTGCCAATGCGATGATCAACCGAATGGTGTCAATCCACGCCACTGGAGCGAAGACTTCGTCATAATCCACTCCTTGGACTTGCATGTAGCCCTTCACAACCAGCTTTGTTTTGTGCTTCTCTACACCTCCATCCTTGTTCCTCTTCACCTTGTAGACCCACTTCACCCCGAGGGGTTTGTGGTCAGCTGGTGGGTCAACCAACTTTCATGTATCATTCTTCTTTATGGATGTCATCTCCACATCCATAGCTTTCCTCCAGGCCTTTTCTTGGGCAGCTTCCTCGTATGAGTGCGGCTCGCAATCTGCTAAGAGACAATATAAAGAAAAATTATTAAGTGTCGGTGTCGTCTTCTCGTAGATTTCCTCCACCCTCCTCATCCTAGGTTGAGGACAATCAGCTTTGCCCAGGCTACTGCTAGCCTCACCAGAACTTCCACCACTGGTACTTGCTCCGCTAGAGTAGGGAGTAAGAGCTCACCCTGACTCTCCACTAGGGGGTGATGCTGGCTCAACTCCACCAATCTCGGCTTCTGCTTCCTTTCCACCATCTTCATCATCATCAAAGAACATCCCTTTGGTGCTTCTCACCTCATCATCCCAGCTCCAGCAACTATCCTCCTCAAACACAACGTCCCTTGAGATTACAGTCTTCTCTGTCACTGGGTTGTACAGCTTGTAAGTCTTGCTCATCGGATCGTAGCCCACAAAGATGCATTTCTCACTCTTGTCGTCAAGCTTCTTCCTCCTCTGGTCCGGGACATGAGCGTAAGCTACACACCTGAAGACCCTCAAGTGCTTCACACTCGGCTTCCATCCACTCCAGACTTCGAATGGAGTCATAAACTTCACACTCTTCGTTGGGCACCGGTTTAGCAAGTACACCGCGCACTGTACCGCCTCCGCCCAGAACATCTTTGGCAACCCCTTTCCCTTCACCATGCTCCTTGTCATGTTTAAAATGGTCAAATTCTTCCTTTCCGCGACTCCATTATGCTGAGGTGAGTACGCCGCCGTCAACTGATGTGTGATTCCCCATTCTTTGTAGAAATCATCAAACAGCCTAGAGGTGTACTCCCCACCTTTATCTGTCCTCAACACCTTCAGTGGTTGTCCACTTTCCTTCTCCGCCATCACCTTGAACTCCTTGAATTTGTCAAGCGCCTCAGCCTTCTCTCTTAAGAAATATACCAAACACTTCCGACTGAAATCATCGGTGAAGGTAATATAGTACCTGCTTCCGCCTACTGAGGTAGTCTCAAACGGACCAGCTATGTCTGAGTGGACTAGTTCAAGCTGTCTCCTCGCTCTTCTAAACTTGCCACCTTCAAACGTTAATCTCTTCTGCTTTCTTCTTGTACATGCCTCACAGACCTTCTGTGGGGGCGAGATCATGGGTAGGCCTTCCATCATCTTGGAATGAGATAAGAGCTTCAATCATGTGAACCCCAGATGGCCCATCCTGTGATGCCACAGCCACGCCTCTACTTCTTCCTCGGTCCTCGCAAGGCACACTGTCTCCTTTGTATCCATTCTCAACGTAAAGAGACGATTCGTCATCATCTTTACCTTCACTATCTCTCTTCCTTCATGATCCTTCATGGCCAACGTGCCATCTTTCAACTGAACACAATAACCCCTCTCGACCAACTGCCCAAGGCTTAAGATGTTACTCTTCAAGCCTGACACATAGAACATATAATTGAGGTGCACCTCCTTTCCATTTAAGGTGACCACGATCACTCCTCTTCCTTCCATCGAGATCTTCGAAGCGTCCCCAAAACTGACCTCACCACCATTTGATTCGAGGCTAGTGAATAAATATTTCTCTCCACACATGTGGTTACTTGTGCCTGTGTCCAAGTACCATACTTCATTCTTTCCTCCCTTAGCTCCTCTATAAGTCAGGAACATCATCGGATCGCCACCAGTATTGCTTGCTTCTGCGTAGTGGTTCGTCTCTTCTTTCTTCCTTGAGGCTCAACAATCATAGCTCATATGCTCAAACTTGTTACAGTTGTAACACTGTATATGTGACATATCACCTCGGCCTCTTCCTTGACCTCTTCCTTAGCCTCTTCCTCTTCCTCTCACTTCTTGCCGCCCACCTTGAGGTTGCTCCGCCTCTCTCTGGTGGTAATGATTCATTCCCTGATCTCTTCCTCCTCTTCTTCCTCTACCCCTTCCTTGGTAGCCTCGACCACGCTGGCCTCCACCTCTCCCAAAGCTCTCTCCGAAGTTCAACTGAGTCTGAAGTGCTTTACCCAAGCCACTTGACTCTTCTTCATCCTGTATCATTCGATACTCATGGGCTTGTAGGGAGCCAACAAGCTCATCTACTGACATCTGGGTGAGGTCCTTCGATTCTTCGATCGCCACCACCACATGACGGAACTTCTTTGACATAGATCCATAAGGCTCACGTCATCTATCGCCTCTCCATTGCGCTTCATCTCATTTGTGAGCGTCCGCAGACGGGTCACATAGTCTCCAACCTTCTCAGCACTCTCCATTCTCAATACTTCATACTCGGCTCTAAGAGACTGTAGCTTCACCTTCTTGGCCTTATCAACTCCTTGCATGGAGCGTTGCAACACCCCTCATGCCTCCTTCGAACTCCTCGCTTCTGAGATCTTCTCAAAGGTCGCCTCATCGACTCCTTGGTATAGTAAGAACAGTGCCTTCTTATCCCTCTTCTTTGACTCTCTCAACGCCGTTCTTTGCGCGTTAGTCAACGCCGCCTCTGCATCTACGGTAAGCTCCTCATAGTCATCCTCGACTATCTCCCATATCTCCTTTGAGGCGAGTAACACCTTCATCTGGATACTCCAGTTCCCATAGTTGATCTTTGTCAACTTGCGGACTTGCCCCAGCATGACACTTCCTATCTCCATCTCGACTTCTCACTAACTCTTCCAAGGGGGTCCAACCTGACTCTGATACCACTTGTTGGAAGCGCGCGAGACGGGCCGGCGAGACGGACGACACCGGCGGACGGTCACGGCGAGCTACCCCAGGCGAGACACCCCGGGCGAGACGGACACAACCCTGGCGAGACGGGCACGGGCGAGACGGGCACTACCCGGCGAGACGGGCACGGGCGAGACGGGCACGGGAGAGACGGACGACCCGGCTAGATGGGTGCGAGACGGACCACCCCCACACCACTCGACAATCTCTCCTACGTGCTGTCCAAACAGGCGACCAACGCACGCTGAGTCAAAAACCAAAGCCAAACAAACACCACATCAGGCGCTGCAGCGCTCCACACAAGGAAGGGAATAGATTTTTCTATCTCATCAAACTTTTAAAAGATCTACATACATGCCTTATATAGGCAAACATACCATATATGAAAACGACACGTGACGCTCGCATTAAATGTCATTCATATCAACTCTCTCTCTCTCTTCCGTCAAAACCAAAAAATATTCATTAAAAATAATATAGTGTTGACCCGGTCAACAAGATCAAAGTCCAACAAGAAGGACTCATCACATTGTTATAGCGATAGCTGGACGCCATCGCTGTGCTAGCAGGACGCCATCGCCGTGCTAGCAGGACGCCATCGCCGTGCTAGCAGGACGCCATCGCCGTGCTAGCAGGACGCCATCGCCGTGCTAGCAGGACGCCATCGCCGTGCTAGCAGACGCCATCGCCGTGCTAGCAGGACGCCATCGCCGTGCTAGCAGGACGCCATCGCCGTGCTAGCAGGACGCCATCGCCGTGCTAGCAGGACGCCATCGCCGTGCTAGCAGGACGCCATCGCCGTGCTAGCAGGACGCCATCGCCGTGCTAGCAGGACACCATCGCCGTGCTTTTTGGATCCGGTGGCCAACCTTAGAGGTGGGAGTGAATAAGGTTTTTAAGTAAATTCAGAATTAAAAATAAATTTCACCAAGGGCAACCTGTTCTGGAAGCTACCGCGGAACGATAGGATACTACCGCGCGGCGGTAGTTCACAGTGAACAACTTCCCCTGAAAAATGTTATTTTTTGAATTACACACAGCTCTTAAAACCCTATCAACATCTAACCACGAATTCACGGTAAAATAAAAGAACATTAATTTTATTCAAAACTAAAATAAGGGTTTACAACATGACGACTGGATCTCTGTGATGCCGGAGATTGAAGGCGTTGAATCAAAGAAATCTTTTTTGGTTTTATACCGACCCCCTCATGACCGGTTGACTCTCTCTCTTCTTCCCAAGAAGATTGACGAGCCGACTATTCACTTTCCTCCCAGGAAGGGTCTTAGAGTCCACTACATCTCTCAGATCTAGACGTCCTCCAAGGATGATTTCCCACAGATTCCTCACAGGAATCTGACGGTCTCCCAGACCGATTTCTCATAACCTCAGACGGAATGAAAAAGTAAAAATACAAATAAAAATGAAAGAGTTTGAAATTAGTGCTCCCTTAAAATAAGAAATCCTTCGTAAAATGGTGCGCAGTCGTGGCTTCTGAATGTCGTTCTTCGTGCACTCGATCAACCACTGATGGTCATTGGAGACTTCGCTCTTCAGAGTTCTTCGATCACGAACGGGAGGGAGAAATTTCATTTTTTTTACTTTAAGGTAGTGGTTCGTACCAGCAGAGACGATAGTCGAACCCTATACGTGAAATCCTCCTTTTCTCCTCAGAAAAAGAAACACGCGCTTTTATACTCGTCTTTAAAAAAGCTACCGCCGGCGGTAGAGCTAGCGCCCGACGGTAGGTCTTCTCACACGGTGTCGCCAGCTGTCCATTAAATTAGGAAAAATATTCAAAATAATATTCGCACCACTTTTGGATACCGCAGTGCGGTAAGGCTAACGCATGACGATAGCCATTTATTCTCGACGCAATTGACTCGACGGTCGTCGAGATGGCTAGCGCCCGGCGGTAGGTTATAGAGAGACATCATTGCGCGCTCACTTTAATCCTACGTCGCTAGTGCCATTGGTAGAGCTAATGCCCGGCGGTAAGTCACAGAGATTGAAAAAACTCATTCTTCATTACTTGTAAATCTGCACACTATATCATACACAAGTTTGATCAAGTACAACTTGAGATTTGATATTGTCAAACTAAAGAGATGCGGACTATTGGTTCCAACAGGGCTAACACGACGCCATCGTCGTGCTAACATGACGCCAAGCCCACTGTGCGCACCTGTTGTAGCACAGCTCCAGTCCTGATCTATTTTCAAAGTCCTTCGACTCTTTAGGGGCTAGACCCCAACAAACTCCCCCTCCAGACCATAAAGAGAAGTTCCATACCCGACATCTTCAGATTGACACCATGACGATCCGCAACAGGCAGAACTCCTGTTTCTCTCTCGGTACGACCTTCGTCATCTTGTCTGAAGGATTTTCATCCATGTGGACCTTCTCCACCTTCAGTAGCTTCTCCTCGACAACATCTTGTATCCAATGATACCTGACATCAATATGTTTCGTCTTGGAGTGGTAGGCGGGATTCTTGGTCACGAAAATGTCGCTCTGACTATCACTGAGAATAGTGAACACCTCTTGTTAGAGTCAAGTTCAGGATGAACTTCTTCATCCACAAGATCTCCTTTGATGCCTCTGTCAGAGCAATGTATTATGTCTCCGTTGTCGACAGTACCACACACTTCTGCAATTTTGACTGCCACGACACAGCTCCCCCTGCAAATATAACTACAGACCCCGATGTGGACCTTCGGGAGTCAACATCTCCTGCCATATCTGAATCAGAGTACCCAACAAGGGTCGGTGACCCTTCACCATATTGCAAACTGTAGCCTGAGTTACCTCTGAGATATCAGAGTATCCATTTCACAACATCCCAATGGACTTTCCCCAGATTCGCCGAGTATATGCTCACTACTCCCAATACATAAGCTATGTCTGGGCTCATGCAGATCATAATATACATCAAACTCCTCACTGCAGATGCGTAGGGGACCTGACTCATCTATAGATGGACACTAAGAGCATGACAACTTAAAGTGTCCACCCAACGGAGTAGCTACTGGCTTGACCTTCTCCATCATGAGCCTCTTCAACATTTTCTTCACATACTCGGCTTGGGATAGCCATAACACACCTGCACTCCTATCTCTGGTAATCTTCATACCCAAGATCTTCCTTGCTGGTCCCAGGTCCTTCATCTCAAAAGACTCACCAAGCTCTTTCTTTAGTTCAACAATGCTCGACTTGTCATACACCGACAATCATCATATCATACACATACATCATCAGAATAATAATAAGCTTCACATTCTTTCTCACATACACACAGTGATCATCCATGGTCCTCTGGAGCTTGCTCTTCTGCATAAAGGAGTCAAACTTCTTATACCATTGCATGAGTGTCTGGTTCAGCTCATAAAGACTCTTCTTGAGTCAGCAGACTAAGTGCTCCTTCCCCTTGGCTTCAAAGACTTCGGGCTGCTCTATGCACAGCTCCTCCAAATTTCCATGCAAGAATGTCGTCTTGACATCCATCTGCTCAATCTCAAGATCACTGGAGGCAGCCAATCCCAGAACCAGTCTGATAGAAGACATTTTCACCATTGGTGAAAATATCTCGTCGAAGTCCACACCATGCTTCTGGCTGAAACCTTTGACTACCTACCTTGACTTATACCTAGGCTGGGAGATACTCTCATCAATTTTCAACTTAAAAACCCACTTGTTCTTCAATGATCTCTTCCCCTTTGGTAGTCGGACCAAATCATAGGTCTTGTTCTTCTGGATCGAATCTAGCTCCTCCATAGGAATAGCTGTAACCCAAGACTCATCTGTCTTCAGCCCTCTGAGACTCCTCAAAAGACTCAGGCTCTCCACCATCAGTAAGCAAGACGTAGTCCTGTGGTGAATAACTGGTGCTCAGCCTCTAAGCTCTGCGATATCTCCTAAGAGGTGCGTCCACAACAGGCGAACATCTACAGACAAAGCTCCCCCTCTATCCAAAATCTCCTGTTGATCTGGAATCTGCCTAGCTTCCTCTCCTGCATGTCCTTCATCAACATTAACATTTCTGGCTCAAGAACTACATCAAAAAACACCATAGCCAGTGGAATTTGTGTCTCAGCAACCTCCTGCTCACCAACAACTTGGTCTTCCACAAAGATCACATCCTTGCTTCTGAATATCCTCTTCCTATCTGGGTCCCAAATTCTATAGACAAACTCCTCATGCGGGAATCCAAGCAAGATGCACTCCCGAGACTTCTCATCAAGCTTCAATCTTTCTTCATTGGGAACATGAACATGAGCCCTGCAACCGAACAATCGCATGTGTCCATAAAACACCTCCTTCCCCGACCAAACACGCTCTGGGATATCTCCATCCAAAAGTGCTGAGGGGGACAAATTGATCAAATGCACATCAGTCAACACGGCCTTTGCCCAGTACTGCTTGTTAATACCTGTCTGAGAGATCATACACCTGATCTTCTCCACAATCGTGCTGTTCATCCTCTGTCAACCCATTATGTTATGGCCTTCTTAGAACTGTCTTCTCATGCACGATGTCATGTGTCCTGCAGTAGGCATTAAAGGCTTCAATGTACTCACCCCCATTGTCTGATCGAACCCGCTTGATCACCTTATCGGTCATCTTCTCCACCTTCATCATGAACTCTATGAACTTTATCAAGACATCACTCTTTTGCTTTAGAAAATTAGCCCATACCTTTCTCGAGTGATCATCTATGAACTTGACAATGCAAGCTGCTCCGCCCATAGACTTAGGCTCAATCGGATCACACACGTTTGTGTGTATCAAACTCAGCAGCTCCGCTTTTCTCTTCAGTTCAACATCTGTGAAGGATACTTGTCTCTGCTTGCTAGCCAAGCAGTGAACACATGTGTCAGATAGCTCCTGACTGCTCTAGAAGAACCTTGTTCCTCACCAGAATCTTCATGTTCTTCTCGCTAATGTGGTCAAGTCTGCGATGCCACAACTCCGTAGAGTTACCTTCAATTGCATTCTCATTCGGACTGCAGATCTTGGCCTTTGCTCGGTACAAACCGTAACTGATACGATAACGATTAATTCTCCATAAATTATGATGAAGGGGTCCACTTGAGTGAATGCGCCCACGACCACGACGACTTTCATATGCACGCTCCATAAATTATGACGAAGGGGGTCCACTTGAGTGAATGTGCCCGCGACACGTGGACTCGTAACAACAACACTTCTTGCCTCAGGCCACCACCAAGGACCCCTTTAATAACCTCCAGGCACCTCCACCTTCAATGCTCGTGAATCCTCCATCATCTGGTCTGCCAACAAAAATGAGGCTCATCCTCAAGTCAGGAATATGTCTGATATCCTTGAGGATAACCTTCCCCAAATCAGTCTGCAAGTGGATGTCTACACTACCAACAATCTTTGACACACCAACATTTGTCATCTGGATAGTGCCAAGATCTCCAGCAGCATATGAGTAGAAGTAATCTCAGTGAGGAGTGCAATGGTTGGATGCTCCACCATCCACTACCCAATATGTGTCAACACATTCCTGACAAGCAGCCCCACTGTAATATGTGCACAGTGACTCATCCTCAGCCATCGAGGCCACACTTGCACCCTCACTTGATTCTCCGGTCTCCTTTGACTTCCCCTTGTGATCTCTTTGCAACTTGAAATAGTCTTTCCTAAAGTAACCCTTCTTCTTGCAGTAATAGCATTCGATCTCCTTCTTGGACTTGGACATGGACTTGCTTCTGGAAATAGATCTTTGCTTACCCTCTTTCTTCATCGACCCGCCCCTTCCCTTCATGAGAAGGTCATCTGATGTAGAGGATACAGAGTCCTTCCTTCTTAACTCCTCATTCAACAGACGGCTTGTCACCATCTCCATTGACACAACGCCATCCGGCGCCAAATTGCTTAATGACACCGCAAGAGTTTCCCAACTCTCTAGCAAGGAATTAAGAACCATCAATGCTTGCAGTGTACAACCCCGTATTCGCGAAAAGTGGGCCCCAAACAAGGCAAACCCGTTTTTAAGCTTTTTGGAGATTTTGCACTCTCGGTGGCCAATTTTGGCTCTGGCTTGGAAACATACTATTAGAGGAGGAAAAATTGGCTCCCCCCAATGGCTCCTTTGTTGGGGGGCGGGTGCGGCAAGTTGGCTAGCACCCGCCCCGGCCTGTTGAGTCCGTGGTAGGGGCAGGCGAGACGGCCAGGGGCCGGTCTCGCCCGAGCGGCCTGCTCGCGGGCGAGGCGGCCGCGGCCTGGCTCCCGCCCGGGCGGCCTGCTCGCGGGCGAGACGGCCAGGGGCCGGTCTCGCCCGAGCGGCCTGCTCGCGGGCGAGGCGGCCGCGGCCTGGCTCTCGCCCGGGCGGCCTGCTCGCGGGCGAGACGGCCAGGGGCCGGTCTCGCCCGGGCGGCCTGCTCGCGGGCGAGACGGCCAGGGGCCGGTCTCGCCCGAGCGGCCTGCTCGCGGGCGAGGCGGCCGCGGCCTGGCTCTCGCCCGGGCGGCCTGCTCGCGGGCGAGACGGCCAGGGGCCGGTCTCGCCCGAGCGGCCTGCTCGCGGGCGAGGCGGCCGCGGCCTGGCTCTCGCCCGGGCGGCCTGCTCGCGGGCGAGGCGGCCGCGGCCTGGCTCTCGCCCGGGCGGCGTGCTCGCGGGCGAGACGGCCAGGGGCCGGTCTCGCCCGGGCGGCTTGCTCGCGGGCGAGACGGCCACGGCCTTGCCCTCGCCCGAGCGGCCTGCTCGCGGCCTGCCCGGCGGCCTGGTGCCGTCTCGGTTGTTTGGGGGCGGGGCGTTGGTGGCGTGCTTTTACCGCTGTGCCCTTGGGGGCGTTTTACCCCACTGCCCCCCGGCGTGGGCGTTTCTTATTGGCCCAAGGCTTTTTGGGCGTGAGGGTATCTCGGTCATTTTGGTCCATGGGGTTTTGGAAAACTATAAATAGACCCCCTTGGGTGCCTTTGGGGAGGATCTTTTTTGGCTTCCTCCTCCCTTAGTTCCTCCTTGGTAGAGTAGAGAGGGCTCATCCAAGGCACCCTAGCTCGGGCATTGGCTAGGGAGGGGAAGAGCTCAGGTAGCCTTCCGGGTGTGAGGTGTGACCTCCGCGCTAGAGCCGAGGGTCTGTTCCTAGTTTCCCAAGTCTTCGGTCCGTGACGTTCCTCCGAGTGTAGTAGGTGTGAGGTCACCCCTCTTTTGGGACCCCGAACTCCACAGAGACCAAGTTTTTGGTTTCAACATTTTGGTGCGGTGAGCGTGGATAGTGACCAGCACAGAAGATCTTGGGAGAGAGTCATGACTGGAGGTGAGGGAGGTAGTGATGATCTCGGCGAGCTCCCTAGCTCGGGACCCTTTGTGGGGAGGCAAGAGTTCATGGCCTCCATCCAAGGTATCATGGAGATGCTGCGAAGCATTGCTCCTCAGGGTGGCAGCTCCACCCCGACCCCCCAGGAGCTAGCTCCCCCCCTCGATGAGTCGACTCCCAGGGGTCTAGGCGAGATGACCCCAGCGGGGGGAGAAGGAAGTGCACCAGGAAGAAGGCCAGGGAAGGAGAGGATGGGAGATGGGGTCGAGCGAGACCTCACCGGCCGGGAGTTGTTCTCTAGCCCGGCAAGTGCCAACCTCCCAGGCGAGCAGGTCGCGCGAGTGGAGGTGGCGAGACCACCCCTTAGGGGGTCACCCTTCAGCGAGCTGATCATCTCAGCTCCCGTTCCCGAGGGGTTCAGAGAGCCAGACATGGCTTACTACACAGGGAAGGATGACCCCGTCCAGCATCTGCAGTGGTTCGAGGATGCCGTCTCTATCAGACCGATGACAGATGTCTTCAAGTGTCGCCTCTTTGCGATCACGCTGAAGGAGAAGGCAAGGGACTGGTTCCACCAACTCCCTCTGAGGTCGATCTATGGGTTCGAGGACTTGAGCCGAAGCTTCCAGCTCCGCTTCTCCACCTCCAAGAAGCGGAAGAGGAGTCCTGAGTCCATCTTCTTGATGAGGCAGGGGGCCGAGGAGTCGCTGGCCCGCTACGTAGACAGGTTCCAAGAGGAGATCTTGAAGGTCCAGGAGATGCCAGGGTATGCACTCCAAATGGCCTTCACCGTTGGGCTAAAGGAGGGCTTCTTCAAGATGAGCTTGACCCGGAAGGCCCCCCTTTCCTTCGAGGAGCTGATGGAAAGGGCAGCAGAGGAGATTTCCATGGAGGCAGCCAACCTGGCATTTGTCAAGAGGTTGGAAAAGTTGACGGAGGTGGAGTCAAAGGAGCAGGGTGGCTCAAGGCATCAGGAAGGAAGGAGAGAGGAGCAGAGAGCTCAGGGGTTCCAAGGACAGGAGGGTCCGGAACCAGGCTGGAGGCAGCAGGGAGTACCTGCCCAAGGTCCAGGAAGAGCTCTCATCCAAGGAGGGGGAAACTTCCACGGGGGCCAAGGGAGGTTCAACTTCCAGAGGCAGGCCCCAAGGCAACTCTTACCCCCGCCGCAGCAAGCCTTGGCGATAGGAGGGGGAAGAGGTAACAGGAGAGAGCGTCCAGCACGCCGAAAAAGGGGAGGAGCGCTACCGTACTGTGACTTCCACCAGGTGGAGGGGCACGCCACAGCTACCTGCCCCGAGTTCTTGGAAGTGAGGGAGGCGAGAGGCCCTGCCCAGCCGCAGCCGCCGGTGCGGGTAGAAGAGGTTCTACCCGGAGAAGGAGGTGATGATATATGCGAGGACCGGGTCGACGTGGGAACCCGAGGCGGTATAGGGGTGATCCACGGTGGAGTGGGGGTTGAGGCCACCCGGAAGGCAAGCCTCCATGTCATGTACAGAAGGAGCGTCACCTCAACCTCCCAGACCCCGCCCCCAGATGAAAAGATCACCTTCTCGGTGAAGGACCTGCCGGATCATGAGGATCCGCTCTGCGATGCGCTGGTCATCCAGACTGCCATCGAAGGCTACACCGTCTCCCGGATCCTGGTTGACAACGGAAGCTCCGTCAACGTCGTTTTCAAGAAGGCGTTCGAGGAGATGAAGGTGGAGCCAAGGAGGGTGTTGGCCTCGGACGGACCCCTGTTCGGATTTTCAGGGGAGAGGAATGAGGTGGAGGGTGGAGTTGAACTCCAAGTAAAATTGGGAGGAGTCTCGAGGAACTGTCGGTTCGTCATTGTTGACGCTCCAAGCAGCTACAACGCCATCTTCGGAAGACCCCTCATCAGCGTCTTCCGTTGCGTGCCGTCTTCATTCCACCAATGCCTCAAGTTCAGCTCAGGAGGGATCCAGGTCAGAGTCAAGGGAGACTCCAGGATGGCAAGGCAGTGCTACGTCACGGCCGTCAACACCATCTCTTGGTTGGCCAAGGCAGAGGAGATGGAGAAGGTCATGGAGAGCCTGAGCAGGATGGAAGTGTCCGGCGAGGAGGAAGCGGATGGCGACTACCGGGCCCAGACCCCCTGAGGAAGCCTCGCTCCGGCAGAGTCCTGTATGTATCTTATCTTGTAATGAGTCTAACCCCCGACCAACTGAGTCGGGGGGATCATGTAACCCATCTTTTTTCCCCGTTTGAGGATGTAGGATTTGGCAAGGTTTGATTGTGTAGCTTAAGTCCTTTGCTCCGATGACGATTCCGCCGCCAGGCTCCCACTAGCTGGCTGGGTAGGTTGATCTCTCGTGGTAGCCTAAGTCCTTTGCTCCGATGACGATTCCTCCGCCAGGCTCCCACTAGCTGGCTGGGTAGGTTGATCTCTCGTGGTAGCCTAAGCCCTTTGCTCCGATGACGATTCTGCCGCCAGGCTCCCACTAGTTGGCTGGGTAGGTTGATCTCTCGTGGTAGCCTAAGTCCTTTGCTCCGATGATGATTCCGCCGTCAGGCTCCCACTAGCTGGCTGGGTAGGTTGATCTCTCGTGGTAGCCTAAGCCCTTTGTTCCGATGACGATTCCGCCGCCAGGCTCCCACTAGCTGGCTGGGTAGGTTGATCTCTCGTGGTAGCCTAAGACCTTTGCTCCGATGACGATTCCGCCGCCAGGCTCCCACTAGCTGGCTGGGTAGGTTGATCTCTCGTGGTAGCCTAAGTCCTTTGCTTCGATGACGATTCCGCCGACAGGCTCCCACTAGCTGGCTGGGTAGGTTGATCTCTCGTGGTAGCCCAAGTCCCTTTGCTCCGAGGTGGTCCCGCTGTCAGGCTCCCACTAGCTGGCAGGGTCGGTGGTACCTCTCGTGGAGAGTAAGTCCCTTTGCTCCGAGGTGGTCCCGCTGTCAGGCTCCCACTAGCTGACATGGCCGGTGGTACCTCTCGTGGAGAGTAAGTGTTTGCACCCCGAGGCCGTCTCGTCACCCAGGCTCCCATTAGCTGGCTTGACAGGTTGACCCCTCGGGGAGGCTAAGTGTTTTCACCCAGAGGAGGTCTCGCCACCCAGGCTCCCATAGCTGGCATGGCAGGTTGACCCCGAGGGGAAGTTACCCTCCGCGAATACGTCGGGTTGGATGTTTCTTTCCGAGCTTGTGCCAACCTCGAAAAGAGCGGGGATTATGTACAACCCCGTATTCGCGAAGAGTGGGCCCCAAACAAGGCAAACCCGTTTTTAAGCTTTTTGGAGATTTTGCACTCTCGGTGGCCAATTTTGGCTCTGGCTTGGAAACATACTATTAGAGGAGGAAAAATTGGCTCCCCCCAATGGCTCCTTTGTTGGGGGGCGGGTGCGGCAAGTTGGCTAGCACCCGCCCCGGCCTGTTGAGTCCGTGGTAGGGGCAGGCGAGATGGCCAGGGGCCGGTCTCGCCCGAGCGGCCTGCTCGCGGGCGAGGCGGCCGCGGCCTGGCTCCTGCCCGGGCGGCCTGCTCGCGGGCGAGACGGCCAGGGGCCGGTCTCGCCCGAGCGGCCTGCTCGCGGGCGAGGCGGCCGCGGCCTGGCTCTCGCCCGGGCGGCCTGCTCGCGGGCGAGACGGCCAGGGGCCGGTCTCGCCCGAGCGGCCTGCTCGCGGGCGAGACGGCCAGGGGTCGGTCTCGCCCGAGCGGCCTGCTCGCGGGCGAGGCGGCCGCGGCCTGGCTCTCGCCCGGGCGGCCTGCTTGCGGGCGAGACGGCCAGGGGCCGGTCTCGCCCGAGCGGCCTGCTCGCGGGCGAGGCGGCCGCGGCCTGGCTCTCGCCCGGGCGGCCTGCTCGCGGGCGAGGCGGCCGCGGCCTGGCTCTCGCCCGGGCGGCGTGCTCGCGGGCGAGACGGCCAGGGGCCGGTCTCGCCCGGGCGGCCTGCTCGCGGGCGAGACGGCCACGGCCTTGCCCTCGCCCGAGCGGCCTGCTCGCGGCCTGCCCGGCGGCCTGGTGCCGTCTCGGTTGTTTGGGGGCGGGGCGTTGGCGGCGTGCTTTTACCGCTGTGCCCTTGGGGCGTTTTACCCCTCTGCCCCCGGCTTGGGCGTTTCCTATTGGCCCAAGGCTTTTTGGGCGTGAGGGTATCTCGGTCATTTTGGTCCATGGGGTTTTGGAAAACTATAAATAGATCCCCTTGGGTGCCTTTGGGGAGGATCTTTTTTGGCTTCCTCCTCCCTTAATTCCTCCTTAGTAGAGTAGAGAGGGCTCCTCCAAGGCACCCTAGCTCGGGCATTGGCTAGGGAGGGGAAGAGCTCAGGTAGCCTTCCGGGTGTGAGGTGGGACCTCCGCGCTAGAGCCGAGGGTCTGTTCCTAGTTTCCCAAGTCTTCGGTCCGTGACGTTTCTCCGAGTGTAGTAGGTGTGAGGTCACCCCTCTTTTGGGACCCCGAACTCCACAGAGACCAAGTTTTTGGTTTCAACATGCAGCTCGTCCCCCAAGGTGATCTTTATGGACTCTAACTGATTGATGATGCTTTGGACAAGGTTCAGATGCTCAGTCATCTGAGAACCCTCCTTGTACTTCAAATTTACGAGGTTTCTAATCAAGAAAGCTTTGTTCCCCGCTGTCTTCCGCTCGTACAATACTTCAAGCTTTCTTTATAAATCCTGAGCCGATGATTCTGTGGATACACAGAATCATCAAGCCATTGCCGAATAAAACTCATTGCCTTCCGATCCATTTTCTTCCACTCTGTCTCATCCAACACGGTAGCCGGCTTTCCCAACAACGAGGCATAAAGGTCCATGCAATAGAAAAGATCCTCCATCTGCGGATTCCAAATACTCAAGTTCTTGCTATTCATGTTAATCATTCTTATGCTCTACTCCATCTTTTCCAATAGCCTGACAGTCCGAGACAAACTTAGCTCTGATACTACTTTGTTGGGAAACAAATATCCCACTTCGCGGTTGCGCTCCGGGCACACAGAAGCAAGAATAAATCCCAGCAACATAAAAAAAAAAATCACAACACAGAGGACAAGATTTATGTGGAAAATCCTCTCACAAATCGATGAGGGAATAACCATGGGGCGGGGCACTCAAACAATCCACTATCAAAACGAATAAGGATTACAACAGATAAACTAGGTTTGCCTAACCAAGATCCCCCCGGATTCACAGATTGAATCTCCTTCTCAACTCACGGTAGAAAATCTTTTCTTCAAGAAAAGGTCACAAACTCAAATCTCTATTCTCAAGCCCAAAAGCAAACGAAGACAAGAAAGAGCAAAAACACCCTTATAGCGAAGACAAGACACCGATCTGACAAAAACTATTCTTCCTCTTGAAGAACCAGGCTCTGACAACAATGGTGGAAGAGCTTCTTCTCCAAAAACGAGAACCTCAGTTTTCTTCTCTTGACGGCTCTAATCTCTGGAATTAAATGTTTTGGAATAGGTCGTGACCTATTTAGGGAAAGGGCGAAACTATCTTGTCCCTTGGATCAAGCCCCAAATAATCAGACATCAGAAAACACGTTTTTTACAGAACAGGCTCCGTCCGCTGCAGCATCAGCACATAAAATCCTTCACACGACGCTATAGCCCTACACACGACGCCATAGCGATAGAAGGACTCATCACGACGTTGTCGTCGTGTTAACACGACGCCATCGTCGTATTAACACGACGACAAGCCTACAATGCACACCTTTAGCAGTACAGCTCCAGCCCTGATCTGTTTTCAAAGTCCTTCGACTCTTTAGGGGTTGGAACCCAACACTGCCATAGGAATCTCTTCGAATCGTTAACACACGAACGGAAGCCCTTGTTCCATGAACTACCAGTATTTCAATTTGAAATCCAAGTCTCCACACACATTGTAACACCCCATCTATAGTTGTCGTATATTATGAGTCCGACCGAGCTCCACATCATACAACCATTATAAGCTAGATATTAAAAATGGTATAAAAAACTGCTTCAATCAAGTTTCTCATCACATAGTACAAAAACACAGTGGAAAAATACTATGAAATAAGAGTGTCCAAAAATTAAACAATACTACCAAAGTTCACGTTCTTATGACCCTTCCATCGCTAGTCTAAAAGAGTACAATATGCAATCAACCTTAGCATGTAGGCCGAAACAACATGAAAGAAAGTACAAGAAACAATAAAGTGGAACACTTTGTGAGGCAATTCCTTTTAATTTTACTTTTAGCATGCTTGCGAGCACCCACCACCGAACCATGCCCAGCAGCCAAGTACACTTGAGAGGGAAAACGAAGGTCAGCTATTAGTTGACAACAAATTGCACAACTCTACTTCTCCCAGCCGTCCTAGTAAACCATGGGGAACTTCATCATTCTGCAAGTCAGCACTTCGTAATAATAACAAAATATTCAATTCATATCAAATGAATTTAACTAGGTGTCGTAAGCATCATACACCTTCTCTATGTTGAGTATTTAAAGTAAGATGTCTACAATGCAACATGAATGCAATCAGGTGTCTTCTACGGATTCACTAAGGCACCTGTCACATCATGTATAATTTTAACACACCATCAAATCGCCAGCATTCAATGCACTCACAACATTTTCATTTCACAAACAAGAGTCCATACCCCTTTTTCATCTGCCTCTTCTACCAACACCTAATTTATGTATCAATGAGAGAGGATGGTTACCCTTTCTCATACCCTTCTTCTAATTCCCTAATACATTTAGCTACGGGAGAAGATTGTTACCCTTTCTCGTACCCTTCTTCTAATTCTCTAATTCATTTAGCTATAAGAGAGGACGACTAACCTTTTCGATCCCTTCTTCCCAGCCCCGAGTCCATTTAGCTATAAGAGGGGGTGGTTAGCCTTTTGGGGTATTTCTTTCAAATCCCGAGTCTGTTTAGATACGAGGAAGGATAATTATCCTTTTCGGGCTCTTCATCATTCACCGGAGTCCTTTTGTGCTTCTCTAACCTATGCACACATTCACTATGACGGGTAGTCGGCGCGAGGACACACACCCTCCCCACTCTAGTAGTTTGTATACCCCACTTAATGGTATGGAATCAAGCGCCATCCTCACTATCAAGCGACTATCACCAACAGAGATAGCAAAATGCCGTGCGCAAGACCTTCATTTCAATTGTGACGAACCATATTATGCCAGACACGGGTGCAAGCGTCCTTTTTGGCTCTAAATGGACGCCCCCGGACGACGAGGACAATATTGGTGGCTCGGTGGGACTCCCATACTTCAAGCTTGATCCGAACAGGGGGTGGCGATGTTATGGGCCCACGCGGGAGGTGATGACGCGTATATGGGATGACGTGTATCTATTATTATATTGTATCTTTAATGTCACACACTGTAATTTTCTTTTTTATTTATGCACGTTGTTATTCTCTCTTCCTCTGGTGGTTCCAACTTCCTCTAATCCATAGCTCTTCAACACTGGACAAGCAAAACAATGAGGCTCTGGTCGGCGACAAATACCTAAATATTAAATAGCCAGAAAAGGGATCCATGTGGGCTTACCTTACAGATTAACCACGCTCACGACCAGTGCCTGCTGCTTCTTCCTTTGCGTCGTTGGATTCCTCATCCTCTGCATAATCGTCTACCTCTGTGCCGCCAGGCGTCGTCATCGTCGGCAAAATGTTAGGTCTTTGGCTTCTAAGTTGGCATATAGTTTGAGCTTTGGCGTCGATGACAAGGTAGGGCAAAATTTTTTCGAAATCGCAGCGGAGCGGGCTTCAGCGAGGCAAAGAGGTGGGGCCAGCGAAAATTTAGTGCCTATTTATTCACGTATGGTTCTCACGGTGTGAGTTGTGTACCAAAAAAACTATCCATGGGCATAGAACATCACTCCACCCCAACAACAGTCATTTCGTCATTGTCAAGGTCTTGCAATTTCATTAGGTCGGTCAATGTTGCAAACAAAACAAAGTTATTTCTGTGGCAGACAACTTTGGAATATTTCACATTGGCTCAAACCTTGCTAAACATCAAGTACAAAAATATTCATTGCCCTGCATACGGGCGTGACCAAGAAGACCCCCTCCATGTCCTTCTTTACTGTTTTCTTGTCAGGTTTGGGTCTTTTCTCACCTTCAGTGGTTATTTATCAACAATTCCTATGACAACTAAAAATTTTGACTTTGCAGTGCTCATTATCATTTTCAAGATAAGATAGTGATCTCTTCGTCATTATTTGATAATGTTGATGGTCAGATAGAAAAAATATGGAACGGAATGCAAATAATGGTGTCCATATGGTATTGTCAGCCACACCGGTTCTTCTCGAGGGAGACTACTTTGCGACCATCGAACCTCAACAATAACACACAAAGATTATACTTCATTTACTCGAGAGTAGTTGCAGTGTGTCCCATTTTCATCCCTTGACCGACAACTAAAAATTATTTATACCAAACTAGTTCAATTTTAAACCAAGAGAAGGAGAAAGGATGATTTTTTTATGATTGCTAAATGCCTAAAGAAAAACGTTTAGTTCTTATTGATTTCATTAGTTATCAGGAATTATCTTTGAGAATTAGTTTTCAATTGGCTCTGTTTGTCTGGGCCATTTTGCCCCATCTCCGTTGGAGGGAAAACATCAATGCTAAGAAAAACTGTTTGGTAACCCTCCAATTCTCACTGTCACCGCTCCAAAACTCTATTTCTGGTCTTCTGCAATCACTACCTTCATTTCCACCTCTAAATTGTCAACACTCTCATTCCTACCGCTCCAACTCTCACTGCCAAAACAAACATTCTCATTGTCTCATAAATAATTTTGAGTTTTCAAAAGTTTTATAGATAATATTGTTTTCAGTGTTTACAATTACAACTTCCTTCTATATCTTTCTAATGTTCAGCATTGCCTTGTGGTCATATAATTGGTGGCATTATGATTACAGTTGAAACGCCCAAATGTTTTCCAACAGCATAAACTGTGAAAGTGGGTCTTTATACTAAAGTTGCCATTTCATTTTCTAACTAATTGGCAGGTTGGAATGGCTAGTGGCTTGGATACTCTTTGCGGCCAAGCATATGGAGCACAACAGTACAAGAAGTTGAGTATACACACATACAGTGCCATCATGTCACTCATTTTAGTATGCCTACCTGTTTCTGTCCTTTGGATCTCTTTGGGGAGGCTTCTCTTACTTATAGGCCAGGATCCCTTAATATCCCAAGAGGCTGGCAGATACATAGAATGGATGATTCCTGGGCTCTTTGCCATTGCTGCTACTCAACCTCTGATGAAGTTTCTTCAATCTCAGAGCTTAATATTTCCAATGCTTCTCAGTTCTGCTGCCACTCTTTGCATCCACGTTCCTTTGTGCTGGATCATGGTATTCAAATCAGGAATTGGAAATATCGGGGCTGCACTTTCTATAAGCATCACATATTGGATCAATTTAGCGATTCTGGTATTATACATTAAATACTCAGATTCGTGCAAAGTAACTCGAGCACCAATCTCAATGGAAGCAGTTAGTCGTATCGTGGAATTCTTGAGACTAGCAGTTCCTTCAGCCGTAATGATATGGTAAATTGATCACCAGCCTTTTTTTGTTGATGCTCGTGTGCTTCTTTTTCACTTTGCTCTTTTCTTCCCCAAGTGTATGATAAAGTATTTGTATATAATGCTCAATGCTGTTCTTAATTTTATTTAGAAGTTGTATCTGTCAATAGTTTGTATGTTCTCTCACATTTCCAATGAAAATACAGCCTTGAATGGTGGTCGTTCGAGCTGCTTGTTCTTCTATCAGGCCTTCTACCAAATCCGCGCCTTGAAACATCAGTCCTTTCTATATGGTATGGAATATTTCATGACCAAGAGCTTGGATTAAGATTTTGCCTTAACGCATCCATAATCTTTCTTATGCAGCCTCACAAGCCTTTCATTGCTCTACACCATACCTTATGGGCTTGGTTCTGCAGCAAGGTAGTTTCCTTGATATGCCTATTGATAAGATTTTGTTAATGGAACAATATTTAAAAAAATTCTAAGTTGTGCTGGATAGAAAATTAACAAGTCTCATTGTTACTAGGGGTGTTCAATGTTGTGCTTGAAAGTGTTCGATAAGTAGAAAGCTTTATTGTAACTATGGAGTCATTTTTCCACGGATTGTCGTATTATCTCTTGATTACCTTTTCACCCTAGCGCATTTACATACACACAGACACATGATTTCTCTATTGAATAAATTTCCCCTCAACTATGTACTCGCAGTACACGAGTGTCAAACGAATTAGGAGCCGGTAATCCCCAACGAGCTCATGTAGCTGTTCGAGTGGTGATTTCCATTACAATTGTGCTGTCTCTTACGGTGAGTGTGTCTCTCCTTATTCTCCGCCGAGTCGTCGGTTATGCTTACAGCGATGAGAAGGAGGTCGTGGACTACGTTTGGAAGATGATTCCACTTTTATCCATTTCAGTTGTCATGGATGGCTTCCAAGGAGTGCTAACAGGTAATCTTCTACATTTATGGCATGCATACTACTTAAGTACTTTTGATCAAGAACTCGTCGAACTCCAGGAATTGCTCGTGGATGTGGTTGGCAACACATAGGAGCCTATGTTAACCTTGGAGCTTACTATCTCGTCGGAATTCCGACTGCGGTTGTGCTGGCTTTTGTCGTCCACATAGGAGGCATGGGTCTATGGATTGGCATATTATCTGGTTCCATGGTTCAATGTGCTCTTCTTGGTCTGATAACAACATTTACCAATTGGCAACAACAGGTATGTTAACTGAGCTCATTTACTGGTTAGAGTTTTGTAAATGAAAATGCTGAAGAACTTCTTACTGTAAACCTTGTAGGTAGCGTCAGCCAGCGAGAGAGTTTCTGGTAAGAGTTGCCTTCGGGAGGTGAACTGAAATGTATGGCTGAAGCTAAATAGATGAAACGATTGCATGCACAAGTATTTTTATTTGAGAATTTTTGGGCGAGAGCACATGCACAAGTTATTTTTCACAAGCGTGTTTGTACGAATAGACTCGAATAGAGCTCACATCTTCTTGAACCGAGTTTCACTCGGTATTGTTGAGTGTTGCTCGGCTTGAATCAAAATCGATTTCGAGCCGGGCTGATTCAAAATCGATTTGAACTGCTCGATGTATTATGTTCACTGAATTTTAGCTGTTCAGGAGACACTTGGACTAGTGGGGTGTGACTAGAAATAGCAGCTAAACTCCTAAGCTCATTTTTGAATCATGATATAATGATGAATGGAGGCTAACTCAGATTTTGAGTGGACTTGAATCAGTTTTCAATCCCCGAAACTTTAAATGCACGGAAATATTGCTAAAATAAAAAAAATAAACTAGTATTTGTATTAGCCGTTTTGGGCAAGAATTCATATTAGACTTTGAGACGAGTACTGTTGAGGTATCTCATCAAAGTATTCTACAATACTCAATAAAAAGCTCCGACAAAGTAAGAATGCATCCCTAGATATTAACAGGGGCCAAGATCTTTAATTCCTAAGAGTGACTATTGTTGTGGGTCACCCGACTTTTTCCCCAGTCCGGAGAATCGAACCGCTTTAGCTCGGAGTCGAGTCGGGGGCGCAATCAGTTAAAGAAAACCGCAGCAATGAACAAGAGATGTTTTTGATGTGGAAAACCCAGAAGGGGTGAAAAACCACCAGGTTGGAACTATGCCGAGCCAAAATCCCTTAGCTTCTTGGACTGTTACAATGATTGGTTTGATCTCGGACGGCGATAGGCCGCTACTCCGTTACAAGTACTATAAATGTGGAAAAATTACTAAGTCCTCGGAGTCTCGATGGAAGCGCTCCGGCCTTGAGACGACACTAAATTCGTGGAAGCATGGTGGGAGCATTTCAGCTGAAAAATATTCTAAGTCCACGGAGATTGCGCTCTCGCGGGGCAGGTGGGAGCGTTCGCACGGAGGCGGTTGACGTCACTTGTGGCGTGAGGAAACCGTAGCGCAGAGAGAAGTCTATAGGTAGCGCTCTCGTTGATACAGAGCCTGGATGGGAGCGCTCTCGCGGAGGCGGTTGACGTCACTTGAGGCGTGAGGAAAACGTAGCACAAGGAGAAGAACGGAGCGAGTTCCCGAGCGAAGTATCAGCCTAAGTCCACGATCTCGCCGAAAAATTTCAGAGCTCTCTCTTGCCTTTGGAGTTGTTTGGCTTGAAATGAAGGTATGAGTGCTTATTAATAGTTTTTTGGAGGGGCGCATTAGTAATTGTGTCGGGGAGTGATTTGTGCTGGCGAATGAGGTCGTTTTGTTTCGATCATGCAGATCACCATTTGTGTCGAAATGACAGGAGTGCCCCCTTCCCCCCGTGCAGTTCGGGCTACACGGGCAAGGTGCCCGGAGGCGGTGGGCGGCGGCGGCCGGCGACGAAGCGGACGGTCGGGGCTCGCCGGCGGTGCGCGGGCCGCCGCCGTCGCACGGGCGCGGCGAGCGCTCGGCCCGGCGAGGCCGCGCGGGCGCGGCGAGCGCTCGGCCCGGCGAGGCCGCACTGGCGCGGCGAGCGCTCGGCCCGGCGAGGCCGCGCGGGCCGCCGCCGGCGAGGCCGCGCGCTGCGCGCACATAGGCCGCTCGTTTTCTTCTTGCGTGGGGCACGGTCGTGCGCGCTTAGACGCGGGTCAGGCGTGCCTTCCCGATCTTCTGGGGTTCTTGCGGTTTTCAGCGTTCCATCGGTCCGGTTGAGCTCTTGTGCACTTGGATTGGATCGGCTCAGAAATGTCATTGGGGGCCCTATCAAATGCCCCGAAATTTTCGCGTGGCATGATCTGCGAAGCGATGGACGCGGAAATTTCTAGCATCCCCTGGAACGTTCCAATAGTCAGAAAATTACTTGACATATTCTGCGAGATATTGGTCAGAGATTGCTACTTATTCGCTGCCTGTTTCGAGACAGGAAAATCTAACAAAAAATATCCTGCAAATTCGGGCGCCTTCCATTATGAGTCTTGCTCTGAAAACTATAAATTAGAGAGGGTCACTTAGTTCTTTTTTATGATGTTATAGAGATTTCGTAGTTTCAAATTGGAGTTGGTGGATTTCAGCGGTCGTCATGTCTCCCTCAAAAGAGATCAGTAATTTTTCATCACTTGGCAATGAGGAGCGAAGCGAGTGGGAGAGCGCATTGAAGGGAGTGCCGCCAGGAGAGGTGCTGGAGCGGAGAACGACGGAAGAGGAGCCCGACGCGTAAGGGGATGCGCGCGCACGAGGTACGCCGCTCGCGCGCGGGGCTGCCCCGCGAGCATGCAGGAGCGGGGCAGCCGGCGCGCAGGCGCGGCCCCGCGCGCGGGGAGGTCGGCGCGTGGGCGCGACCCCACGGCCTGCGTGCGCGCGGGTGTGGCCGCGCGTGCAGGGTGCCCAACGCGAGTGCGCGTGCGCGGGGCATCCCGCGGGGGTGCGCGTGCGCGGGGCATCCCGCGTGGGTGTGCGTGCGCGAGGCATCCTGCGCGGGTGTGCGTGCGCGAGGCATCCCGCTCGGGTGTGCGTGCGCGAGGCATCCCGCACGGGTGTGCGAGCGTGGGGCATCCCTCGGGCGGATGAACGTGTGCGGGGCAACCCGCGTGTGTGCGCGTGCGTCGGGCATGACGCGTTGTTGTGCGGGCACGGGGCGTGCCACGCGGGTGAGCGGGCGCGAGGTGTGCCGCGCGGGCGCGGGGCGTGTCGCGCGGGTGCGCGGGCGCGGGGCATGCCGCGCGGGTGCGCGGGAGCGGTGCGTGTCGCGCGGTTGCGCGGGCGGGGCGCGTGTCGCGCGGGTGCGGGGGCGCGGGGCATACCGTGCACGGGTGCGGGGGCGCGGGGCGTACCGTGCACGGGTGCGGGTGAGCGAGGCGTGTCCTGCGCGGGCGCGATCATGTTCGTGTGGTGACCCGCGCGGGTGCGGGGTGTCCCACGCGCAGGTGTGGTCGCATGTGCGGGGCACCCCGTGCGGGCGTGCGGGGTTGCCTGTGTTCGTGCCCGGGGGTCGTTTCGCGGTTATGCTGCTCTCCATGCAAGTTGATTAACTTTCTTGGCTTTCTCTGGTGCTGACGCCCGTTTTTCCTTGCAGGTGCCGAAGAGTGCCGTTCCATGGCAGTCGATGCGTCTTCCGTCAACCTTGAACTTTGCCCGCGTTAGCAGTTGGAGGAAGTGCTTTGGCATTTTGGAGGACGTGGAGGTTGTTACCCATCCCCGCTAGAGCGCGCTCAGCGCCCTCATTCGGGTTATTTCACGATTACGGAGGGGTGCTTGAAGGCGGGCTTCCGGATCCCCCCTACCGAGGAGGCGATCGCCATTCTCTGATTCTGTGGCGCAATTTTCCCTTGTGGGGCTGACGAGGATCATGAGGCTGCTTTGCTTTTTCTAGGAGCATGGTTCTCGGATGTCGATCCGCCTCCTTCGGTGTGGTGCAAGGTCCACCCTTGCCCAGACGACCGTGTCGAAGTCCGTAGCAACAAAAGGTGGTTGTCGTTCGAGGACAGGACTGATCATCGTCATGGTGCGACGTTGTATTGGTTTTAGGAGCTTCCCGAAGTCTGGAATGACCCACCCGACCGTTGTCACCTCTTGAAGGGGGAGGAGAATGCCTTCACTCCGTTATTTGGCTTCGAGGATCCGTGTGAGCTTGATGCAGTTCTTTTCAAGATCGGCGCGTTCATTGTCGAGGAGCGACTTGTTTTGGCGGGCCTTTCGACAAACATAGAGCGGACCTGCCCCATGCCCCTGGGACGAAGCAAGAAGAGGAAGCTGTACTTTTTTGCAGCGGCGGGGAGAAGGTGGATCGCCTTCGACTTCCTCTGAGGTCTTCATTGATGTTGCTAACGACTGCCCGAATGGTCTGATGCTCGATATGCCTCTAGTGGAGACTGAGGAGGTGTCAGAGGTTCTTGTGATCGCGTCTGCTTCTCTTGCCGTCCCGGGCCACCTTGGAGAAGGAGAGGGGGAAGAGCGAGAGTGTTCCCCTTACCATGCGCTTTTCCGGAAGGTATGTTGGTTGCCCCCAGTATTTTCTCTCTTTTGTCTTGTGTTGTGCATGGAAAAAGTTTATGTTCTGTGCTTGCAGCTTGATGAGGCTCGTGATATCGCGCTCTCGTTGAACGTCACTTACGTGTCCATGAAGGACGATTTTCTTTCTCTGCGAGCAAAGCTGGCCGCGTTCGAGGAGTCACTGGCGGAGACCTGGAGGAAGATGGAGGTTCCTTCAGGCTTTGTGAACAAAGAGTCCCAGTTGTCTTTTTCTCATTCGGAGGTGGAGTCTCTTCGGGCCAAGTTGAGCTTCGTTGGTTCTGAGATCGGGATTCTTTGCGGGAGGTTGGCTTCTGTGAAGGTGACTCTTACGGAGGCAGTCCGCCGTACTGACACGATTGATACTGCGATGTGCCCGCAAGAGGCGGAGATCGAGTGGCTGAAGAAAGAGAACGCTCGACTGATTTCTAAGCAGGAGGAGGTCGAGGCCGTGCGCACGACTGTGGTGGCCGAGTATAGAGCTTCTCATGACTTTGAGGTGGAGCGGTATCGTATCGCGGAGGAGGCGCACTCCGAGATGATGACGATAGAGGTCGATCCACTCGTGGAGGATGAGCGCGAAGTCGTGTATTGTTTAGGCTTCGATAAGGGGTTTCGAGCCGCTCGGAGGTTTCCGGAGCACGACGCTCTGGGAATTGTGGATGCTTCGGGCGACGAGGTTGACATTGCTGCGGAGGAGTGACCCTGAGGACTTCTGATTCCCCTAGTTTGTTTTGATTCATTTGTTTTGCCTTGTATGCGTACTTCTGCGTCGTTGCGTGTTTTTTCTTTTTGTGATGATGTAGCCCCTAGGGCGCCTTTTATTTGAGTGAATACCCTTTTTTGCTTTTGGATTTGTTTGCTCTGGTTGTGTTTTTGACGCCCGTATTCTTCTGGGTAGAATTGTGCTTTACTTGAGCATTGTTCGCTATAGATGTTTGAGATTTTTAGGCGATGAAATCTTGCTTGCTTGCGCTCCTGAAGAGCTGAGGTTTGTTTGAGTAGAGGCGATGAGGAACCCATGTCCGCTTGTGCCCTTAGAGAACCAAGGGTTTGCCCCAGAGGTGACAACGGGGAAACTATTCTTGTTCGCGCCTCAGGAGAACTGGGGCCAGTCCAAGTGGAGGGGACGAAAAACCTTTGTTTGTTCGTGCCTTAGGAGGACCGGGGTCCGTCCCGGTGGAGGTGGAGAAGAACTTTTGTTTGTTCATGCTTCAGGAGAACCGAGATTCGTCCAAGTGGAGGGGACGAAGAACCTTTGTTCGTTTGTGCCTCAAGAGGACCGGGTCTCGTCCGGGTGGAGGTGGCGAAGGACTTTTGTTCGTTCGCACCTCAGGAAAATCGGGGTTTGTCCAAGTGGAGGGGACGAAGAACCTTTGTTCGTTCATGCCTCTGGAGGACCGTGGTCCGTCCGAGTGGATGTGACGAAGAACCTTTGTTCGTTCACGCCTCAGGAGAATCGGGGTTCATCCAAGTGGAGGGGACGAAGAACCTTTGTTTGTTCGTTACTCAAGAGGATCAGAGTCCATCCGGGTGGAGATGACGAATAACCTTTGTTCGTTCGTGCCTTAAGAAAATCAGAGTTCGTCCAAGTGAAGGTGCAGATGAACCTTTGCCCATCTCGATTAGGAGGTGCAGACAGACCTTTTTCTATTTCTCCTAGGACGGGGTCCATCCAGGAGGTGCAGAAAGACTTTCGCCAGTCTCACCTGGGATGACCCGTTTGCGGTGAAAGGAAAAAACAGACGCTACATTACTGAAAAAAAGATATAGGTGCTCGTGAGTCTACCTTCACAGGTTATTCTTTGAAACAAAAATAGGGAAAGCAGTAAATAGTAGGGGCGCGCCAGCCTAGGCCTTATTTAGACTTCCTGGTCCTTGGACCTGTCCGTAGTGCGCTTGCTAAAGGTAGCAAAGTCGTGTTGCCTCCTGATCACCTCATGCGACACCTATCCCACATAGGATGACGAACTTCAATGTCAGGTGCGGAATGGAGGGGATTGCCTCGAAAAGCGTATGGAGTGGCCCATCGAAATTCGTGGTGTACGCGGATCTGGAGTCGATTACCACAAACTAGACGTCCCGGGTTGCTTGCCTCGGGAATTCCCATATAGTGACGCGGAGAGTGATCGTTCCCCGCACGGGTACAGGTGCGTTGTCGAATCTGTATAGTGGCTCGGTTGCTTGCTCGAGGCATTCTCGCAGGATGCTGGGTAGTGTGGATTCGAACAAGATGTCCACCGATCTCCCACTGTCAATCAATATTCGCTTGACCCTGAAGCATGGGTCATTGATTCCTACTTTGATGACGAGGGGGTCTTGGTGTGGCGCACACACACTTTTTAGGTCCTCGTCCCCGAAGCTAATGGCGGTATCTTCTTACGGCCTCGGGCCCTCTGGGAACCTCTCGTGCTGAGCAACGAAGAGTATTTGGAAGGGTGAGTCGGCGATGGTCCCGACATCCCCGACCATTTGCCTGGCCCCTTGCGCGTCATGGCGCTGCGGGGGCTGTTCTCGCTCCGGTTGGTGCGGTGGGGGCTGATCGGATACTTGGTTTAGCCGTGTGCAGTCCTCCGTGTTATGCCCATTCCCGCGGTGAAACTTACAGTATTGTATTTGGTCTCCTCAATTCGGGGGCAATAGCTTCAGGCTTCGGAGCATGCAGGAGTCTTGGATGGCCATGAGTACCTGGGCCCGGACGGTATTCAACGGGGTAAATTCTCGGTGCCGGAGGGGCCCTTGGTCCTGGCTAGAAGTGTTGCGTGGTCGTTGCTCTGACGGTGTGCTAGAGGTGCGGGTTCTGACTCTCTCTTTCGCTTGGAAGACCGTTCAAATTGTTGGCGGTGGACTTTGATGGCTTCGTCGGCCGTAATTTGTGCTTTGACCCGGTGAATGAGGTCAGCGTGGTTGGGGACTGTCTCCCTCATCAGAGCAGAGTATAATCTGCTTGGGTGGAGTCCTCTGAGGAAGACGCCACAGAGAAGCTCTGGGTCGACTCGTGTGATTTGTCGTGCCTCGGTGGTAAAACGGTGAAAGAGATCCTTGAGTGATTCCCCCTTGTTCTGGCGGATGTCGGAGAGATGCGAGGGGTCTTTGACGATCCTCTGGTTGGCTATGAACTAATTGACGAAGAGGTAGGTGAGCTCCACAAAGTTGTGGATTACCCCCTCTCGCAGGGAGTGGAACCAAGTGCGTGTTTGCCGCTTCAGATTCCTGGGGAAGACTTGACACAACAATTGGTTTGGTGCGCTGAAGAGACACATGATTGTTTTGAAATGATTCACATGTTCCAACGGGTCTTCTCCTCCATCGAAGACCTCGAAATGTGGTAGCTTGAACCCATGCGGGATGGGGTGCGCCAAGACTTGGGGAGCGAGTGGGGACCCGTGGTGGAAGGGGCGTCGTGCGTTTATGGGGTGGCGCCGCTCTTGGGCGTACTCCTCGATCATGTCTCTGACCTCTTGGCAGGTGAGTCCGTTCTTTGGGGTCTGCATCGTTGGCGATGTGCGCACTCCTTTCCATTGCTACCGGTTGGGAAATGTTGAGACTTGTCAGAGCTTCTGAGAACACTTTCCCACTGACGGTGACAAACTGTTGTGGGTCACCTGACTTTTTCCCCAGTCCGGAGAATCAGACCGGCTTAGCTCAGAGTCGAGACAGGCGCACAATCAGTTAAAGAAAACCGCAGCAATGGGCAAGTGACATTTTTGACATTGAAACCCCGGAAGGTGTGAAAAACCATGTGGTTGGAACTGTGCCGAGCCAAAATCCATTAGCTTATTGGAGTGTTATAATGATTGGTTTGATCTCGGAGGGCGACAGACTGCTACTCTGTTACAAGTACGGTAAATAAGAAAAAACTACTAAGCCCTCGGTGTAACACCTCCCCTGTAATGACCGTATAATATGGGTCCGGCCGGGGCCCCACAACATACGGACGCCACAGCTTTAGTATTATAAGATGATATAACTACCCACACTCAAAACTCTTGCACAACACAGCGGAAACACAAGCAAGACTAGAAGTTATCCACCACTACAAGAGTAATAAAAGATGGCCTTATGGCCTTACAACATAAGAGTGTCCAAACTCGCATAATACAACAATCAAGAAAGTGCATAAGCACTCCTAGTCTACCTCGGCATGCAAGCCGGACAACATGAGTCTCAAACATGCAATATCATAAAAGATGAGTTACAAAAGAGGGGAACACTTCATGATGCTTAGGCCTTCCTGGCCGGCGAGCTAACTCCTGCTTGGGATCTTTGCCCTGTAAAAATTATTAGTAACGTGGGTCAGCAAAGGCTGACCTCAAACTGTGTAACCAACACATCTCCTCCCGGCCGCCCCTAATGGACCCCGGGGTACTCCTCCAACCTGCAAGTTAGCACTTCGTATGCAATAATCTTAAGCAAGGAAACCAACTAAAGAAATAGGCTTGGATATCTCAAACATCATACATGTTCTCTACTGTTGAGCATATAATATTAGGGCCTACTATGCAACATGAATGCAACACCCGGGTTTCACCCAAGGCACCCTATAACGTATGCATCTAGCACAACATCACATCAATTGGGTACTCATCGTTTCCCCAATGGCATAAAGCTGCAAACAAAAAGGGAAACACAATTCCCTCCATCGGCACACAAGCCGTCACATGGAACTCTTGTCAAGGCCCCACCCGCTCAAGGTCTTAGACCCGAGCTTGCCTACAAGCTCTGACGTCTCATGTCAGGATTCCAACAAACACAACTGACCGATTCTAAGAAGCCTTGCTGGACCCCACCTGCTCATGGCCTTATTGCCCGGGCTTGCCCCCATGCTTGGCATTCTCGTCAGTCTCACAGAAGGGGACTAGTCTCGCTGGGACACTTTCCACACATGACTTGCACGTTACGGGATAGCCAGCCGACCACGGAGACACGGCCACGCCTTGGCACATCACAATCCAAGACAATTCCACCCTAGTCCCGCATTTGTACTGCAGCGTTCCCGCGCACCAAGGAAACCATCTACCACTCATACGGAGCTAACCTTGTCCACCAAGGAAACCATCTACCGCTAATGTGGAGCTAACCTTGTCCACCAAGGAAACCATCTACCGCCATTGAGGAGCTAACCTTGTCCGGTTCCGACTACACGTACTTACTCGAGAAAAAGGGGAAAACATCACCACATCATGAACGACATCTTGCCGCAACAGATCTCTATGAATCCTTAAAGCTCGTATGCAACATCACCGGGTCGGACTAACGGTCGCGACTACGGCTTCACACACCATGCCTAATCCACTAACGGAGCGGATCTCTAATGCAAAAACATGCCGGGGACGGACTCAATCGACCCGGAGGTTCCTCTTGAACCTTGGCGACCCAAATCCCTCTCATTTGAGTGTTTGGTGCCCAAAAACTAGAAAAGAAAGATGCTAGAACATGCATCCTACAACCGAGAGGAGAAGTGTCGTTACCTTCCGACTCATCTTCCTAGTCATGGCAAAATAGCCGGATGAAAACCTTCGCAACGGTCTAGCCTCCACGGATCTGGACTCGGCTCGCGATTTGGAGCACCGAAGCCTCTCCAACACCCGGATCTATACTTCACCTTCTTCCTTGCTCTCCCTTCTCTCTAGAATTTTAGTAAGAGAAAGCTTGGAGAAGAATGAGGGTTTCCAACCCTATTCTCGGACTTAACTCCCCAAGAGCAGTCCTGGACCGTCAGATCCCAAAATAAGGGAAAGAATGGCCACGATCCGCCTGAAAAATAAAACACCTGGGCCGAACACGGCCTGCGACATGCCCGTGTCTAGGGCCGTGTCCCCCATTCGCCGTCACGAATCAACGCGCCTGGAACGACACACGGGCATCCGACATGCCCGTGTTCCACACGACACACCCGTGTTCCAACTGACACGGCCGTGTGGTCGGCCGTGTGCCTACATCGACACAGCCCCGAAAACAACCCGAGACTCACACGGGTACTGGACACGCCCGTGTCCTTACCCGTGTCCAACTCAACACACCTGTGCTCCAGGCCGTGTTCACTGTCTCGACACTTCGTTGAGCGAAGTTCGTCGACTGCCTGACACGGCCTTGGACACGCCCGTGTCCTAGGCCGTGTGCCTTGTCTCGACACATCGTCGAGCGAAAATGTCGACACCCCGGGCCAATTGTCGACACGGGCTCGACACGCCCTGAGACACGCCCGTGTCTCAGACCGTGAGCCCCGTCTCGACACTTCATCGAGCGCAAAATGTCGACACCCCGGGCCGGTTGTCGACACGGGCTCGACACGCCCTGAGACACGCCCATGTCGCAGGCCGTGTGCCCTGTCTCGACACTTCGTCGAGCGCAAAATGTCGACACCCCAGGCCGGTTGTCGACACGGGCTCGACACGCCCTGAGACACGGCCGTGTCGCAGGCCGTGTGCCCTGTCTCGACACATTGTCGAGTGAAAAATGTCGACTACGCGGCCAAGTCGTCGACTCCAGCCTGACACGCCCGTGTCCCAGGCCGTGTGCCCCCTGCCAGAAACCAAATTTCCCTCTTCAAAAATTTGGGGTGTTACACTCGGAGACTCGATGAAGCACTCCGGCCTTGAGACGACATTGAGTTCGTGGAACCTTAGTGAGAGTGTTCCGGCTGGAAAATATTCTAAGTACACAGAGCTTCTGAAGGTTGCGCTCCCGTTGACGTGGAGCCTAGGTGAGAGCGCTCTCGTGGAGACGGTTGACGTAACTTGCGGCGTGAGGAAACCGTAGCGCAAGGAGAAGTCTATAAGTAGCGCTCTTGTTGATGCGGAGCCTAGATCTGGGCACTCTCGCCGAAAAACCTCAGAGTTCTCTCTTGCCTCTGGAGTTGCTTGACTTGAAATGAAGACCTGAGGGCCTATTTATAGTTTTCTGGAGGATCACGTTAGTAATTGCGTCGTGGAGTGATTTGTGTTGCCGAATGGCGTCGCTCCGTTTCGATCACGCAAATCACCATTTCCGTCGAAATGACAGCCCCCCCCCCCCCCCCCGACAGCTTGAACGGCTCGGGCAAGGTGTCCGGAGGCGGCGGCGGCGGCACGGGCCACTGTCGGTGCATGGGCCGCCGCCGCCACGCGGGCGTGGCGCGTGCGCAGCGCCCCCGCCTAGCGCGTGGCTGCGCAGGCGCATGGCCTGGTGGCAGTGCGCGGCCGCGCGGGCGACCCGGCGCGCTGAGCGCGCGCAGGCTGCGCGCATGCTGCCTACGCGGGGCGCGGTCGTGCGCTCTTAGACGCTGGCCCGGCATGCCTTTCAGGTATTCTTGGGGCTTGCCGTTGTCGGCGTGTCATCTGTCCGATTGGGCTCTTTTGCACTAGGATCGAATCGACTCAGAAATGTCATGGGGGACCCTATCAACTATCTTTTTGTATTGGCATGCATTTTCTTTTCGTATTAGCCACTCAGCCTCATGCAGAAAAAAATTATAGGATATGATTTGCCCACATTTCACCCTTATGATGAGAATCATGAGATCCTTTCCTGACGTGGGAATGCTTTGTGCACTGAGCTACCCTTTATTAGCCACTCGTAATTGAAGTTTACATTTGATCAAACATCCGACAAAATTAGTAAATTTGTGCGCTATTTAAACATCACGAATAATTATTAGCATTGACTCAGATTTTTCTGTATTTAAAATCAACATTTTAGATTTTTTTTTAAATGTTCTAATGAGCTTAAATAAATAAATGCTAATTTAAGAGATATTAAAATTGTATATCATTTTTAAACAATATTTTTGTTTTTTTATCCTTCACCAAAAGTTATAGATGTTGGGAATATTGTCCTCAATGTTTCCTAGATTTGATTTGAAGAGGCATCATCATCAACACTAAGAGCAACGTTGTATTTGATGTTAGTTAAGCTCATTATGTGCAGGGTGTTCCTTAGAACAAGGTTAGACAGGTTGCCTAAGTGATGGTAACATGTGGTCACAAGGTAGGCAGGTGGAGAGAGAAAATCTGTCTAAGTCCACAGGCGTTGAGTGAGGACAGCTCACTCAATACCAGATGCAAAGAAATATGGTTAAGTCCACAAGCGTTGAGTGAAGCAAGCTCACTCAATGTTAGATGCCAAAAAGCGCTGAGATAAGATAGGACAGTCAAAGCCCTTCAGCCTTGGCAAAGCATGAAAGTGGCTAAGTTCACAGGCGTTAAGTGAAGCCAGTTCACTCAACGTCATATAGCAAGAAGGGTTGAGTAAAGTCAAGTCAGTCAAAGCTTAACTATTTTCAAGGAAGAAAAATGACAAAGTCCACATGCATTGAGTGAATGCAGTTCATTCAATGTCATACTGCAAAAAGCGTTAGGTAAAACTCAGATAGTCAAAGCTTTATCTTTGACAGTAAAGAAATCTGGTTAAGTCCAGAAGCGTCGAGTGATGAAGGATCACTCGACGCCTAAACAGTTAAGACTACAAAAGTCTATATGACGTTGAGTGATTAAGGCTCACTCAACGCGCTCAACGCCTAAGCTGATAGAAAATCTGTCAAAGTATAGAAGCGTTGAGTGAAGGTTATTCACTCAACGCTTCATCAAAATAATAAGTTAAAGCAGAATGCGTTGAGTGAAGAAGCTACACTCAACACTTTCATTCAGTAATGTGACTAAGTGTTTTGGCGTTGAGTCAAGATTACTCACGCAACGCCTAGTGACAGAAAAACTGTCTAAATGTTTGCCGTTGAGTCAAGCTTACTCACTCAACGGCTAGTGATGAAAGACTGTCTAAGTGTTTTGGTGTTGAGTCAAGCTTACTCTGTCACGACCCGTCTCAACAAGATCAGAGTGCGCTTCGGGCGGGTCGTGATACCACAGGCATGCAGAGAAGAAACATGCCTGCTAAGGCGGAACCAGAAATTCTACAACTAGTTTTTAATTAGATATTTTTGAAAAGAGTTTTAAAAGATATTGATGCGGAAGGCATACATAAATAGTTTAAAAAGTTGTTGTGCATGCATTTCTTTTATAAAAAAAAACTATGTCACAAGCAGTGCTAAAATGAATGTAATTAGTCACAATTGTAGAAAATGCATAAGTGAAATGAAGTAGTACAATGTTTCACCCTACAAGTTGTCCTTGATACAAGAGAAAATGTCTAACAATAACTAGTACATGGGTAGAAAGAAAAATCCAACAGCAAAAGAAACAAAATACATAGAACCTACTGATATATTTAACAAAATGAAACCTCCGAACAAAGCTGTATCTGGAAGAAGAAATAGCTCAGGAATCGGGCGACACAGTCACGAAACCTAAGGCAAATCCAAACAAAAGGAAAGTGCCTCATAACATGAATATACATGAAGATTCAAATTAATTCAATTGCACAAGAGTAAGCAGAGGAAACAAGAGCTTAGTGAACCAGTTTTCTACATGTAGCAATCTACTACCTGACAAGTAACCATGTCAAACAAGATGCTTTTAATTTAATGGCCTACTCCAGAGTTTAGCCTAACTGTAATACCATAAGCGGAATACATTGAAGGGTGAAGGTGTTGTCATTTGGTGTACAAGATTCTAGTGTTTGAATTAACGCAAGACTTATCAACAACGGTGCTTGCAATGGTTGACTAATGGTTTCTGTTACCAGTTAGTCGGGAGCTTGATTCGACGCGTCACACCAAACCAACACTCTCCTCTCAATGTTCGCCTAAGATATTGGGCAATTTCAGGGATTCATAAATAATTAGACGGTTTCTAGTTTATAAGAGACTACTTCATAAACAAAGTGAAGTAAATTAGATCTCATGTTTGCAGGCGAGAGAGTGTCTCTACTTGCCTTAAGGTGATTTCGAAAATGCTAGTGACAGCTAAGTGGCGCAGGCGAGGTTAAAAGCTTGAACTAAACCTGTTCGAGGTCAAAAATACATTCCAAATTGAATTAACAAGTTTATTATGTCCGCACATGCGTTTAATAATTGTTCCACACAAAAGGAGAGGGTTTAAGAGTTTACCTCCCTCGAAAGTGAGGGGAGAAGAGTCTACCGTGATGGATCGGGAGTTTTGGCGGCGTTTGGAAACAAGAATCCCTAATTCGGAGAGGGCTTGGAGTGATTCCACCACCTACCTAGACCCGAAGAGCGGCACCAAAACACTAGTAAAACATCGAGGTTAGAAAGGTACACGACGAAAACCCCAAGAGGGATCGACGTAAATGCATCAATTGGAGAGGGAAATTATTATAACAAAATTCACGAAGAGGGTTTCAATGGAATTTCTTACCCAAGGAGACCAGATTGGGGCTCCAAAATCCACGAAGAGGGGTTTTGAGCGAAACCCTAGGAGATCTCTCACGAAATCCACCGGCCGGGACGAGGAGGAGCTAGGGTTGTCGGAGAAGAACTCTGTCTTTGCTCTCATTGGCCGGAGGAGGCGAAGAGGAAGGGAAAAAGGGGTGTCCGTCCTCCTTGGAAGCAGCCGGCCAAGAGAAGGGTTGCTGCGGGAGTTGCCGGCCAAGGGAAGCATCAGAGACGCGGGGGGAAGCAAGAGGAAGGGGCGTCGGGCCTGGAGGAGGGATTTGCCGCCACGGGAGGAGTCTCGGGGCGGCAGGAGGCGCTGGCGGTGGATCCGGGGCTGTCGGGGCGCGGACGGAGCGGGAGTCGGAGATCGGGATCGGTTTGTGGCTTACGGTAAATGTTGCTGGCTCGGGTTTATTTTAAGGGAACGAGGGGGGGGGGGTAGGTTTAGGTGTTTATGAGTATTTTTTTTATATTATTTATTATTATTATTATATTTATAATGGGGGTTGTTACATACTCACTCAACACCCAGTGACAAAAAAATCTGTATAAGTGTTTTGGCGTTGAGTCGAGCTTACTCATTCAACGCCTCGAGACTGAAAATATGTCTAAGTATTTTGGCGTTGAGTGATGGTTGTTAACTCAACGCTTATACTAAAGTGTTTGAATTTGACTAAGTCCACAGGTGCTGACGTCTTCAAAAATTCAAAATATAGGGGGATTGCTACATTATGCGACAAACAGTGTCGCAGGCCCACTGTACGACTTTTGCAGTTAAAGCAAGTTGCAGCTGTTAACTATTGTGGGTCACACTACTCTAAAAGCCGTTGATCGGTGGAAAATAAAAGGAGAAGATCAGGAGCTGAGAACTTTAACTTTTAGGGTTTTATTCATTTCAAGAAGGGCGACTGAACTTCATCTTCCTCATCATTGTTGCTAAGCTTGAGAACCAAAAGTTCAACCAGCTGCACTAAAAGTTCCAACAAGTTTGTTGTAGCTAATTTCTTCTGCTACAGCAAGTTCATACAAGGATATGATAAAGAAGAAGGAGCAAAGCCATCTGGTTTCTACATTCTAGGTTAGCTGTTTGAAGAGCAAATCAACAGCAAGATCAGAAACTTGTTTCTGAGTTACTTCCAGCACAAGCAGTTGTTCATTGAAGATCCATTCTTGTTGCTGAGAATAAGTTCGTATGAGTTTATCTCAGCTCAGGAAGCAGCAAGGTCTAACCCTAGCTGCAGCAACTAGAAGCCGAAGAAAGATAGCTGGTGGCATTCACACCTGCGCCATCAAGTTCAGAGGAAATATCTGAGGAAGAAGAAACAGCAAAGGGCCAACCCTAGCTGCAGCACTTCACAGCCCAAGCAGAGTAATCCTGAATATTAATTTCTACTGCTGTGAAGAAGAAGATAGAGCTGAGATTTTCTCTGTTCAGGAAGTAGTAGGCTCAGGGACTATTTCCCTGGAGTCAAAGTTGAGGCTGAGTTCACTCAGTCCAGGAAGGTAGACTCAGAGATCATATCTTTGTAGTCATATTTCATCAACCCACTTTCATCATGTAGGATCCTTTTGGATCTGAATTGTAGGCCTGATTTATAAAGACAGAGGTAGGATCTGGTTGCAGATCTGAGTGTAGGGCTTTGGCCTGAGAGTAGGATCTAGTTTGGATCTGAGATAGGGCTTTTGAGCTTGAGGTAGGAGACTCATTCTCTCTAAGTTGTAGGGCACTTGTGCCCGAGCTGTAGGATCTTTTGGATCTGAGGTAGGGCTTTTGTGCCTGAGCTGTAGGAGAGTCATTCTCTCTGAGGTAGGGCTATCCTCCATAACATGAGTGTAGGACTTGTGCTCAAGTCTGAGGTAGGTGTCTTTAGATCACTGAGCTGTATGATCCAGTCTTGGATCTGAGGTAGGGCTTTGTGTCTGAGGTAAGTCTTGGAGGAGACTGAGAGTTCCTACGGGATATGTATTGTAAGTTCTTAAGAGCCGAGATTTTGAGAAGTGTCTTGTCTAACAAGCTGTTAGAAAGGTGGGAGCGACAGTGGACGTACCCATAATCCGGGAACCACTATAAAGTTTGTGTGTGCTTTTTGTGTTGTGTCTTGAAAGTAGAAAACTATTAACTCACAAAACACTTAAAGAAGGAAAACAAAAAGGTAGTCATAGAAGACTAGAAAACCTATTCACCCCTCCCCCCTCTAGGTGTTTAGCTGACCTTGAAATTAAAGACTTTCAAGTGGTAACAGAGGGAGGTTGCTCAAAAAGGACTTAATAACCTGAGTAGATCTCAAAGGATAGCTAAATAGTTTATACTTATGGGTTCAAGAGTGAACTATAAGAAGTGGAGCTCAATGAAGCTTCAAGTTTGCAGAGAAGAAGAAGCGATCATTGGGCTGCTTGCTGCTATTGAAGACAAAGATGAAGACTATCCTGCTGCTTGGATAGGAATCAGAGCCCTACTATCCTCTATGTTCAGTGACAGTGATAAAGATGATGTCAATTCAGATGCAAGGATAGAGATCAGGGCCCCTCTGTCACTTTCATACAATGCCTCAGTGGAGCATAATGATGATGAAGATGCCAACAACTATTATGGGTTGATGACAATGATAGATGGTGAATCTTGCGGGATCAATCTGGTCTAGAAAAGGTACATTCCCTATCTAGCTCCTCTTCTATGACTGACTATGAGACTAATCCAAATTCAGAAGCATTTTCATCCAGTGAATAAGATGAATCTAAGCCTGAGGTAGATGCCAATCAATTGATTGACCAGTATGGTGAAATTCTGGAGGCTTTGAGAAAGAGCAGGAAGTTGGCCAAAAATCAAGCAAAGGATATTACATCCCTTCAGCTAACTGCTGCCAGCAGGCTAAGACATCATCCTTGCTAGATCAGAAGGCTAGAGAAGTCAACCAACAAAAGTCCATCTCAATCACCGAAATTGAGACCATAAGCTAGAAGAACAAAATCATCTTGGATCTTGAAGAGAAAGTCCTAATAGACAAAAAGATTGTGGCTAGTTTTTCAAAGCCCAAAATAGTGTACCACGGATTGACTCCTTCACCTCTCAAAAAGATAAGAGGGTTTAGAGTTCAAGTGGATTCTAGAGTTGCCCATTTAAAGACAAAGACAAAGCTCATGTAGTGCCTCAGGACACCATTTATAAGGTAATCCTCCCTTCCAATCGGTATGACTAAGACTGCATGCATGGTCACTGGAAGAATGAAAATTCTCCTCGTTAAGAGTACAAGTTTATCTTATAATGGAAGAAGGAAAGCATGGATTTGAGTGCACAAAAGGCTCCTCGTGAAGAAGTCCAAATGACCCATCATGGACCATTTGTATTTGGTGCTCCATCTCCCACACTCAAGAGTAAGGCAGTGGTCTTTTCTCAGGCTCTTCCAGCAAAAACCCAGACCAAGGGTAATTCAGTCAGTAAGGCTAACTTGGCTGTCTCTGAGGCCATTAATAGCATGTCAACTGCAAAGAAGACTACTGTTGATGAAACTCAGAGTAAGCCAAGTTCTACTGGAAGACTCACCTTCAGTCAGATTGTGGCTGAGAGAGAAATAAGATAAAGGAAGCTACTCCTCTTTCTGAACAGTTAGTTGCTACCAGACCTGTTCAGAAAAGAAGATATAATATTCATGAGTGCTGGTGATGTGGCAAAGTGGGCCACTTTGCCATAGATTGTTGGCACAACCCTAGTGTGTCACAGACAAGGGTGAGTCTTTCTGACAGGACTACTGTAGGTAGACATGTGCATTATTGTGCTAACATGAACTTAGGACCCAATAATTATTGGGGTCCTAAGGTAAGGTAAACTATGTTTTGCAGGATAGTCCAAGTGCTCATACCCATATGTGGTACTTAGACAGAGTTTGTTCCGGGAGTAAGACAAGAACAAAGAGCCAACTGAAGGATCATACTCCAGTAAAAGATGACCCAAAGTAAGCTTTGGTGAGTCAGACAGGGGATTCACACAAAATCTATGACCTGCATGTGTGAAGTTGGAGATGGATAAACAGACCATCAAGATTACTCCTTCTATTGCCCAAGAGGAAAAGGATGTTGTGTGCATTCCTGAAAAAGGATAAAGTACACATGTCTTAGGTAAAGTCCTTCAAGTGGTATCTGACTGGATAAACAGACCAACTGGATTTAGCATTGAAGCTCAAAGATGTCTGACTGGTGGGACTAGTTACTGCTGCCAGCCTTCA